>CM065802.1:13282738-13882738 GCA_033398695.1 Orobanche coerulescens | reverse complement strand
ACGGACTGTTAAGGTCACTTACACATAAACACACACAGGCCGATGAGGTCACACAACTCTATCAACGGGTGACTAACAACATTACCCACACGGGGTTCGAAATACAATACAACGGAAGACCGAATCAACTCTAACAATACAAATAAACTCTACCAACTCTCAACTCTTGATTAGTATCGCACTCGTCATCCCCTTGTGCCAATCCTGTGTTGCTCCCCGAACTGCATGTACCGGACGCAAAGCAGACATCCACCCCGAATACTGGGGTTAGTAAACTCCTTTGTTTTACTAGTGCAAGTATCAAACCATACGAAATGTAACAAGCAAATAGCAACTACGAATTTAATACGGAAATCAATTATCAAAATGTTCAGAAGTTTTAGAATTTCGAACTCAAGTAAGAGATATTTGAAAAGGAACACATCATCTCGGGATTTTTAAAGCGAAATTCTTTTGGATCTCGAGTCCCAATTTACAAAACCCTTTTCGTAAACAATAGGGCCTTAGCCCGATTCTCGTTCAAAGCATACTAAATAATATATCATTATGAGTCCGAGATCCATATTTAAAATGTTACCCGAACAATCAACGCTACACGATCATTGTTCGTACACATCATGTACCGAACTCGGAGGCCTCGACGGACCTTACCGACCACACACATTGTTCGTACACATCATGTACCGAACTCCGGAGGCCTCAACGGACCCTACCCGGCCACACACAGCTCGTACACATCATGTACCGAACTCAGGAGGCCTCAACGGACCCTACCCGGCCACAACATCGTTCGTACACATCATGTACCGAACTCCGAGGCCTCGTCGTCGGACCCTACCCGGATCACACACCTTGTCCGTACACGTCATGTACCGGACTCCGCAGGCCTCGTCGGACCACTACGGATCACACACTTTGTTCGTACACATCATGTACCGAACTCCGGAAGGCCTCGTCGGACCACACGGAACACACACACATCGACACGACCACAATTCATAATCATTAAATGTCAAGCCATTCCACATTACACCGAAATGTTCAATCAAGTATGTAAACCAAAACAACACAAATATCATGATCATCACAACGACTCTTAACCAACATAACACACATTCGGTACACAATACATTGAACAACCACGTGTACAACCATCTCATATGTACATCGCAATCCCGCACAAATGGCACGACGCCTAACATGGATACCAATATATCACTATTATCACAAAGCCTTCAAATTTGGAAAACACAACCAACTCAAACGGAACATATTTACGGAGGCAAGCAAAATCGTCATACATATCATACGTAATTACTAGTCACAAGATACAAGTCGTATAATAAGATACTTGCCTTAATAACCGCTACCAAGCGTTAGAAGAACAGATTCGGCCAAGGAAGCTCGGACCCGAAGGAGACGAGCGGAAGGGTTCCGACTCGAGTTCTTCACAAGAATTCGACCACTGATTCGCTCGATCAAAGGATGTTATAGGATGGATGATTGATGATATGAACTCCAAAACTTCATGGATTTGTTGACAAACAACATCTCTCCATGATAGGAACAACTGACCGCGGAAGAGAAGCGAAGCGGGAGAAAAATGGCGAAAAAAGCATTGCTGGGCCTTAAATAGGTGCCCACAGTGTGCGCGGCCCAGGGAGTGTGCGCGGCACGAGCCCAAAAATGGCTCCAGTGGTCGGCGGTGTGCAGCGGCTCGGCCGGCGTGTGCCGCGGCACCGTCTGTCGGTTTGGCGAAAAATGCCACGAGTGTGCGGCACTGCCCGGCATGTCTGCGCGGCCCTACGGTGCGGCTGCTCGGCCGGAAGGCTGCCGAGCACTACCGCCGTGACTCGGCAGAAGGCTGAAACCTTGCCGGCCGTGACTCGGCGATCTGCACAGGCCCAGTTGCCGGCCATGTCGGCGGGAACTCCGACGGCCCGAACGACCCCGAAACCCGAACCTGAATACGAATCGATGATACGGTTACAACGTACTCGCAAAGACGAATCTAAGAGCTAAGAGAACACACAATTCCGACCAACCGAAGGCTCGGAATCCGACAACGGAAGTAATTACCCAAAACTTTGGGAAATTACGAAAATGGCCCAAAACGTCCGAAAATCATGATACGCGATCGAAACACCAAACCAAAGCTTGCAACAAGAATAATAACATTAAATGAACTTACGAGAAACTCGAAACAACAGTTTCGGACGAGATTCGCAAGAATCGAACTCAAGTGCGGAAAAACGTCTAAAAAGCTCGGAACTCAGCAAAACGATACCGAAACGAACTCGGATGACAAAAAGTGTAGAATTAATCATTCTCGAAATGACGAAACGGTCATGAGCGAGTCGTCAAAACGGACTTTCTCTAAAAAAAAGAAATTACCGGAAATCGAAATTACGGGTATTACAGCGTACGCTACACTTAATCGATAGCGTGCGCTACATGCGCAGAATCACAAATTTAAGTCACACTCATGAAATCATATGCTCAACAACACCGGATTATGAAATACGAAGAATAATACTCAGATCAAAATGCAATAATTACAATATCACAAGTTCCAAATACATATCAGAAGTCTCGGGTATTACAGGTCCTGGGGGAGTCACGGATAATTGTTGAAAGTCGATATTTGTGGTTGTTGCATACACCACGTTTTGGGTGCGATTTGACGTCGCCGTTTTGTCGATTTTAACCAACAATTGAATAAAATGAATATTGTCGGTAATGGTAAAGTTATGACTTGTTCATGATTAGTCACAGAATTGTGACGTACAAATAGGACAAACATCGATTGCGAAGGATATGTCGTGGTTAAAATCGATTTGTGACGGATTTGTCACGATGAATTGAGCGACCACCACGTTGGTCTTGACCCAATCCCATACTTGGAAAACTCCATCTTTCATCCTATTAAAATAAAATATTGCATGTGGGTGTAGTCATGCACCGTCTCCTTGTAATATGATATATGAAAGAATGTACGAGTAATTCTCATGAATTTTAACATGTAAAGCAATGGCATATTGCGGTAAATACATGAATTCGTTGACCTCGATTATAGTTCGTATGACTATAGGTCCGAATACTTTTCCGAGTATTTGTAAAGGCATGTGCCTTATACATTTGACTATGTTTAGTCGATCTTATTGGATGGTCAAGACAAGTTGGTTATGGTATATTCATTATGTCTCATGGTTCAAAATGCTTAATTTTGATGCACCGCGTTGCATCCACGTAACATGGCTATTATGACGTATACTTCCAAATTGAGAATTAAAATATTTGGTTGATTTGATGCACTTTGGTGGATTTTTACACTTTTGATCATGACTAGGCGCATCCTCCTTGATATTTGTTTATGCTTTGAAAGTTCAAACGAAATAAGTGGTTTTTAAACAGCCTTAGCTGTACCGACATTTCTACTTTCTCTGCAAGTCTATCAAGTTGGAGTTATCGAAAGGATCATTAGTCGAGATAAGAAATCGAACACCCTGCTGCGTTTAAACGCACATATGTCTGTCATTGCCATGTTTTTGCATCAACACTTATGCCATTGAATATGGTCTCAACCTTGTTTTCTCACTCAACTTGGGAAATACTAAATAGCCAATTAAAACATGCACTGTGATCTGAGTTTAATGATCAGTGTGGTGCACAGTATATGGATATAAAGATGCGGAAGTCTAGTTTCCAGAACATCTGACCGTTTGTCCATATCATTCCTAACAAGGGATTTATCGCTGTTTTAGTGAAGAAAGGTCAAGCTGCGCGGAATTTTATTTCCAGCGATTGTGCTAACTTTTGTCCCAACCAACTTGGTTCCCATCTTGAATTTGCAAGTGGTCTTATGACACATGTTTTTCAACCTCTTTTTGGCCGAATTTGCCATAGATGATGCAGTTTTTAGTATGCATTGTATGCTAAAATATCATCTTTCAAATGTTGAAAAACAGTTTCTTTGGGGAAGCCCAAAATACACACCCTTATAAGAAGGTCGAGCGTGTGCATGGTAGTGTTACGCCATGCTTGCGTCGTAACTTTGCCCATTAGGCATATAACCTTGCCATGTTATGCACTCAATATGATAGATTATTTTGATCGTATCAGGAATAAAATCTCTATGTTGTTGGAGTGTTCGCTATGCTCATGTTTGTAAAATTTTGCAAGCGAAATTGAGTGTGTATTAAGCTATTTTCAAGGAACACGATATTTTTGGATTTCGGTTTATAAATCCATTGTGACTATGATGACTAAGTCACCACAATCAATGAGTGGTATAATGCTCAAGTTGTTGAATGCCGAATGGCGTTTTCTAGTCACATATGTTCCGTAACAATTGAAACATGTTATGACTCGATGACATATATGCCAAAGTGTATCACTCATAGCATTTCATTGTGATTTGTGAGAAATAAAATCTTATGCATCATTTGTATTGGATATATGAAGATAAAAATATTCCTGAGTCAATATGGTCCGGCTTGCATCGGTTTTGGTAACCAGAAGATGTATTGGGACATTGATACATTTAGGCTTTAATAGTCTAAAGTTTGGACAGTTTGATGATCCATATACCACGGTATTGTCATGGACATCATTCTCTTTGAACAAAGAAACTAGTTGGATCAAAGACACAAAAGTACGTTGGTGGAGTCATGAGCAGGGCTCATGACCGATGATGATATTTATGTCATCCACGTCTTGTTTTCATAAACATGTGTGACGCCAAAAACCCCCCAATGATCCTTCTTAGCCATGTTCATTGATTTAAGCCTATTCTTTGGCACGAATAGGAGATGACACCCTCATATGCTAAAGAGGATAATGTAGCGACTCATAAGCATGGTGCTGAGTCCTCTTTTTTCACCGAGTCCTTATACATACATGATCATAAGTATTAGCCTGGGTGGCTTATGATGCTATGGTGGTGTTCACAAATGGTCGTACTCAAGTGATAACATTTATATGTTATGTTATTCCATTGACAATGATTGATAAGTTGATGAAACCTGAGTTATGGTTGTCCAACTTGCGGACCAGTCATTGTAAAGGTCGGTACACCCACTTTTTAGACCAAGTCTTAAAGTGAAATTTTAACAAGTACTTCCTAACATCCAAGGCTACCTTCTCACAAATTTTAATGCCATTTGGAGACTTGAAAGGAGGTGAAGCACTTAAATGAAGTGTTCACATACCACCAGCCGTCCGAACGACCAGTTCGATGTCATTTCGACCGGTTTTTGACCACAAGATTGATGATTTTGGAATCCTAAACACCCATTTATACATGCTCATGAAATTTTGAGGTATTTGGGGCTGGTGAAGGGAGTGAACTCTTCAAGAAAGCACTAGAGGTTCGATAAAACCAACGACCTATCATCGGTTCAATCGTTTCTTTATGTTCAATCCCGGTGGTGCATGGTGGCAGTTTTGTTAGATTCTCAAAACCAGTAGCTACGGTTATGTAGCATAGGTCAACATGTCATATTCACCTATACCTGTCATCATTCAAATACTTAGTTACGAGTGTAACAGTATGCATTTTGTTAACTGGATTGCGTTAACACTGAAAACCTTTATCGTCCACATATTCATGTGCTAAAGTGCGTCACCACAACGCATTACGACGGGTTATAAATGATGAATATGGCATGCGCTTTCACTCGTAGTCCGCTTAAAATATACCTTGGCAGACGATCTCGTAAGTCACTTTGATGAGCCAGTCTTCCCATCGTTAGGGGGAGATGCGAATGATCATGTTCGAGTAGAACGACTTGGAATTGTCGTAGTTTGTCCCTACTGTGCCTCACCAAGTTCCCTAAAGTGACAAGATTAAATACATGCTGCAAACATGTCTGCAAGGATTGTGTCCGGTCATGGACGTTCGTCATCTATAAATGGTGATATGGTAACACCACAAATTGTGGTAGATGGTGTTGCTAGGCTGTGGATCTCATCGAGTATTGGGATGCCATTTGGTTCGATAAATACTCTCGCTAAGAATGTATGCGAGCTTGGTACATGAAACTTGATCATCTGATCAAATGAACTCATCCGTCTCATGTGATTCTAGATTATAATATTCATTGGGGGACGCCTCAATGAATGCCAATCCATAAAGAGTACTCTATGAATAAAGCCGGTTCATGAGGACGTGTAATGTGAGTTTAATCGAACCATACTTCGTTGGAAATCTACAACGTTGTAGCCTTGGCCTAAAATGGAAACATATGCGACCCCAGTGTAAACAAAGTGATAGCCCTTTGTTAAAGTGGTGCCGACACTCCAAAGATAAGATCTATCCGTATACTTTATTAAAGCGAGTGAGAGAAGGAGTTAAACTCACCTCATGGCGTGAGGTTTCTCATGGACGCACTGGAATCGACTACGATGACACAAAACTTAGTTGTATAATCGTAATGGATGTTATAGCATCCACTATCTTTCCAGTTAGATAGTTTGCCAAAAACTGACGTGCAGCTTGTGGTTAAATCTTATCTTAGTGGGAAACTAAGTTAAGTGACAAAAAGGATCTCGTGGTGGATCAGACTCAAATCAAGTGGCTCCTGACCACGGAGTGCGTCGACAAGTGATTGTCGGGAACGCATACTAAGTATATACTTGATTTAGAAGAGATATGAAGCTTTTGCGTGTAAAACTAAGGGTTTATAGTGATGTACTCTTGTGAGACTAAGAGATTCCGCTAAATCCAAAGTTAAGAATGAAAGGATCTTGGGGACACTTGATGATGCGTATTCATCAATTGGTTTAAGGCAATCTAAGGGACGGTTTCCGTAAGAGACGATAAAGTAATGCTTATATGATTCCCAATGACTAGTCGAAGTCATCATAAGACTTGGCTCACTTAAGTGATGATGCAGTCTTAAGAGAAAAGTACGGTATTATGTACTCATGTTTGACTCGATGTACTCATTCGTAATAATCCGGTAAAGCCACTGTGATGATGGCCTAGGATGCGCTCACGCAATGTTTGTGATTGACAAGAAGCTTGAAGCTCGCTCTATCTCGATAAAAAAGACACTTGAAAACCGATACCCGAATCTGCCCAGAATGTGTTGGTCTATCTCCCATATGACCTACAGGGCGGCTCACTTGCTGGAAAATGGTGAAATTGGTGCCATTGGAAAGGTTTGTGTCTACTTTCCAAGGAAACCAACCATTTGATCACATCCATCATGTTGAGTGACATATGACTATTGTTGCAAAGTAGGACAGGATATGTCCGGTAATTTGCTAAGTCAACTTCGATAGAGCTTTGTGATCTGCAGGTCGATCTAGGTTACGTACTGTATGTGAATGAAAAGCTATGGGTATCTAGTTTTCCTAAGTTCTTACAGTTTCGTTGATACCTATTGAATCGAAGTAGTTATGACTGATTTAGTGTATGGAGGTCAAGACTTTAGAAAACTTGATTTTCAGATAAGTCTTTAGTGACTCTGCACTTTGGATGTGTCGCGCTCTTTTTGTCCTTGAACCAAGGTTTGTTTTTCCCACTGGGTTTTCACTTGGTAAGGTTTTTAACGAGGCGACCTATGAGAACATCCATATAGTGATGCGTTGTACTTCTGTTCAACTTAGACCAAGAGGTATTTTTCCCACTGGGTTTTTTTTTGGTATAGTTGTGAGGGCAACTTGGCATCTGACTCCTATGATTTGAGGTACTAATCAGGGGGAGTCGTTATGTATACATCAGGGAAGTATACATGACATGTTATCTTGGTGCGCTGCAATCTTTTCCTCATCAAGCTATTTTGCGCTACTCAATTCCCTACAAAATGCTACGTACCTGCGCAATGCAACTGAAAACACTGTACCCAATGTAGAGTTGGTTGGGGACGTTATATCCATATAGCCGACCCAATTGTGGTGGGATAAGGCCTTAGTTTAGTTTGGAATATGGACATGTGGACTGTCTCATTTTAATAGGTCTATAGAAAATGAAATATCATTTGATGATATAGAAAGAAGTGGTTGTGGCCTCAATTGTTGGATGCAGATTGATTTTCTATACGAAGAGATTTGAAAAATCATTTTTTTTCATGATATCGACTTTCGTACTTGTTTTTCAACACCTATAATTGTTTCCTTTGCAACACTAGGAATCAGTGCATACATTTCTGCATATGTTTCAAATAGAATACTCGTTCGTATGAGACTCCAATTCTTGTTGGGAAATATTTTTTTGGGTCAAGCCGTAACTACTGCTATCATGAGTAGTGCCTAGTTCCTTATTAGAAGTTTATTGGTTATTCACTCAATTTTCAGTAAATCATCACTAGGATTGTATGTAACATAATGATGTAGGTTACAACTTTATTATTCATGATTAATTTCTACATTGCTTGCTCTTAGCTCTCGCACGCCTCCCCACAGTGGATTTGGGATTTACATTGGAGAGTTTGTTGATCTATACCACAGAGAATAAGCTCATTGATTGCCTCTTTGCTTTGTAATTTGTGGAAGAAGTACTCTGCACTTGAGAAGAAAAAGGAAATTGAACACTAACTTGTCACTTGGTTGTAGAAACAAACAGTGGTGGGCGCGGGTCCGTTTCATACGGTTTAGAGCCAAAATCATATTCGCATCACATTATGTGGTTCGATTTTTTTCAGGTTGATTTAGTTCTAGTCCAAACCGTTTTTGCGGTTTGAATTACATTTCAATACGGGTTGAATTCATCCCAACCTGGACATAGCATGTAAATTTAAGCATCATCAATACAAACTGTAAAAAAAATAAAAAATGTAAAAGTTCAAATATTCCCATAATGACTCTAAGTCTTACACATGGTTCAAATCTCCAATTAAAATAAGTCCAACCAACCTTAAATTGAAATAAAAGTTCTCACACTCGAACAAACAGCAGGGTAGATAGAGTAATAATAGAATATTTACCAAACTTCAGTTTGAGGAGGCCGTGCCCTCGTTTCACCCCTCACTTCCTCTGAAAAATAAGCTTCAAATTGAGGATCATCATCCAGCAGCCTCCTAAAAGCTATCTTGTACTTCACCGCAATCTCCAACATAATATACGTCGAATTCCACGTGTGATGACATCCAAAGGCACATTTCCAAACCAAATTCCACCCTTGTGGGCTCAACTTTTTCTGGGGGAGCACACTTTCTAAACTTCTCCAACCTTGCTGTGAGCTCCTAATATATTTAACACAGTTCCTAATGGCTTCAATAGAGGAGTCCAACTCTTCCATTCCATCCCTCACGATAAGATTAAGAATGTGACAACAGCAACGCAGATGCAGAAAGCTCTCTTCCAAAACTAGTTTCTTAGGAGTACAAGCAATTGCAACCAAGTTTCCCCCTTTGTCGAATGACTCAAAGCTAAGCTGCTTCTGCTTCTTTTTTGTCCTCAAAAGCGGGGACTTGAGGCACCTTTCTTCCAAATGGGTCTTTATTGTAGCTGTACCAGTGCTTCGACTATCAGTAGCATAAACGAGATTGCAGTATCTGCACTTCGCACGAAACTGTCTCATGAAAGTACCATCTGGATTCTTCACTCGATCCGAATGGCATTGTTCACTAGTTCCCTCATCTTGAACACTAGCTAGTGGCATTGTCATTGTTGAAGAGGAAACATCAATTGATGGACCTGGTACTGCTGCAGCCAAAGCACAAGGTTGTGAAATATTCGGAGTCATGCTTGAGGCCGTAGTTGGAGTAGTCGGTACAACATCTGGAGACGAGGACAGACTTGCTTCCATCTGGAAAATCGAAAAACCAAAAAGCAAACAACAAGAACTTAGGGTAGATAAACTATTTATATTTTTGAAGGCTTTCATTGTGAAAAAATAAAATTTGTAACAATGACGTTTTTTTTTATAACAAGTGAATTATTACATCTTTCTATTATAACTCAAAAATTAAAAAGTAGAAAACAAACTTAAAAAAATTCAAGAAAAAAGAAAAAGAACCTAATTGAGATTCTACATTTGACAAATGCAGGATACCTCAGCAACTGGAGGCAGACCTCTCTGACTTGTTGCTGTTTGTAGTGAGATCTAAGCAAGATTCTTGAAGATAAACCGCGGTTTCTTGGGCTAAAGATTAAACTGGATTCGAGATCTTTCGTCTATTCCATTTTAGAATAAACACAATTATAGATGGTTCATATTTTAGACTGACTTGTAATTTTGTCCACATAATAATACAAATAATACGTGAATTTGTTTATCAACATAGACACCAATATGTCGAATTTGGATTTAGAAAATATAGTCACTTATAGACTGATGTTCTGCTTACTCTTTAAGGATGATTTTTTTCATCTCGTATATATTTTATTGCTGAGAGTGTGATTTAAGAATGAGAATCTCCGCAATCGCTGTCTCCTACATATGCAAAAAGCTTTATTCCTTGGTTGAAATCTCTCTCAGTTGCTGTGCCCTATTTAGTCACTAAAGACGCTTGCTGATTTCTATTTAGGAATTGTTAAATTGAAGCTATGTAAATAAAATGATTCAGATAAAACGCGCAAGAGTGGATTTTCAATTTTGTAAGTAGGATGGAACTGGATTTTTAGGCCGGTCCTATTACATATGCGAGTCAGCAACACTGTTAGAGTGTAATTTCTTTTCTGAACTCCCAAAGTCTTTTTCTATCATTCATAGTTGTTAAAGGCGCGCCCAGGCGCAAGGCGCGCAGAAAAAAAAGGCAGGTCGCCTTTTAAGCCTCCAGGCGGGCGACCTCAGCCAGGCGCGCGCCTAGGTGCCCCTCGGTGTGCCTTTTTGCTGCGCCTTGGTGCGCCTCAGGCGCGCCTCGGCAGTAGGACTTCTTTTTTGTTTATAAGATCAACAACTTCGGATGTCCGGTTACACTAGTTCTCGAGGAGACGTCTTGTCCCCAAAAGGTGTCAGTCCGAATTTTGAATATACGAGTGTTGTTGTGGGGACATGTTATTTCGACTTTTTGGAAATATCTTAGCAGATATTTTAGGCAATTAATAAATCTTTTATTAATTTCAAATTAGTGTTTGAATCATTGATAAATGCCTAATAAGTAAAGAATGGGATAATTCCTTGGAATAATTTTTTTATTATAAAGAGTCATGTTCTATAATGTACATGCTGATTTTACAATATCAATCACGTAATGTGTTATAACTATAACAAATATCTCAACTCATCAATGTTCGATGATACTTTATGTAACTGAAAAACCTATGATGTTGTAAATAGTACTTTGATTACTTTGTTGCCTACTATGAAGGAGTATAGACCTATTGCTTGGTGCACTATGTTATATAAGATTATATCTAAAGTGTTGGCAAATAGGTTACAATTGGTGCTTGGGGACATCATTAGTGATAATCAATCTGGTTTTGTCAAAGGTAGATCTATCCTTGATAATATTCTACTGAGCCATGAGCTAATTAAATGATATAACAGAGAACACATATCACCTAGATGTATGGTCAAGATTGACATACAAAAGGCATATGATTATGTAGAATGGCCGTTCTTGAAATATTTACTGTTGAAGCTTGGATTTCCTTATTTGTTTGTGAAGTGGATTGTGGCATGTATTACTACTGTGTCCTATTCAGTATGTGTGAATGGAGAGATTACTAAGGCTTTTCATGCAAAAAAAGGGCTGAGACAAGGTGATCCGATCTCCCCATATTTGTTTGTGGTCTGTATGGAATATTTGCACAGATTTTTTTTGGGGCTAAAAAGCAACAGGGAATTCAAGTTCCATCCTAAATGCAAGAAGTTCAGTTTAGTGCATGTTTGTTTTGCGGATGACTTATTGTTATTTGCTAGGGGAGATGTAAAATGTGTACGAGAACTTATGATTTGCGTTTGACAAGTTTACTTCATTTTGTGGATTAAAGGCTAACCCAGCAAAGAGTTGTATTTATGTTGGAGGGTTCAAGATAGTATTCAAGTTCAGATATTGGATGAACTTGGAATGGTTCGAGGGGAGCTCCCCTTTAAATACCTTGGGGTTCCGTTATCTACTAAGAAGCTGTCTGTCAACCTCTTATTCAAAGAATTACTGCCAGGATCTCTTGTTGGTCATCTAAATACTTATCATATGCTGGAAGGATTCAACTCATCTAGTCGGTTTTGAAAGTCATACAATCTGTGTAGAATCTTTCTTTGGACCGATGATGTTAATGCATCTAGAAGAGCACTGGTAGCTTGGGATAAAGTCTGTGCTGGTGGTTGGAATGTCACTAACATTCAGCTTTGGAATAAAGCAGCTATAGGGAAATTGTTATGGTGTTTGGCCCAGAAAAAAGATAGAATTTGGGTTAAATGGGTGCATGGATACTATGTGAAGCATCAAATATTCTCACCATGCCAATACCACTTCAGGCTTCTTGGGTGGTGAAAAAGATTATTGCTACTAGAGATAATGTGATTCAGGTTACCAGGGGGGGTCAGCCGTTGCTGTTCAATTCTTCATTTTCTATTAGAAAGCTGTATCTTGGTTTGAGGGGAAATACTCAGAGGGTGGCTTGGCATAGGGTTATAGGTAGCAATGTTGCCCCACCAAAGTGGATTTTTATTGTGTGGTTGGCAATGTTGGACAGATTATCTACTTGTGACAATCTTGGCAAAGTCGGAATTCATGTTGATCCCATATGCAGCCTATGCTCGAGAGAGGAGGAGAGTGTGAACCATTTATTCTTAAAATGTGACCTCTCGCGTTATGTGGGATTTGGTAGCTGAGTGGAGTGGAGTGCATAGAGTTGCTGGTGATTAAGAGATAGTAAAGAATACTCTTATTATGCACTGTGGATCTTCTACTGGTAAGCAAAAACTATTCAGATTAATTCTATCTATTGTAGTTTATCAGATTTAGATGGAGAGAAACAAGAGGAAGCTTCAAGGTTTGAAGAGTAATATAGATGCTATTGTCAAGATCTGTAGATTTTAAATAGCAGTGTGTTGTTCTAAAGATAGTAAGCTAGCTAGATTTTTGTCTCTATTCCAGTAGTAGCTTTCTTATGTTTCTTTGATTTGTAAGTTGTTTGGGCCTTCATGCCAAATTTTGGTAATAAAATATCCTTTTACCAAAAAAAAAAACCTATGATGATGTTGGTTTTGAAATTTCATCTCATTTTTCCTTCATACGAAGGTTGAGACAGAGAGGGCATCCAGCGTAAAATTTTGTCGCTTTACTTTTTGCAGCGAATTATAGTGTTAGACTAATTTAGATCATTAACCTTTGATTTTGGATTATTACTTGTGGATTATTGGATTTCTTGTGTAGGTTTGTTGGTGAGCTGTAGTATTGCTGCCTTGGTGCTGTTTGGGCCGGAATGTTGTTGCTACTGCTGTGGTGCTGTTCGGGCCGGAATGTTGTTACTTCTGCTGTGGTGCTGTTCGAATGCTGCCCCAATGCTATTTATTTCACCTTTGTTGTATACAAAGTGACTTGATACTCTTTTGAATTTCATTCATCCCGGTTATACACCATTTTAGATACTCTTCTTTATGAACACGTGTATTAAATTGGATAAATATAATTTTATTTGAAATGTTGGCTTAAAATTGATGTATAATAAAGGAATAAGTGGAAGGAGCCTTCTACATCGGTTGTTGACGACATAGTACATCGGTTTTCCACCGGTATGATAAGAGCCTTTTACATCGACTTTCCACAGTAGTTGAGATTTTTTACATCAGTTATTAAAAAGCATTGTGGAGAAGAGTCTATTACATCACTTGACATGTTACATCAGTTTTAAATAGTTGTTATGAATGTGTTTTACATTGATTTACTGGTCAAGAAACGATGTAACAGGACCTGTTTTAGATTAGTTTACAGCCGATGCGAAAATAACAAGAGCAATTCATCAAGCAAAACTACATCGATTCAATTAGTGCTATTACATCGGTTTATGATCGAGGAGTGGGATATGGAGCCGTTAAGTCATTTCGAGGGATAATGGAATGGTGTAAAATGAAGTTGAACAATATTTCCCGTAAAATATCATTTTTTCCAACCCAGACGTGCCTCATGCTCATATGAAATTAGTAATTACCTTAAAATCAATATTTCAATACAATTTCAAAGTTAATTATATAATTTATGGATAATTCGGAAATTAGAAATAATCACTCTGAGGAAAAAGATTTTTCTTGGTTGCTACTTTATAATTTTTTTTGCTTTATTTAGGTTCCATTACCCTACACGGCTTTATTAACACTAGTAGAATCCAACCGAACTCGAAAAATCGGTTGAGGTTTGCAATTTCAAGTTTCTTTCTCTTCTGCATAAAAAGACGAATCTTTCTCTGCTCCATTCGTTCAGTTAGGAGATGCATCCACCGTAGATCTATGTGATCAAAAGACGGAAATAATTATCCTTTCTCCCCTAGAATTTCATTTCTCTAAGGATCTCTTCCTAAATTCCTACACTACAAGCATCAGCAGCTGTGTATTGTGCCATCGTGATTGTTTATATGTCATCTCGTGTTCTGTTGGTATACGGCAAATCGAATATGCTTTATGGAATCCATCACGTAGATCGTACAAAAAGTTGAACCAGTATCCATTCTATTACACATCTAATTTGATATATGGGATATGTTATGACCCAATGCTAAAGGATTATAAGGTAGTAATTGGTGATGGAAACCATTACGCAGTATTTTACTGTAGAAACAACTATTGGACCGAGATGAAAGAGATAGATTGTCTTTCCTGCCTCGATTTGAACCCTCTCCACCAAGATGTTGTCCCTTTGAACAGATCCATTTATTGGCCGATTTGTCCTGAGACAAAAGAACATCGGTTTGAAATAGTATATTTCGATGGAAGAGACGACAAGTTCAAGAATCTATGCAAACTGGATGTCAGAGCTCGAGACGCTCGGTTAATTTCTTCAGGAGACTGTTTGTATTTTTTCTACTATTATAAGTCGCTTGTTTTGGTCAAATAGTATCATTTTTATGAAAAAAATTGGCGACGACGACAAATGGATGGAGCTTCAGGTGCAGGTGCCGCTGCTTCACACTCGTTGTCTATGGCCTCTATGTTGCACTCATGAAAATAAGATTGTCCTCAAGTATTCTTATGAAGGATCTTATCTATGAGTAAAAGATCTTTGGCAAGAATTCAGAATAGTCGGGGTTTATGATCTAATCATGTCTTCCCTTATGTAGAAAGTCTGTTTTGGAAGTTTTGATGACTCATTTGCTCAACAAAACGTGTATTGATCTCTATCTAGGAATAGATAAATCAAAGTCACGTAATAAGTGAATCCGATAGAAAAAGCCACGTAAACAAGAAAATATGTTTTTTTATTGATTTTTGGGTTATAAGTCGAGCTGGTTGTTCATGCCGGTCTTTTACACTTGCGCTTATTACAGAACAAAATGTGTATTTTATAACTAGAACTTTTCAAAAGTCATCTTCTATCGTACATTCCTTGTATTTATAGAAGACTTTGGTCAATCAAGAGGCCGACAACTGGAGAATGTTGGGATGCGTCGAAAACACCTGTCAGAAGGAGGAAATATTTCAGGGACACGTGGCAGCATTTGAAGGAACCTCGGAAGGGGTTGTACAGATCGCAATAACTCTCTTGTGTGCTTGTTCCGCAAACTTTTACCGATGGTTATCTATTGCCAGATCGGCTCGGGGATTTCACCGCGGTCGGCCCTTCACCCTCTGTCGTTCTGCTCGGTCATGGTTTACTTCAGTACTTTGTACTCTGACCGACCCACCACCTGATCGGACCTCCACGTGACATCCCAGATCGGTCGGGTAACCAGGATCCTGTGATCATTTCTCGGTTAGGGCGGACCAAATTGGATGCGGCTTGGTACGTGGATGCCAGAGCAGATCAACTATCATTAGGAATCAAGATAGCAGTAATTAAGTCGCTTAATTTTCTCCTTGTTTGTAGTAATTATATACCAAGTACTTTATTTCTAATTGGCCCCTGGACCCCTCGTCAAGTTTAATTGGATAAAAAATTGAATATGTCATTTCAAGAAAAATAATTTTTTAGACCCAAAATATTTTTAATCATCTAATTTTAATCTCATAATTATTTCAATAGTTTCAACTCTGGTCCAATTTCTATCAAAGAAACAAAAATCACGTCGTTTTGAATTATAAGTCAGTCACATGTGGGTTGAATTTGAGTACGATTTTAAAAAATGGCGTAATTTTATTTTCCGATAGAAATTAGATCAAAACTGGACATACTAGATGGTTATGCGACAAAAATTAAATAATCAATTTCTTAGAAAAGAAAATGGCAAATATGTCTATATTCACGAGTAATTTCATTATAAAAACAACCAATACATTACATGATAGAAGCACTAGTTAGTGCCATATATCATATCATATATATATATATATATATATATTGTAATATCCGCATTTTTCTTTCCCTTGTAATTGTATTTCCGGTGTAATTCTCGATTTTAGTGACCCTCGAGTATCCTTCAGTGTAACTTTTCCGTTATCTTTTGATCTGATTCTCGTAATTGTTGTGCGGAACCGCCGTTTGGTTGCGTGGATTCATTCTATGCTATGATGCGTTTTGAGGTGTTAGTTTGACGTTTCGTTCATAATCCGGTATTTTGGGTCGTTTATATTACGTATCTAGCGCACGCTAAATTTCTGTATAGCGCACGCTAGAAATCCATTAGTAGCGCACGCTACGTTTAATTAAGCGCACGCTAACGATTTAGCCACAGGAGTGGCAGTCACCCTCCCTCCTGGACTATCGGATTAGCGCACGCTATCTCGTCTAGCGCACGCTAATGTCGGGAGACTAGCGCACGTTAAATTGTTCGATGGCGCGCGCTAGTGTGACTGTCGATCTTGGGCGTTTACTACCGAACTCAATCGGATGCTAGTTAGCGCACGCTACGCTGGGTATGGTAGCGCACGCTAACAGGTCGGTGAGGTTTGGGCGGTTGGCTCCGGACTCGGTGATGTTCGGGTAGCGCACGCTATTGGTCGATAGCGCGCGCTACCGAGAGGTTATTAGCGCACGCTACGCATGTATGGTAGCGCACGCTAACGGCCAAAACCACGGCTTCGGATCGACGCTAACAGAGGGTTTGTAACCTATCCGTTAGCGCACGCTAACCTTGAGGTCTTAGCGTGCGCTAACACTCCTCAACTATATAAACCAGGAGTTGGCCGAGATAATCACAAAATCTCATTTCTTCCTCTTTCCGCGGCCGGCGACTCCAGACGATTTGAGGCGATTTTCTTCTTCCAATCACTTGAGATCCTTGTGCTTGAGTTCTTGGTGTAAGACTAACATCATCCACTTGTGTTTCTCATCCTAAATCCAAGGTAATCTCTTAGAACCCTACTTTTGGATAATTTGGGGTTTTGGGATTTTCTTCCGATCCGTTCCGTTTCGTTGATGGATTGATGATGAATATTATTAATCTTGTTGGTATTCTTAGTTTCCTACGGATTCATGGTATATTTCGTGATTTTTACGGAATCGAGAGAGTTTGGTTGTGGTCCGCCTCGTTGTTGTTTATATACGAATATACATGATTCGTAGGCGGGTTTCAGTGTATTCCATTTCCATAATCGTCTAGAGTTGGTTGTGATTGTGTTATTCGAATCGTTAGGTTCATTTCGCGGTTCCTTGCGGTCGTGTTCAACTCTTCCGTTCCGTTCGTGTCATCGTCTAATTAATCGAGGCAAGTACCCTTATGAACTTACGATCTTGACATAGTAGTTTTGTATGAGAAATTGCGTGTGTGTATGCTCATCATGGGTTAGACTCGACGGGTCTCGGTAGGGTTCCACGAAGCCGTGGGACCGCGAGCTTGCTTTTAACCACCGTGGGTTAGATCCGACGGGGTCTCGGCAGGATCCACGAAGCCGTGGTCCGCGGTTAATTGTGGTGCATTTTTACAAATGTGGTTTGATCATTGGCATTTAGGAAATGAGTATTTTGGAACTATGTTTTCTTGAATTGCATGCATTACTATATGTGTAAGATGTAAGTCGTTCATCTGGTTACTTGTACTAGCGTAATTGCTAACCCTCTGGGACCCGTTTTGGGAAATTCGTTTTATGAATTTGAGTCGGAGTTCATCGAGACGAGCAGGCGCTGGACCGGTATGCGGATGATGGCCGAGCGTGATGATTGTGCCTAAGTGACGTCTTAATGTCTTTTTGTCTTTTCATCTTTTGTGGCTTTTGAACTAATGGTTGTACTCGAGTACTTAAGAGTTCTTGTCCGTCCGGATTGTATTGTTGCCTATATGTTTGTGTTGATTGATGATGTTATGGTTGGCCGTGGCAAACGGGTGGATTATTGTTTTGCGTCTTTATGACATGGTTTTGGTTTGTCGTTTATGTGAGTCGATGAGTATGATCTTTGTTCGGCTGGTGGGTCCCATATAGGGATTCACGGCGGCGTAATATACCTCGAATATCTTGAGGGTGTTACGAGAAAATGGTATCGAGAGAACTAGGTTTATGGATACCTAGGCTTGTCGGTTTATTGGGTCTTGTGGTTTTGTTATGCACATCATCGTCACGCCGCCATGATTCCGGTACTACCGGTGTCGTAAGTTTTCCTTCTGTGTCATTAATTCCTTGTATCGTGCCCTTGATTCTCGACTTGTAATTGTTCTTTTCTTGTCTTGATCCTCGTATGGCTTTTGCTACTTATTTAACTCCGGTATGGATCTTTGGAAGAGGTCGTAGTCGCGGTCGTGGTCGTGGACGCGGCCGGGGGCGTGGGCGGCCGGTGGGGCGGCCACGTCACGATCTTCGAGGCCGGCGATGCAGCGACCGTCATAGCCATGCTTCTTCTCGGGAGCGTGCGATCTTGGTATTGCGGCCGTTATGCAACGGATGGTGAACCAAATGGCGGCAATAGCTCGGGCGGTTCGAACCGGATCGAGGCCCATGCTAATCGGGCGGAGCGGACCGATGGCTCCAAGATGTCATCAAGATGCATCCTCCTCGGTTTCGGGAGCTTGGACCCGATTGGTGGGAAGGGTGGATCAAGGAGATATCTAAGGTCTTCGTTGCCACTAAGCGTCACGAGGAACGTAGAGTCCCTATTGCTCAATATTTTCTCACTTTGGGGGCCTACGGGTGGTGGAGGCGTTGGGCCCAAAGACCATCTTTGCTTCGTGGTGAGTTTCAAGAGTTGATGGAGGCGAATATTGCCGTGGCGATCGGACGAGCTCGGGTACATGCTTTTATGATGCTCAACCACGGGATATCCCGTAGCTCAAGCTATTGCCGATTTTAACAAAGAGTTGGGTTATGTGAAGACCCAAGTTGTCGAGGAGAGTGACAAGATTTTCCATTTCTCCAGACGGATGAAGTTGGATTCGGGACTATATGTCGGGGCTCGTATGCACTACATTGAAGGATTATCGAGTAGGGCCCTTGCTTATGATATGTCTGTGGCGAGTGAGGCGGCCGCGAGAGTAAGAAGCGAAGTCCAGGAACTTTTCGGGCCACAAAGTGGGGGTCGTGAAATTTGATCTGCTAACTTTTCCACGGTGGTGGCCCATCTCGATCTACTTGGGTTTCCCCAGTAGGCTGCGGTGCCCCTTCTCGAGAGGTGAAATGCTTCAACCGTGGCGCGGGGCCACATCGGTCGTGTTTGTCCGAACCCTTTGGCGACGTGTAATCAGTGTGGCGGTCGGGTCACAAAGTCTTTCTGTCTTTGAGAGGAGAAAATCCTTGGTGCCGGGCTTCCATTCCAGCGCCTAGGGAACCAAGTGTGAATCGAGATCGTTTGCTCCTCAATCTCCGCCGAGTGCTAGTCGGGAGAGGTCGGTCGACCCTCTAAGGGGAGCTTCCGGTGTCGGCTCAGCGCACCGCGTGTCTATGAGATGCGGAGAGCCGATGATCCGGCGGCTCTTGTGGCGGCAGTACCGTTTATATTCTTTCTCATCCTGTCGGTGTGCTTTTCGATTAGGTGCTACGCATTCGTTCATATCTCGGATTGTGTGCGTCGTTTGAGTCTCGACCGTTTGACGCCTTGTGAGCCCTTCATCGTTAAGCTTCCTAGCGGCGATAGGATCGTTGGTGATCGGGAGGTTCGAGGCGCTCTGTACTTATTTGTGAGAGGACTTGGCCCTCTAATCTTATTGTTGTGAGTATCGAGGTGAGGATTTAATTCTTGGTGATGATTGGCTCGAGCGGCATGGTGCGATCATGAACTACCGCACGAGAATCATCACTATGTTAGCCGAGGACGGCAGAGCACTCTTTCGCGGGGCGAAGAGAGGAAACAGTCGTTATTAATGCCTTGAAGGCGATGAGTCTCTGCGAAAGGGGTGTCTTGGTTATTGGTGCTATGCCTTGAAGGCGGAGGATGGTGGAGTCGAGCTTTCGTCGATTCCGATCGTTAATGAGTTTCTGATGTATTTCTGACGAGTTACGGGATTGCCACCGGATCGTGAGGTTGAGTTTGCCATAGAGTTAGAGCCGGGCGCGGCTCTATTTCAAGGCGCCCTATCGCATGGCACCTTGAGAGATGTCCGAGTTGAAGAAGCGATTGAGTGAGCTTCTTGAGTCGGGGTATGTTCGACAGCGCCTCGCCTTGGGGCGCACCGGTCTGTTTGTGCGGAAGAAGGATGGTTCACTACGTTTGTGTATCGACTATCGCGAACTAAACAAGGTGACCATCAAGAACAAGTATCCTTTGCCGAGAATTGATGACTTGTTCGATCGATTGCGAGGAGCTGCGGTATTCTCGAAAATTGATTTGAAATCGGGATACTATCGACTCGGGTGAGAGAGTCCGATGTGCAGCGACGCTTTCGGACGAGGTACGGACATTATGAGTTCGTAGTCATGCCTTTCGGGTTAACTAATGCGCCGGCGGTGTTCATGCAATTGATGAACAAAGTTTTTATCGAGTATTTAGATAAGTGCGTCGTCGTCTTTATTGTGATATTCTTATTTATTCGAGGAATGAGGAAGAGCATGCCCATCATTTGCGGATAGTATTAGACATTTTAAGGACCGAGCAACTCTATGCAAAGTTCTCGAAATGTGAGTTAATTTGAAGGAAGTGATGTTTTTAGGTCACGTGATTTCGGTAGGGGGTTCGTGTGGATCATGAGAAGATTGAGGCCGTATTGGATTGGGCACCGCCCAAGAATGTGAAGGAGCTCGTAGTTTCTTGGGTTTAGTGGCTACTACCGTAGGTTCGTCGAGGTTTCTCGGCGGCTCGACCACTTACACAGTTGCTCCAGAAATCTGAGAAGTTCGTCTGGATGACGAGAGGCAGTCGAGTTTTGAGGAACTGAAGAAGCGTTTGACTTCAGCCCCAGTTTTGGCATTGCCATGTGGCAACGAGGGTTTTGCCGTTTATAGCGATGCTTCGGGTCAGGGTCTTGGGTGTGTATGACCATTGCCTTTGCGTCGAGACAGTTGAGGCCGTATGAGCTTAACTACCCTACTCATGATTTGGAGTTAGCGGCAGTCGTTTTTGCGCTCAAGATTTGGCGTCACTATCTTTTCGGCTCTGCATGCCAGATTTTTACCGATCATAAAAGTCTGAAATACATATTTACTCAGCGAGAGTTAAATATGAGGCAGAGGAGGTGGTTAGAGTTGATTAAGGATTATGACCTCGAAATCCTTTATCATCCGGCAAAGCGACGTCGTGGCCGACGCCTTGAGTCGGAAACCGATTGCGTTGCGAACGCTTGAGACCCTTACGTCTCGATCGAGCTTCGGAGGGCCTTGATCGAGTTAGATGTTGAGGTCTCGTTGCCGGAGTGTCGGGCAACTTTGTGCTTTAGAGATTTCGTCATCCTTGATCGACGAAATTAAGTCAAGCAATCGGAGGATCCGATGATTACTCAAATCCGAGAGAACGTTCTTAAGGGAAAGTCTCACGGGTTTGTGATTCACGAGGATGGTATTTTGAGATTCAGTCGGCTTTGTGTGCGAGCGACTCGAGTTGAGGCGAGTATTTTACGGAGGCCCATGCTACACCTTACTCCGTTCATCCTGGTTCGAGTAAGATGTACAAGGACTTGAGAAGGAACTTCGGTGGAATGACATGAAGGATGAGGTCGCACGGTTTGTAGCGAGATGTTTGACTTGTCGGCGAGTCAAAATCGAGCATCGAGAGAGGCCAGGTTATTGCGGTCACTTCCCATTCGGAATGGAAATGGGAGGATATATCGATGGACTTCGTCACGAGTTTGCCGAGATCGAGGTCGGGCATGAATATGGTATGGGTGATTGTTGATCGTCGACCAAGTCGGCACATTTTACGGGCATCAAGGACACTTGGGGCCGGAGAAGTTGGCTCGTGTGTTTATCGCGCGGATTGTGAGACTTCACGGTACTCAAGTCTATTGTTTCGGATCGTGATGGCCGTTTCGTATCGCACTTCGGCGGCGGTGCATAAGGCGTTGGGTACCCGTTTACACTTGAGTACCTCTTTTCATCCCGATCGGATGGACAATTGGAACGCACTATCCAGGACGTTCGAGGACTTGTTACGTGCTGTGCTCTCGATTGGAGTAGTAGTGGGAGGAACATTTGCCGTGATCGAATTCACGTACAACAACGGTTGGCACGCGTCGGTCGGATGGCCCCGTATGAGGCACTTTACGGGCGGCGATGTCGATCACCGATTTGTTGGAATGAGGCGTCCGATTTGGTCGGACCGAGCCGGATGTCGTTTTAGAGACGAGGCGGAAGATAGAGTTAATTCGGGAACGGATGTTGGCGCCCAGTCGGCCAGTCGTATGCCGACAGCCGTCGTCGACCTTTGGAATTCGAGGTGGGAGCCCCTGTTTTGCTAAAGGGGTCGCCGACGAAGGGAGATTTTCGTTTCGGGAAGAAAGGAAGTTGAGTCGAGATTTATCGGCCCCTTCGAGATCCTCGGCGAGTAGGTGGGTTGGCATACCGTTTGGCGTTACCTCGGCCTTGAGTCATGTTCATAGCGTTTTCCATGTTTCCCGATTGAGGAAATATGTCCGGATCCTAGTCATATCATCGATTATGGAGAGATTGATGTCGCCAAGATGTTACTTTCGAAGAGCGCCCTTTGAAGATTTTGGAGCATCGTGAGAAAGCGATTGAGGCATAAGACCATACCTTTGGTCAAGGTGCGGTGGTCGAGACACGGTGTCGAGGAGCTGACTTGGGAAACGGAGGATAGCATGCGTGCTAGGTACCCGAGTTGTTTGTTCCTTAAGTTTGGACGAAACTTATTTTTAGAGGGTAGAATGTAATATCCGCATTTTTCTTTCCCTTGTAATTGTATTTAGGTGTAATTCTCGATTTTAGTGACCCTCGAGTATCCTTGATGTAACTTTTCCGTTATCTTTTGATCGATTCGTAATTGTTATGCGGAACCGCCGTTTGGTTGCCGTGGATTCATTCTATGCTATGATGCGTTTTGAGGTGTTAGTTTGACGTTTCGTTCATAATCCGGTATTTTGGTCGTTTATATTACGTATCTAGCGCACGCTAAATTTCTGTATAGCGCACGCTAGAAATCCATTAGTAGCGCCGCGCTACGTTTAATTAAATAGCGCCACGCTAACGATTTAGCCACAGGAGTGGCGATTCGGCTCGACCCTGCGGACTATCGGATTAGCGCCACGCTATCTCGTCTAGTGCACGCTAATGTCGGGAGACTAGCGCACGTTAAATTGTTCGATGGCGCGCGCTAGTGTATTTGTCGATCTTGGGCGGTTTACTCCGAACTCAATCGGATGCTAGTTAGCGCACGCTCTGTTGCGTATGGTAGCGCACGCTAACGGTCGAGTGAGGTTTGGGCGGTTAGCTCTTTGGACTCGGTGATGTTCGGGTAGCGCACGCTATTGGTCGATAGCGCGCTACGAGAGGTTATTAGCGCACGCTACGCATGTATGGTAGCGCACGCTAACGGCCAAAACACAGCTCACGGATGGGGCGCTAACGGGAGGGTTTGTAACCTATCCGTTAGCGCACGCTAACCTTGAGGTCTTAGCGTGCGCTAACACTCCACTATATAAACCAGGAGTTGGCCGAGATAATCACAAAATCTCATTTCTTCCTCTTTCGCGGCGAGCGACTCCAGAGACGATTTGAGGCGATTTTCTTCTTCCAATCACTTGAGATCCTTGTGCTTGAGTTCTTGGTGTAAGACTAACATCATCCACTTGTGTTTCTCATCCTAAATCCAAGGTAATCTCTTAGAACCCTACTTTTGGATAATTTGGGGTTTTGGGATTTTCTTCCGATCCGTTCCGTTTCGTTGATGGATTCATGATGAATATTATTAATCTTGTTGGTATTCTTAGTTTCCCTACGGATTCATGGTATATTTCGTGATTTTTACGGAATCGAGAGGGTTTGGTTGTGGTCCGCCCTCGTTGTTGTTTATATACGAATATACATGAATCGTAGGCGGGTTTCGGTGTATTCCATTTCCATAATCGTCTAGAGTTGGTTGTGATTGTGTTATTCGAATCGTTAGGTTCATTTCCGCCGGTTCCTTGCGGTCGTGTTCAACTCTTCCGTTCCGTTCGTGTCATCGTCTAATTAATCGAGGCAAGTACCCTTATGAACTTACGATCTTGACATAGTAGTTTTGTATGAGAAATTGCGTGTGTGTGTATGCTCATCATGGGTTAGACTCGACGGGGTCTCGGTAGGGTTCCACGAAGGCGTGGGACCGCGAGCTTGCTTTTAACCACTGTGGGTTAGATCCGACGGGGTCTCGGCAGGATCCACGAAGGCGTGGGTCCGCGGTTAATTGGTGCATTTTTACAAATGTGGTTTGATCATTGGCATTTAGGAAATGAGTATTTTGGAACTATGTTTTCTTGAATTGCATGCATTACTATATGTGTAAGATGTAAGTCGTTCATCCAGTTACTTGTACTAGCGTAATTGCTAACCCCTCTGGGGACCCGTTTTGGGAAATTCGTTTTATGAATTTCAGTCGGGTTCATCGAGACGAGCGAGCAGCTGGACCGATATGCGGATGATGGCCGAGCGTGATGATTGTGCCTAAGTGACGTCTTAATGTCTTTTTGTCTTTTCATCTTTTGTGGCTTTTGAACTAATGGTTGTACTCGAGTACTTAAGAGTTCTTGTCCGTCCGGATTGTATTGTTGCCTATATGTTTGTGTTGATTGATGATGTTATGGTTGACCGGTAAACCGGGTGGATTATTCTGTTTTGCGTCTTTATGACATGGTTTTGGTTTGTCGTTTATGTGAGTCGATGAGTATGATGCTGTTCAGCCTGGTGGGTCCCATATAGGGATTCACGGCGCTGTAATATACCTCGAATATCTTGAGGGTGTTACATATATATATATATATATATATATATATATATATATATATATATATATACACGATTCATCCAAATTCTACCTATTAATTATTTTTATTTTTTGACCAAAGCAAACTCATATCATTTCACTATTAATAATGTTTGTAATACAACTTGGAGCAATGTAATAAACTTTGGAGCGAGCATAACATCTAGAGGCTCTTGCAAGAGAGTGAGCCACAAGATTTGCTTGCCTCCGAATAAAGCTAATACTATAGCTTGAACATTGTAAAAGAAAAGAATTACAATGAGAAATGATAATATTGAAATCAGAATTGTTAGACGTTGCTTTGGTTACTGTATTAACCACCAAGAGAATACATCTCAATGATTATATACTCTAAGCCTAAGTCCTTCAACCAATGTAGAGCATGCCACAATCCCATTGCTTCCGCTTCTCGAGGTTCCGACACTCCTTCAAACCACATTGTTTTGCCTTCCAAGAAGCTACCTTTTTCATTCCGTAAGCACATGCCAATACCGTATTTACCTTCTTCTTCAAATAATGCAGCATCTATGTTGCATTTGAGTAAGCCTAGAGCTGGTTTCAAGCATTTTATATTTATGTTTCTGGCCCTCAAAATCAGAGCTATAGTATTTTTTTGTTTGCCTTGCTGTCTCCCACGAATGAAAAAAGTCCAATGCATGATGCCAAGATATTCTCACATACTGTTGATCCGTTTGCAATGCCAAAAGCTGAGCAAAAAACCAATCCCTAAAATGTTGTTGCTGCTGCGTGTGAAATTGTGGAACCAAATGCAAGCCACTTGCTGCCCAAACAGGTGCATCATGCTGACAGTGAGTAAAGAGATGTATTTCACTCTCCTCCCCTTCATTGCACATAGGACAAGCCTCCTCACACGACACATGCCTCCTTCTAAGATTCGCACGAGTTGGAAGACAACCACATACCACACGCCAAAGAAAATTTTTTATTCTTTGTGGAACTTTGAGTTTCCAAATTTGCATCCAATTACCCTGAACCCGGAGAGTAGAATTATTAATAAAATCCTCCATGATTCCGTAATAAGCGGATTTAACTGAATACTTACCATTACGAGACCTCCACCACACTAGCTTGTCTTCTTCATTTAAATTGTAAGTGAATGTCGAATCTACTAATGCCTCATTCCATCCATCACGTTATTCTTTCAATAGCTCTCCAACTCTCATATTTTCTTTACCCACCACAATTGGACAACGAATGTAGGCATCCTTCCTACCTTTTAACCATGGAGCACCCCAAACCAATATACGGCTTCCATCACCTATTTTCCAACGTGATCCCAAATTCAACACAACCCGAGAAGAGTAGATATTACGCCATATGTAGCTGGGATTATGGCCCAAGCTAGCCCCCATAAAGTCACCATCCGGATAATATTTGGCTTGGAAGACACGTCCAACTATAGTATCCTTGTGGGTCATGATTTTCCACGCCTGCTTCCCTAGCAATGCTAAATTAAATCCATGGAAATGACGAAACCTCATACCTCCATACTCCTTTATCATGGTCAACTTATCCCAATTCAACCTGTGAATACCCCTCATTGCATTTTGATTAGTACCCCACCAAAAATAATTAATCATTTTTTCAAGCTCCTCCCCTAAAGTAGTAGGGAGCATAAATTTACTCATGCAATATGTGGGTATTGATTGTGCCACCGACTTCACCAATACTTCCCTTCCTGCCTTAGATAAATGCTTCCCAGACCATTGCAGCATTCGTTTCCACATTCTATCCCGAAGATAGCCGAACACCTGTTTTTTATTTCTACCAACCATATATGGCAAGCCAAGATACTTCCCCGTGCCTAAGCATTCAGATACTCCCAGAACATCTGAAATTTGAGTCCGCATCTCCTGTGAAGTGTTCTGCTAAAGAAAATTTCTGACGTGGTCATATTGATTGCTTGACAAGAAACTGCTTCACATGTTTTCAAAATATCTCAAACTCATCGCCGTCTCATGATATTTTCCATATAAATGGAAAAAACTATGATGTTGACGGTTTTGGAATTTCGTTCTATTTCTCCTTCATATGAAGGTTGCGACGGCAAACGGGAAGGCGTCCGTAAAAACTTTGCCACTTTGTTATTTGCATGAGTTATGGTGTTAACTAATTTTAGACAATTAAACGACACTATAATCTTCATGCCACCGACCCCAACATAGTTGGGATTAAGGTGCTGTTGATGATGATGATGATGATTGTCTACTTTCCTTATCATCTGCTCTGCAAAACAAGAAACAGTCATTAGCAAAAAATAGATGTGTAATGGATGGAGCCCCCGTACACACCCTAACACCATGTATGTCTCCTCTCAACTCTGAGTTTTTTAATAAGGAAGTAAGACCTTCAGCACAAATAATGAATATATAAGGTGACCGTGGATCACCCTGCCTCAACCCTCGTCCCGGAGTGATAGGCCCGACTTTTTCATTGTTCACCAACACAGAGTAGCTCAGAGTTTCTAAACACATGGACATCCACTGAACCTACCTGTCATCAAAACCCATTCGCCTCATCATCTCCTTCAAGTATCCCCAATCCACCTTATCATAGGCTTTACTAATATCAATCTTAAGTGCCATCTCCCCCACCCTACCACTAGTTTTGCACTTTAAATGATGGATAGTTTCTATAGCAACAAGGACATTATCAAGAATGGACCGATCCTCCACAAAATCCGATTGCTCCATATAGATACACTTATGAAGCAAAGGTTTCATACGGTTGGCAAGGACTTTGGAAATTATGTTATATATAACATTGCATAATGAAATAGGGCCTGGGCAAACAGGCCTGGTGCAGTCGTGACCTCGTCCGGGCATACAGACCGGATGTTTTGTTTTTGTGTGAGACTTTGGTTCATGCTAATGAAATTGAAGAAATGCGAGTTATTTTGGGTTTTGATTTTGCTTTTGCAGTCGATAGAACTGGGCGTAGTGGAGGACTTTTGTGGTGTTGAACTTTTTAATGCTGGAAGGGTTTGGTTGGAGGTGGGCGAATTCTCACCAAATTTGAATGATGCTAATATAGTGTTGATCCCTAAAAACGAGATAGACTTCAGTTATTATGATATTAGACTTCGCATAAAAAGCGAAGTCTAAAGTATATCTTTTACAACACGAACATAGACTTCGGTAATTATAATGTTTTTACTTCAGATATGAAGTAAAGGTTTCATACGGTTGGCAAGGACTTTGGAAATTATCTTATATATAACATTGCATAATGAAAAAGGGCGAAGATCCTTCATTGAAATGGGATCATCAACTTTAGGGATCAACACTATATTAGCATCATTCAAATTTGGTGAGAATTCGCCCACCTCCAACCAAACCCTTCCAGCATTAAAAAGTTCAACACCACAAAAGTCCTCCACTACGCCCAGTTCTATCGACTGCAAAAGCAAAATCAAAACCCAAAATAACTCGCATTTCTTCAATTTCATTAGCATGAACCAAAGTCTCACACAAAAACAAAACATCCGGTCTGTATGCCCGGACGAGGTCACGACTGCACCAGGCCTGTTTGCCCAGGCCCTGACAGTTCCAACTTATGAAACTCATTGCTCCTGGCAGGCCTGTTTGCCAGGACCTGCCCATAAAAAAGAATTATTTTTATTCTCCAAACTTTCAGCTACAACAGCGTTTTCATCCACCACATTTTCACAATTACCATGTCTGACTCAGTTACAACCTCGTTCTGCTGGGGCGGGCCCATTCACTACTTTCATACTTTCCTTTATTGGAAAGAAAAGCTTGGGATTCCTAAGCAGCTTTAACAATTGCATGCTTTTTCACCCTTGTGCCATCATTTCAGAAATTATTTTCTGAAATGCCACTCTTTTTAGATTTAGTACCAAAATGCCATCTTTATACTCTCTCTCCTCTATTAATATAATTCCTCATTTTTTTTATCATTTTTATATTAATTTTCTTATCTCTTTAATTAATTAATTTTTAAAATTAATTAACCAACTAATTTATTATTTTCTTATTAAATCAATTAATTTTTAAAACAAATTAGTGGGCTTGGACGTTTTTTTTAAAACTAATTAATTTTAAAATTAATTTTTAAAACTAACTAACTAACTAACTTTTTTTAACTTACTAATTTATTTGTTAGTTAACTAATTAATTCATTATGTAATTTCTTATTTGGAAAATATATAATTAATTAATTAATTAATTAGATAAATTAGGTTTTTAATATATTTAATTTTAATAGAATATTTAATTAATTATTTAGATTATTAACTATTTATTTACTTAAATGCCGTAAAATAAGTAATAATATCATAATAGAAGGAAAATAACTGAGGATGATTACGATATTACAAGTACAAATACAAATTACTCAAATTTTTTTACTCTTGTTGAGGAGCTCCAAAACGGTTAGGGCATATATTCTTGTTATGTCCCTCCACTTTTTGCGGCACTGTTTCTAATTCAGTCAACCAACAACATGCCAGGAAATAGTAATATTTATGATATTAAATTGGCATTTTTCTTTCTTCAAAGTTGTCTGATTAATGAATAAGCAAGCATGCAAATGAACGGGTAAATTGCACTTTTGGTCCCAAGAGAATGGGCTAATTGCAAAATGGTCCCATTTTCGACAAATTTGGTCCCATAAGATTTTCCATCCATTTTTAACGGAAGTGAGTTAGACAATCCGTTAGTTGCATATCTGGTCCCAAAGAATTGCAGATTTGGTCCCAAAAAAATTAATTTGTTCTTTTTTAGTGTTATTTTCAAATTTTACATATATTAATTTATAACTTAATAAGAACAGCTTTATAATTAATTTATAATCTATTTAGTGTAATTTTAAAAATTTCATAAATTTATTCATTTTCTGTTCTTATTATCTTTAGTTTATGGTTTGGCTTTTATATCTATATTACTTAGATAATTTTGTTAATGTTTTATAAAATAAGTTTATTATATTATTTTGCATTAAATGAATTCAGAGTTAGTCTCATATGTATCATGCATTACAAATAAAGTTTTAAAATTTATGAGAAATTTTGAATTAATTATATTCATATCATATATATTATATATATATATTCTTTTTTTTAAAAAAATTATACGTTAGACATATATTATTGGATTTGAAAAGATTATTCATTTTTTTAAATTATATGCAAGTCCTATATACTCCCTCCATTTTTATATAGATGTCGTTTTAGTTTTTTGAAATATTTATATAATAGATGCCGTTTTGGGATTTTCTCACCCTTTATCTCATATTTACCCTTAATATGGTAAATTCAAAATTCAAATTTCCTACAAAAGTGTTGTGTGTATAATTTTTCAACCAATAGAAATTATTGTTAAGAATATTTAAATAATATTAATTAAGGTTAATTTGGGAATAAAAATATGTCCATAATTTGTCCTAAAAACTCCAGAATGACATTTATTAAAAAATAGAGGGGGTATATAGTTTTTTTTTAATTTTATAAAAATTTACATAAATTATTATTAAGTTTACAAAAATGTTTTTTTTAGTTTTATTTAAATTATGTATATAATTTTACAATTAATTTATAATTTATCAATTCATGTTGATTACATATATAATTAATTAAATTTTAGTATTATTTTCTTTTATTTTGCAAATTTGGTCCCAATTTTTTTGGCCAACTAACGGTTTCCATCCGTTTGACTAATGATTGGGACTAAAACTGCTAAAAAAAGGACCATTTTGAAACCTTGGGACCAAAACTGTTTTGGACTCAATCTCTTGGGACCAAATCTACAATTTACCCGCAAATGAACTCTCTACCAAAGTTGATATAATTATTAATTAAAAAATTAAATAATTATTAGGCAATTACCGACTGATTGGTGATAGGATTTACCGATGAAAACATATTATCGTAATTGCTAGGAAGTTGTTCACTAAAACTTAGCGCCTAATTTTTCCGGCTACTTACCGGCGGAATAATGACGGAAATATGACATACGGAAATATTACCGACGGATTGTTCCTATTGGTAAAGTATTAAATTTTCTTAAAAATACTGATGGATTGAAATTACGTCGGCAATCACCCAATTGTTTCTTTTCTGTCGATAAAGTTACACAAAAATAAGGTATTAATTATCGAGGGTTTACCAAACAGTCCCTTTCATCGGTACTTAAGTAACAACAAGAACACTCTAGTTTCCATTTCAACACATTATGTGAAGAAGGTAGAAAGAACCTAAGCCGTGATTCCGTCGGAATCTGCCTAATCCGACCCCCTGTAAATCCTCGCCTATCTCGACCGTTGCTGTCGCCTAATTCGACCATCAGTGCCGACCTTATGAAGAAGCACCCAGAAACTACTATTAAATTTTTCTAACAAGATTATATGTTAATTTTAATTAGAAAAACTAGTATATCTGTTGTATATGCCAGTCAAAACTATCATTTTGTACGTAACTAATATCTTTTGGTATGACTTACACATAATGTCAATCACAAGAAATTATATTTATTTTTAAGATATGTAACAGCTTAATAATAATATTTAATGTGAAAAATTTTCAAATCATATTGTACCAAAATTGTGGTGTATGGAATATTGATTTCTAAGACAAAGATGTATACCAAACTTAACAGACTATGCAGTTTTTTTGCCCAAATTTGTTACGTGTACTATTGATGTTTATAAACATTTTTTCCTACATCTTAACCTATTACTTAATATCATTGATTTTCATTGTACCTAATTGTAATACTAATACGTTAATGATCTCAATTTAGACAAAATTTTACTCTAATTAATCTATTTATATTATACATACCAACGTAATTTTGTCATGTCTATATTACCTATTTTAAATTTACTAGACTATATAAATACCTCGGAAACTTCTATCATTCTTAAATCATTTTTCAGACCTTTACTCAGTACACCTTAAAACAATATTTTACCGTGAAAGCATCCATATTGACTCTGATCAGAAATCTCAACATGACGAAGACGAGTGGTGATGAAGTTGCGTGTGATACGGATCTGTGAGAAGCCTGTTTATACTGACAAAACCAGGCACAAGTTTGGAATGTGTGTTTTCTAATATTCTGAGGTTAATTTTTTTGATTTAGCTTATCACATTCTAGATTACGAAAGACTAACATTTATATTATGTTCCTATTGAAAAAATATAAATTCCAGGACGTGAGGGTCATGAAATAATACAAAATTGCACATTAAAATAAGAGAATGTTGTTTGAAGAGCGTATAAAATGTAAAAAAATTTATCGTTGCTTATATGAATGATAAATAGAAATTGTAAATAAAAAATGATTATTTTGTCTAAAGCTCTTGCAATAACATCATTTTTCGACCTGATGCATTTGTATAAAATTAGTGTCGCTCGCAAGAGTAGGAGACCCTCATAAATACAATGAGTCAACCCAAATCGTATTCTCTAATCATGAATTGTATTTGAAGTGTGGGCTCATTTGATGCTATTAAAAAATATAAACCACTCTATGAGATTATAAAATGAGATACGATTTTTTGGCGCATACAAACTCAAATGCAAAATTCTCACATGTGGGTAAGATATTGATTTCTCGAATGACACTACGCCATTCATTTTTCAAATACGGTTTAAAATCTAGCGAAAACAATTAATGGTTATAAATAAAAACCAAAGAGTCTCTCTTTCTCCAACTATATATGACGGTTCTTGAGTGACTAACCTTAAATGATTAGAAATATTGGTTTGCAACGATAATAATTCAAAAACTAACCAAACAAAAAGTATCGTATATAAAGAAACATTTTTAGGTGATAAATCTTATTTTTTGTAGTATAAAAGTATATTGGTATCTTATATCTCATTATTTTACGTACACTCCTTATGTCACACCGGTCAAACACTAGTTTATCAATAAGAGAGGATATCAGTCATTCTTTTAACATGTAGAGATACAAAATAAATACTATCCTGTCTGCCTGATTTAAAAGTCCACTTTAATTGATATACATCTTCCAATATTAGTCATTTTACCAAGATTCAATTCATTTAAGTCATATGTTCTCATTTATTTATTTTAAATTTTTTCAATCAATTTATATTGTAATTTATATAACAAGAGTATCTTAATTTATAAATATTAGATATTAAAATTTTTATTTAAAAACGACTCTTCTATTGAAATAAAACCATTTTCAAAAGCAAAATTTAAAAGTGTTCTAGCATTAATTTTCACCTTCAATCAATTTTTACCTAAAAGTTAAGAGGAAAATAGTGATTGAAATAACTAAAGAAGGATGAATTTTGAGAGTGAGATCTAGTACGAGACGACACCTTTAATCTGAGAACCGGGCCCAGTAAGCACGGGCCTGTAACTCAAGCGGGGGATCATGAGGCGAACATGTCATGCTGGAAAACTTACCTCTAGATCGGGGGTATGGTCGAGCCTCTTGCAGAGTACTCAGGACAGGGGACAATCCCCCTCTTAAAAAAAAAGAGGAGAAAAAAAAAATCTAGTACGAGATGACATATAGGAGTGAAAGTTAATTTGATTGAAATAACATTATGCTTGAAAATTATTAGTGAGAAATATGTGAGTGGAATGGATCATAGTACTGGCCGGTTGGATGAACCGGGAATAGGTTCTCCATCGTCATGTTGGTTCTCCAAGAAAATAAGGGTGCGTTTGGTACAGAGAATGGAATTGCAGAGAAATGATTCCAGAGAAATGATTGCAGAGAAAGAGAATTGGTCAGGAGAATAGGAATTGACTATCCTGTTTGGTAGCACAGAGAATTCAGCAGAGAAATGCAACAGAGAATCATTTCTCTTGGTCGGTGGCGGTGGTCGATGGTGGCGACGGTGGTGGTGGTGGTGGTGGCGGCGGCAGCGGTGGTCGGTGGTGGTGGTGGTGGCAGCGGTGGTCGGTGGTGGTGGCGGTGGTGGTGGCGGTGGTGGTTGGTGGTGATCAGTGGTGGTGGTGGTGGTGGTGGCAGCGGTGGTCGGTGGTGGTCGGTGGTGGTGGTGGTGGCGGTGGTCGGTGGTGGTGGTGGCGGTGGTGGTGGCGGTGGCGGTGGTGGTGGCGGTGGTCAGTGTTGGTGGTCACTACACCATAGATTGCTTTCTACAACACTTAGGGAGGGGTGTTACCTTCTTGGATGTTACCATAGCTATGAAATTTTGGACCTACCACAACGTTCGGGTTATGGTGTTACCAAATCCTGAAATATATGTTACTCTAGCTATAAAAGGTGTAACTCTCAGTAACACTATGAGATGTGTTACCTTAGAGTATTAATAAACAAAATTTTGAATTTTATATAAAATTAATGATTTAATGAATTTTTAACTTTAAAAATAATTAATTTTAATAAAATATTGAATCTATTTTTATAAAAAAATATTCTATCAGATAATGAATTATATATATATTATAAATAATAAAATATTTTTAATAAATTTAAATTGAAAAGGTTTTAAAATAAAGTAGTATTTGAAATTTAATAAATTTTGATTTAAATAATTAAAAAAATTATTAAAAAAATAAAAGCTTGTAATAACTATGAATAATTTCAAAATAATTAAAAAAACAAATTTAATGTCTATATATAATAATAATTTTAATCATTATAAAATACTATGATATAATGACTGAAAATGAAAATAAAAATATATTGCATAAAATTGAACGGATTATTAATATTAATTGAAGAGTTAACATATTAAATGCACTAGTAGAATAAATATGAAAGACTTCGGTACGTCTCACTTCGGTAATGTATATTAGCAAAGTAAAAACAAACAATAACTTCCCTTTTTAATTTACTGAAGTAAAAAACCCACATAGACTTCAGTAAATGGTACCAAACAAAAAAGTAGGCGTTACGTTAGAAATTTAAAGTTACAAAGACTTCACTAATTTGATAATTACTGAAGTAAAAAGTGTGAAATTTTATTTTTTATCAAAAAAAATTTATAATAGCAAGGTGTATGTCTTGAGACCGAAAATTGAAGAAGGCATTGGCCCAACCGAATAAAGATATTAATCGGTCAAAACCTAGACTTATTTCTCACAACCCTTCAGCTCGTTCCCCATTTCTCTCTCTCCCTCTCCTGCATCTCCTGCCCCGGTCTCCATCCTCTTCCATCGACTTGCGCTTCTAGACATTCTATCTCCAGCGACCATGGCCAGCTCAACTCGGCGGCGTACATGTCCTAAATCGGAGTAGATCGGAGCGGCAGCCTCTTCTCAGCACGATTCAAGGACCTGGTTTGGGAATCTGAAATCCCAGATTCGACTCTAGGTGGAAGAGGAAGAAGCCATGGTCTCCGTTAAGGCTCGACAACGACTCTCTGTAGATGCGACTGAAGGTATCGCGACTGAAAAAAATTGTGCTCCGATTTCAGGTTCATTTTCTTACTGCTCCGATTTTGCTTCTAAAAGAAATGGGGTTTTCTGTGTTATGTGATTTTGGGAATCGGTTTCGTCTAAGAAATTATGCTGGTGTTTGTGTGAAAATGTTTGAAGGTGACTTACCATTGACCTGTATTTGAGTTGATTGGATATTATGATTGTTATTTTGATTTTTGGTGAATTTCAAGTAAGTGAATGATGAAGGAAGGGTGGAATCTGGAATTGACAGGCTACTGACCTGTATTTGAGGGCCTGTTTTGAGATGGCTATGTTCGGTTTTTGATGAGGTTTATATGATGAAAGTTGTTCTATTTGGTTTCTAGTTTATTTACGCGAAAGCCTCGAGTCATTTCGTTATACGAGTAAGGAGATATCAATGTTTTAGTGAAGCACAGAAATTTCAATACTCTGTCCTAAGAAAGAACCAGTTCATTTGTTGGGTAAATGAGATTATTTGGAAGTAAAATTTTTATGGAATATTGACTTCATATCCAAGAAGAAATCTGTAAATTTTCATAATAGGATAATTATTTTTCAATTTATTAAAATATTTAAGTGCGGTGTGCACAGTAACATTTTAATTCTCAGAATGGTTGTCCTGTTTTATAGAATAGTTTTGAAAGGGTTAATTGCTTTATTTCTTGTTGGTCAAACAATAAAAGTTGTTGTATTATGCCTTGTTCATGTGGTTGTCAAATAAGGTATACAGAAAACATGTGAATTGGGAGTAATGTTTGATTTAGTGCAACTAGCTCAAATTATTTTGCGCAAGTGAAGGGCTGTTTTAGAATAAATGCTACGGATAATATAGACATGAGTTTAAGTTGAATTGTGGATATGTATTATACTTTAATGTCCAGTTTACTCAGAAAAAAGAATCAAGTGAATTGAGTGCACACTTACCTGTTGTTTTCGATATTCAAATCCTATGTGACGATGTTTCTACAGATGGTGAATATGAGATGATTATAGATCTGACTTGTTTTTTCTCATGTCTCTTCCTTTTGGGTTTGTATATTGCATACAAAAAGATTCGGCACAAAAATATTGTGCAATTCACTGGACTATGCACCAGACCTCCAAACTTGTGTATAATAATAGGTTTGTCTAGACAAAGTACATAAGTCTTTAGAAGTTTATATGAGATTTTCCTCTAAAGAAAAAAGGGAAACTCTTTTGTCATTTCAGTTCATTTTGGCTTAAAATTACATTTTTCTTTAATTATAGAGTATATATACGGAGGAGTCTCTACGACTATTTACACAAGCAAAAGGGTATTTTTAAGTTTCCAAAATTGCTGAAAGTAGCCATTGATGTATCGAAAGTAGCCATTGATGTACCGACGGGTCAATTTGGGTTTCCAAGCCCAAGGTGGAGGGTCATGTAAGTCATTTTCACAAAACATCAGAAGGTAAGTCCCCATAGGTTTTCTACATTTCTTTTTATTTTTGTTCAGATTATTACTGTTGTAGTGGCAGCAACTATAATTTGCACATATACATGGTTTTGATATAGTGAAAGAAAACCAGTGTATTATAGTGGAACCAGACATGACTGTCAGGCTGTTCGAAATCAGATACTTTTTTGGTTTTTTTCTGTACATGAATGAAAGGTGAAGAAAGTGAAGGAAGAAACCTTATTTTGATTCATCCTCATTTTTACATGTTAGCTAACAATCTATATACATTTTGTTTTACAATCTGCTAAGGGTAGTTTTAAGTTCCCAAATAAAAGTGTTCTTTAAGCTCTTTGTGCCTTTTATCATGTCCAGTATCTATTCGAGAAGACTTTTTCATCCGTTTCTTTAGGTTTGTTCGTCAGGCTCTGCGAGGGAGTAGATTATTGAGTTGAAAGGCTGTATCACTGTTGGGTAGGCTTGCACCTCATGCGGACCTAGTTGGAGCAGCTAAGATATCATTTCAGCTGGCATCTGAGTGCATATTTAAGTATTTTACCAAGTACCTTTTTAGTTATATGGCTTTACCATGGTGACATTGAAAAGATGGCTAATGAGAATGTTGGTGTAGTTTTGTTCTGTCTTAATTTGGTATTTGTGGGACAACTACCCAGGTCTGCCTGGTCCTTGAGCTGATATGGGTGTTGGGCATATTGGTGTTTTATTTTTGTATATCTTGTTTGTTGTATTCATGGTATTGTTTGTTGTGAGGAAGAATGACCTGTAATATCAAAGATCGCTTGTATATTGCCTTCAGGTTAGAGTTTCCTCAACTGGAGACGCAGGGCAGTCGGGGAAGCAAAAGCACCCCCGTAAAGAGAAACCCTGGAGGGACAGTGAACCGACAGAAGTCTACTGGTGGCAAGCCTTCAGCTTCCGCTTCCGCTTCCTCAGCTCGATCATCCCTGAAAGGGAAAAAAAGTGTTGTGGCCAAGCATTCAGGTAGATCAAATTGGTGATTGATTTCATTTCCTTCAGTGTTTTCCCCTAAAGGAAGGGGAAAAATAATTTTTTTTTTTTTTGGAAACTGTTACAGAGGCTATCAACTTCAAGGAATGGTGTGAGAGTGAGTGCATCAGACTTATGGGGTCTAAAGGTATAGTTTATCTGCCAATTTTACACTTTATTCTCCTTTTATTATGTTTGGCACTTTGGTAGATTTTTTGAGGATCACCTAAATTGAATGGATTAGGTGTTTCATGAAGTTAGTTTCATATCGGGTGATGGATTTTCATATATTGTTTCTTGAGCCTAAATTTTAGTCTTTTCACTGTTTCCTTTAGTTTCAAATATATGATGGATTTTCATATATTGTTTCTTGACCTTTAAAGTTTCAAATGTCCCATTTTCATAGGTTGATGTTGGTTTACTTTGTAGGATACGATTAAGACCAAACTCAAGTCATCATCAGGACTTGATGGAATTGAGTCAGGTGGAAAAAAAAATCCCATGGTCCGAGTTGGCTTATAAGCAGACATGATGCAAAGGTTGTGAAAACTTCTACCCAGGCAAAAAAGATACGGCACGACCTTGTTCACGAAATGGACGCAAAGGTAAACAGGAAGGTCAATGAAGAAGTGGATGCCAAGGAGATGGTACTCCCATGGCCGTGGCCCTAGCGCTTAGACATCCACTTTCATATCTTTGTACCTTTTGAACTAGTGTGTTGGTTCTTTTATTGCGTTTATGTTATATTTTTGTTCTAGTACTTAAAGTTGGAGTTGGCGGATATGAGTTGATGTAGTTGGTGGATGATATAGTTTTGGTTTTGAACTGATGTAGTTGGTAGCTTTATGATTGGATGGTTTTTTGAATTGGTTTGTTGGTATTTTTAATTGGAAATGCAATATTTAAAGTTTATATTTTTATTTTGTTAAACTAAGGTGTTACCTTAGGTATAATATATATGTTACCAATGCCTTGCATTGGCAACACACAGAGTGTTGCAGTTGGTAAAATAGGTGTTACACTAGACTAACTAATGTTAGCATATCTTGTGGGGCCCACAAAGTGGACCACAGACAGTGGACCCCATATGGGCCCCATCAAGGTGGCCCCACAAAGTGGGCCCATATATGGATCCTACCTGTGGGCCCACAAAGGTGGGTCCCACCGACGGGGCCCATTTTGTGGGGGCCGTCTGATTTTCTATATATTTTGTAAAATCATAAAGTCTATTGCAACACACAAGTGATGTTGCTGTAGTATCCTCATGATGTTGCTGTAGAGTTTTTTGGTAACGAGTTTGTCTATGTTAGCTTAGGCTGCTTATCCTGTTGCCTTTGAGTCAGAAAATTTCTTCTCCAGAAAGCTTAGCTAAAGTGTTACCTTTGCCTATTTTGGGTCTGTGGCAACAGAAAATTGGGTCTAAGGTAACACAGTTATGTGGTTGCCAAAAGCCATTTATGGCGTAGTGTGGTGGTGGTGGCGGTGGTCGGTGGTGGTGGCGGTGGTCGGTGGTGGTGGCGGTGGTCGGTGGTGATGGTGGCGGTGGTCGATGGTGGTGGTGGTGGCGGTGGTCGGTGGTGGCGGCGGCGGTGGTGGTGGTCGGTGGTGGCGACGGTAGTGGTGGTGGTCGGTGGTGGTGGTGGTGGTGGCAGCGGCGGTCGGTGGTGGTGGCGGTGGTGGTCGGTGGTGATCGGTGGTGGTGGTGGTGGTGGTGGCAGCGGTGGTCGGTGGTGGTCGGTGGTGGTGGTGGTGGCGGTGGTCGGTGGTGGCGGTGGTCGGTGGTGGCGGTGGTCGGTGGTGGTGGTGGCGGTGGCGGTGGTGGTGGCGGTGGCGGTGGTCGGTGGTGGTGGTGGCGGTGGTCGGTGGTCGGTGGTGGTGGCGGTGGTCGGTGGTGGTGGTCGGTGGTTGTTAGGCGTATTTTTATACACTTATTCATCATTATTTTGTAGTGTTTTGGTGAGTGAAATCATCTAAATGAGCTTTTAATGCCTTAATTTTGTATGATTGACAGGAAATTGAAGTCCGGAAGCTAAAACGAGGCAAAACGGGCGAAGACGGCAAAACTGGACTCTGAGCCGCGGCACAAGGAATCTGAGCCGCGGCAAAGGAAGACACCATCCGAAGGGCAGAGTAAGCTGTACTCTGTGCCGCGGCACAGCCCATATGAGCCGCGGCACAGAAGAATTTAATTACGCCCAGGTATTCAACTTTTGGCGATGTGCCGCGGCACAAGTCTAGTGAGCCGCGGCACACTTAGCGGGTCTTATACGTCTGCGGATTTTGGGCGTTTCAAAGCCGTTTCGACCAACTAATACGGACGCGATTTATGGAAGTCTTTGAGCTATAAATAGGGTTGAAGACCCTAATTTAATTATCTTGGAATCATTGAATCTAAACCTAAGAGAGCTTAAGCTTGGAGACGGAGGAGAGGAGGAAGCGGAGGAATTCAAGGCGAAGGCGGAAGGCGAAGAACGGAGGAATCCGAGCTTCATCTGCGTTTGAATTTTATGCTTTCGTTTATTTATTCTGTATTTTCGCTTTTTAGTATGTCGCTAAAGCCCTAATCTAGGGTTTTGATGAAACCTTTGTTTTGACGAATTGATTAAGATTATCGATTTATTACCTTTTTATTGAGTTTTCCCAATTATGTTTAATGCTTGCAATTATCCGCCAATAGTTGTATTGATTTAATCATTCACTTGAATCGGGAGAGGAGATTTGGTGAGGAACTATTGGTGAGGACCGTTTATTACGTGAGATAGGAATATACTCATAGGAACTACGTGGCCTTTAGGAGATTTCATGCTTTTGCCTATCGACGAGATAATTCACCTAGGGATAGAGTGCGTTAGTCGCCGTTAGATAAATCTATTGACCTCGGAGAGGCGGTAGAATATATTAGCAATCTCCGCCTTGAATTGGGAAAATTATTTATTACGGATAATCGAGAGTAAATTCGGATAAACTAAGGTGGATTCGTAACCCTAGACGTATTCATCATTTGATTTCCTTAATCCAAGATATTGTTTTCTCGCTTAGTATTTTATTACTTCTTTTAGTTATTAATCCAAAACCCAACTTGATTGTTCAAATAAAATTGGAATACGAAAACGTCGGTAGTTGGAGATTCAATCCTCGTGGGAACGATACTCTACTTATCACTTTATTACTTGTAAACGATGACGTGCACTTGCGTGTAGGAAATATCGCAACAAGTTTTTGGCGCCGTTGCCGGGGAATGAAATTTTCTAATATCGACTTAAGTATTTCCAGTCTTAATTTGAGCGTTTATTTTTATTTTTGTGTATTTAATTTTGTTTATTCGTTTTTCCTTTCAGGACCTTTCGTTAGTGCATGAGAAGACTCGGTAAGGAAGGCCTACTACCTTTGGACACCGAGCTCGAGCGCACTCTAAGAAGGAACAAAAAGGAGAAAAGAGAGCTGCAGACGACGGTCAACATGGCCGAGAATATTGAAATCCAAGGAGGAGACAACCAAGTGCGGCAAGTTCAACCGGAACTAGCTCTTCGGGATTATGCCATGCCGCAAGTCAACGCTAATTTTTCGGGAATTCGGCGTCCCACCATCCAAGCAAATAACTTTGAGATCAAGCCCGCCATTATTCAGATGGTGCAGGCGAGCCCATTCTGTGGACTACCGAAGGACGATCCGAATGCCCACATTGCTTCTTTCCTTGAGATATGCGATACTTTCAAAACTAATGGTGTCACCGACGACGCCATCCGATTGAGGCTTTTCCCTTTTTCTTTGTGGTATAAAGAAAAGTTTTGGTTAAATTCCTTACCACGGGTCGATTACAACATGGGAGAGGTTAGTGCAAGCCTTCCTTGCAAAATTTTTCCCACCGGCTAAGGCGGCGCGGTTGAGAAACGAGATAACCACTTTTGCCCGATCGATATGGAATCGCTCCACGAGGCGTGGGAGCGATATAAAGAATTGCTTCAAGATGCCCTCATCACGGCATTCTGATTGGCTTCAGTGCATCGTTTTATGGTGGTTTGAGTGCTTCTACACGCACTTTAGTGGATGCACCTCGGAGGAACATTCATGGGAAAATCTATGGCCGAGGCTCACGTGCTTTTAGAAGATATGGCTGGCAACGCTTACCAATGGCCACAGAAAGATTGACACCGAAGAGGGTAATGGAAGTTTCGAGCAATGATCCGATTTCCACCTTGTCGGCTCAAGTCGCCGATTTGACACAATGACTCGAACTTTTCGCACGCACCCCGTTACCATTGAGACATGTAATTGGTGTAACGGATCACACCCGAGTGAGTGTCAATTTGGAAATCCGTCGAGCAAAATCGGATGGAGCAGGCTCAATTCGTAGGAAATGGGAATCGACCGAATAACCCGTACTCAATACTTATAATCCGGGGTGGCGCAATCATCCCAACTTTTCATGGAGAAACGGACAGAACGCACACCAGCCCCCTTTCGCCCAGAATCAACGGCGGCCCCCTTCCGCTCCCAAAGTGTCTCTCGAGGAAGCGCTTGCAAAATTAGCGGCAAATACGAGTCAATTTATGACTCGGACGGAAGCTACACCGCAAAATCATTCGCTTCCATTCGAATTTGGAGGTTCAGCTGGGCCAAATCGCTAATGTGTTGACAGCTCGTCCGGAGGGAGCATTGCCGAGTACCACAGAGACAAATCCTAGAGAGAGCCTAAACGCAATTAGCTTGAGAAGCGGGAGAGAGTTGCTGGATCAGCCCGAGCGGGGTAAAGAGAAGAAGGTTATTAAGGAAGAGATGGATTTAAAGCCAGAGGAGTCGAAAGATTTGGAGCCGGATAACTCGAAGACATGTGTTCCCCCCGTTCCATTTCCACAAAGACTACAGCAAAGAAGGGCGGACAAACAATTTTCCAAGTTTCTTGATGTGTTCAAAAAGCTTCACATAAATATTCCGTTCGCCGACGCATTGGAGCATATGCCGAGTTATGTCAAGTTCATGAAAGAGATATTATCTAAGAAGAGAAAACTTGAAGAGTTTGAAACGGTTGCCTTGACAGAGGAGTGCAGTGCAATTCTTCAAAAGAAGCTCCCACCTAAATTGAAAGATCCGGGAAGCTTTAACATACCGTGCACCATGGGGAATCTTTCGTTTGATAAGGCACTATGCGATCTTGGTGCAAGTATCAACCTCATGCCTCTATCGATTTTTCAAAAGTGAATTTTGGGAAGCTAAGCCAACCACACACTCATTACAATTGGCGGACCCATCGATAAAGTATCCGAGGAGTGATCGAGGATGTATTAGTTAAGGTTGACAAGTTCATCTTTCCACCGACTTCATCGTACTAGACATGGAGGAAGATGACAATATTCCGATCATCTTGGGACGACCATTTCTAGCGACGGGCCGAACCCTTATAGACGTGGAAAAGGGAGAGCTAACTCTGAGGGTCCAAGACGAGGAAGTTACTTTTCAAGTATTCAAATCGTTCCCATGTCCCGGAAGTGCTGATAAAGGATCACAAATTGAGGGTGTGGATGTTTGTGAAAGAGGAAAGCATCGAAAAAATCGTCGTTGGGAAAATTCAGATTTTGTGTTAAATGGCCCAAGTTTGAAGAAGGATGTAGAACTAGTGGCGTTTCTCGACCATGAAGAAAAATCTGCTGCAGTTGTGAGTTCGTTTGTGAAGGAGGAGAGTGAGCCGAAAGCCAAGAGAAAAATTAGTCATGGAGAAACCGGGTGTTTCGGGAAGTTTTTCAAGTCAAAACCTTTTCGAAAACTACATTTGATGACTGAACCGAAAGTCGAACGGCTGATGACCAATGGTCATAATTTTAACCAAAATACAAACGGTTCGATGAACGGGGCGGAAGCCAAATGGAGTTTGCGAAAAGCGAACTAACGTTGTTCAATAGGTCCGGCTGAAGACTATAAACTTAGCGCTTCTCGGGAGGCAACCCGAGCTCGTAGTTGCAGATTTTTTTTTTGCATTTCTTTATTTTTCTTGTATTCGTGATTCTTATTTTTCATCATTTTTGTGCTTCTATTTGCTTCTTCCTCTCGTTTTTAACGTCTTCTTTTCAAAATTACATGCAGAAAGTCCCGGAGAAACTGGAGTATGATCCGCGGCACAGTTATTGTGAGCCGCGGCACACATCGATCGCAATGGGAGGCAAAACCGACTGTACTTTGTGCCGCGGCACGGCATAAATGAGCCGCGGCACACTCGAGTAATGAGCCGCGGCACACGGAATTTGAGCCGCGGCACACGACAAAACGAGACACAGGTAAAAGGGACTGTACCTTGTGCCGCGGCTCACCTTATCTGTGCCGCGGCACACTATGCGGAATCCGAAAGGCCAGGCAGCTTATAACATGCATTCAGCCGGCATTTATCAGGTACGTTTTTCTCCTTCTCCCTGCCTTCCCTCCCCAGCGCGACCGGCCGACGTTGTTCAAATTTCTTCCTGCGATTTTTCTGGCAATCTTCAAAAGGACTGATTATGGCGCGCACGAAGAAGCTGACCAAGCGTGCTAGGACCGAGTCATCCCCTACGCGAGGGGAGACCTCTCGGGGTCGGGCCGAGGCGGAGGGGCACCAATTTTCGGACCCCGAGATCCACAAGATATTCAACGAAAAGATCCGTCCGCGTCCACTTATTCCCGAGAGAGGTTTTACTCCAGCTCCTCAGGACGGGGAGTTGCTCATGATGATTGACGAGATGGGATGGGCTAGATTTACCGCACCTCCTGAGCCAGCAGTCATTTCGATCGTCCAGGAGTTTTATGCCGCTCTGCAAGCACATCCGGCAGGGCATTCGTTGCCATCTTTAGAGTCCGGACTCAGTCGACGTCCGAGGGGTCACGATTGATTTCTCCCGATTGCTATTCGGAGGCTTTTTGGGTTTCCGTTGTTGACGAGACACCTATGACCGCGTGATGACCGGCCTCACTAAGGAGGCCCCGCTTGAGACGATTGCACGGCCAGCACTGACCGGGAGCAATGAGCACGAGCTCATCCACTTTTCATTTCAGAGCTCGCGCCTCGGCCGCTCGGCGAGCCACAGCTTTACTTTATTTGCGCACGCATTGATCCCACCTCCCGGATCCGCATGCTTTTTCTCTCCCGCGCCGGATATCGTTTGCTATCACCTCCGGCTGCGCCGATGTGGCCCCCATTCTGGTCCGATCTATCTTCCGGAGTATCCAGGGGGGCCAAGACGGGGTTGAAGCACCCCTCCCTCATCTGCGCTTTATGCCGGTGATGGGCCGACATGGTCGCCGACGAGCCGATGCTTGCCCCACAGGCCCCGATCGACCACCGCATCATATCGCACTTTGAGCAGTGGGGCGGATCGCCGGCACACGCTGGGGCGAGGATTTTTGCTTGAGGAGGCTCACGAGGTATCCCCGAGCCGCTTTTGTTGACGCACGGAGAGGCCGGCCCGCAGCCCGACAGAGCGAGGTTGGAGGAGCTATTTGATGGGCTGCGGGAGGATTTGAGGAGACAGAGAGAAGAGCATAGGGAGGAGCTGAGGAGAGAGAGAGAGGAGCAGAGAGAGGAGGAGAGAGAGGAGCTGAGAGAGGAGTTGAGGAGAGAGAGAGACGAGATGAGGAGAGAGAGAGAGAGCTGGATGGCTGCCATGCGGGAGGAGCAGCGGGCGGCGCGGGAGAGTGTTGTTGCTGCAGCCAGAGCCGAGATGAGAGAGCAGGCCGGCCGGACCAGCCGACGAGCGGCGAGGCGTCTTGCTGCGAGGGAGGCTTATCATCAGGAGCACCTCGCCGCATGGACGGCCCACATCATGCATCCCGACGGGCCATTTATGCACTTTGGCAGCCACACCACCCTCCTCACCGGACGATCTGGCACCGGCTCTGAGCGGAGGGGAGTACTTGACCTTTTACTTTTCTTGCATTCCTGGTTTGTCCATTGAGGTCAATGTACGTCCTAAGTTTGGGGGAGGGATTTACATTCAATCTACATTCATATTTTGTGCACTTTTCTTTTCTTTGCGAATTTTTTTTTTTTTTAGATAGCCTTGCTTGCCGTAGTTTTTTCTTTATTCGTGAATTTTCGTGCTTCTATTTTGTGTGATACTGATGTTACGACACTGTCTTTCTCTCTGAAGAAGCGGGCGAGTTTTAGTCGAGTTGTAGTCAGTTATTTCTGTTCTGCTAGAGGTCTTGGCAGACAAGAGACGATACATACTTATTTTTAAATCCCCTTCAATACGTTTGGCTACATTTCCCGGATAGTGAGTCGTACTGTTTCTTCAGTCGTGTTAGCACTTAGTTTGAGTTTTGAGTCGGTCAGTTTTTCTCTAAAAGTCGAGATAAAGTGTTCTATGAAGGGAAGTCTAGTAACTGGGGGCATTCGCGTGACCCGTTGTCTACTCTCGTGTAAAACGACGACCCCGATTAGACTAGTGATTTAGTGATTTCACATGTGCCAATGATAGGAAGCCTAGTAACCGGGGGTATTCGCGTGACCCGCTGTTTCCTCTCGCGTAAAACGGCAACCTTGATTCGGACATGCGGAAATTATGTATTCGAGTTGTTTCTCCGATGTAAACGGGAACTTAGTAACTAGAAGCATCCATGTGCCCCATGAGTGTCTTTTACGTCAAACGGTTTCCGAATACATGAGAATGGAAGTTCCACCCTAGGATTATCCCGATGAAACATCCCGAGATCCTAACCTAGTGGTCGACTCGAATCAAATTCTTGAGCATATTTATATAAGGGGATACTGTCCGAGGTTTATTTGTTATGAGACTCGTGAAAAATTGTGCCTTTAGATCGTGGAACGCGACGAACTAGCTTGTTTATGTTAGCCTTTCATATTGACGGTTGATTTGACTCATGTTTTGTTGATCTTTGAGTGAGTTTTCTTCATGAACAAATGATTAGGGTGAACTTGATTACTTTGCGGAATCATTATTCTGAGTGCAGTTCGCTTTTATGACACTCGTATTATTTAGAGAGAATGGCAGGATAGTATTGATTAGGTGGAACACTATGAGTTACACGATGATTCACGACATTCTTTTATTGACTTTAATTCTTTTTGCTTGAGGACAAGCAAAGGCTTAAGTTTGGGGGTATTTGTTAGGCGTATTTTTATACGCTTATTCATCATTATTTTGTAGTGTTTTGGTGAGTGAAATCATCTAAATGAGCTTTTAATGCCTTAATTTTGTATGATTGACAGGAAATTGAAGTCCGGAAGCTAAAACGAGGCAAAACGGGCGAAGACGGCAAAACTGGACTCTGAGCCGCGGCACAAGGAATCTGAGCCGCGGCAAAGGAAGACACCATCCGAAGGGCAGAGTAAGCTGTACTCTGTGCCGCGGCACAGCCCATGTGAGCCGCGGCACAGAAGAATTTAATTACGCCCAGGTATTCAACTTTTGGCGATGTGCCGCGGCACAAGTCTAGTGAGCCGCGGCACACTTAGCGGGTCTTATACGTCTGCGCGGATTTTGGGCCGTTTCAAAGCCAGTTTTCGACCAACTAATACGGACGCGATTTATGGAAGTGCTGAGCTATAAATAGGGTTGAAGACCCTAATTTAATTATCTTGGAATCATTGAATCTAAACCTAAGAGAGCTTAAGCTTGGAGACAGAGGAGAGGAGGAAAGCAGAGGAATTCAAGGGCAGAAGGCGGAAGCTGAAGAACGGAGGAATCCGAGCTTCATCTGCGTTTGAATTTTATGCTTTCGTTTATTTATTCTGTATTTTTCAGCTTTTAGTATGTCAGGCTAAAGCCCTAATCTAGGGTTTTGATGAAACCTTTGTTTTGACGAATTGATTAAGATTATCCAATTTATTACCTTTTTATTGAGTTTTCCCAATTATGTTTAATGCTTGCAATTATCTGGCCAATAGTTGTATTGATTTAATCATTCACTTCGAATCGGGAGAGGAGATTTGGTGAGAAACTATTGGTGAGGACCGTTTTATTCTGTGAGATAGGAATATACTCATAGGAACTACGTGGCCTTTAGGAGATTTCATGCTTTTTGCCTATCGACGAGATAATTCACCTAGGGATAGAGTGCGTTAGTCGCCGTTAGATAAATCTATTGACCTCGGGAGAGGCGGTAGAATATATTAGCAATCTCCGCCTTCAGTAAATTGGGAAAATTATTTATTACGGATAATCGAGAGTAAATTCGGATAAACTAAGGTGGATTCAGAACCCTAGACGTATTCATCATTTGATTTCCTTAATCCAAGATATTGTTTTCTACTGCTTAGTATTTTATTACTTCTTTTAGTTATTAATCCAAAAACCCAACTTCGATTGTTCAAATAAAATTGGAATACGAAAACGTCGGTAGTTGGAGATTCAATCCTCGTGGGAACGATACTCTACTTATCACTTTATTACTTGTAAACGATGACGTGCACTTGCGTGTAGGAAATATCGCAACAGTGGTGGTGGCGGTGGTCGGTGGTGGTGGTGGCAGTGGTCGATGGTGGTGGTGGTGGTGGTGGCGGTGGTCGGTGGTGGCGGCGGCGGCGGTGGTGGTCGGTGGTGGTGACCCTTACAGAGAAATCAATTCTCTGAAAAAAACAGAGAAATCAATTCTCTAAAAAATACAAAGGGATCAATTCTCGGGAATTCAAATCCATTTCCATTTCCATTTCCCTTACCTACCAAACAAGAGAATCCATTTCCATTTCCATTTCTCTCTACCAAACACCCCCTAAGTTTCGCCTATAATTTTTTTTTAATTTTCAACAACGTCCAATAAAAATTAACCTTTTTCAATTATGTTTAAATTTTTAACTAACAATACAATTTACGTCTCAACGTATGCTTTTAGTTGTCAGAAATTTTTAAAATAATTTTATTTTTGTTCATATGTAATCCGAAATGGTGGTCTCCCAACTCACTACCAACATAGGGGGTTTAGCCGACGACTTTAAGTCGTAGGCTAAAGGTCAATGTCGTCGGCTAATCCTCTCAGTCGTCGGCTAAAAAAACGTCGGCCGATATTTGTCGGCCAAGGTTTAGCCGACGACTTTTTTTGATAGTCGTCGGCTAAACTTTGAGGTTTAGCCGACGACCTTTAGCCGTCGGCTAAAGTTTAGCCGACAATTTTTATAGTTGTCGGCTAAAGTTTAGCCGACGACTTCAAGTCTCGGCTAAACCCATTTTTAAAAAAAAATAGAACACGGAATTTGGAAGTCCCAAAACCTGTATTTCATAACCTGCAATTTAAGTATCCACAACAACACAATACACAACTCACGCCAATTCACCAAAATCATAATACATAACAACACAAAACAATACAAAGTTGCCACTGCATATACATAATAAGATCAACATCAACATAATAAAAATGTTTTACAATCCACTACCAAAATAATCTAAATGTCCAAATGTAGAAGTAGAAAGATTACCACCATCCCCTAGATCCTCGTCACGAGGCTGTGAAGATGGGGTCTGACTGAAGATAGAAGGCGGTGGAGCAGGTGCCTGCAGTCCAGCCTGAGTAATGGTCTGAGTCATCGTCATCATATAGTCCATCATGGCCTCCTGCTGCCTCTGGAAACTCTCTAACCGCGTCTCAGTCCTCTGCTCGCTCTCACGTAACCGCGTCTGACTCCTCCTTTCATTCTCAGCTCGGAGCTCCATCTCCGCCCTCAACTGCTCCTCGAGATAGGCAGTCGGTGCATCCCGTCCGCGAGGGCGCCGGAAGCTGGGGGTATCTCTCAATAGGCTGTGACCCTCGGCTTCCATCATCTTAATGCGGTACCGACTACCTCTAGGAGGGTAGACGGTACCCCACCCCCTAGCGCGAACATAAGGATCGGCCTGATCGGTCTGTCCAAAGGCGGAATCGAAGTCGGTATCCGCTAAGTCCGGATACTGCTCCCGAGCAATCTCAGCAAGCATCCTCTGAGACTCCTACCGCACACGCTCCTAAGTTATATGAAAATAAATATTTCAATATCAATAAAAGTATGATACAAAGGCATTTAGTTTATTACCAATATAAAATAAAAAAAGACTTACATGCTTTTCGGGACGGTTTGGATATGGTTTCTGAGTCACGTAGACAAATGCATTGTCCACCGAATCAGAACAAGTGGCCTCGTGCGAAACACTCGCTGACGACCGCGAACACAGACTGTGCTGGTCTGTCAGACCAGCACGATTGGTCTTGTTGGTCGTGTAATACCCATACTTTTTATCGATTGTTTGACCTTACCGTTCTTATTATTTTGTCGCTCTGTAAACTCTTGGTGATGTTGTTGATATTTTTATTGAGTTTCGTATCTTGTTTGGGTCACGATCGTTTACTTTAGACCTTGCGGAAGTGTTCTGGGCCATAGAAATAGCGCACGCTAAGCCTAGGCTAACACACGCTAATTTTGTGTGAATAGCGCACGCTAGTTTTGAGCCGTAGCGCGCGCTAAGGGACCAGTAAGGACAGAACCAGTAACTCACACTGCTCTCTGGACTGACAGTTAACGCGCGCTAGGAGTTCGTTAGCGCACGCTATTCGTGGTTAGTAGCGCACGCTAACATCCGTCCGTAGCGCACGTTAACGGGGTGGTTGACAGAGGCAGTGAGGTTGTCAAGTTTTCTGGACTATCAAGTAACGTACGCTAGGCCTCGGCTAGCGCACGCTACAAGAGTTGCATAACGCACGCTAAGCCGTAGCGGTAGCGCACGCTAAGGCTTGAGCAGGGCAGATGATAGTAGGTTCTGGACTCCAGTTACTGGACACCACTTTTTGGCTAGCGCACGCTAGAGAAAGGCGATTAGCGCACGCTAACGGGGCCGGCAGAAGCCCCTGGACTACCCGGTGACCTCGCTAGCGCACGCTAATGAAGGAGGCGTAGCGTGCGCTAGACTGGGCGGATATAAATTGGACAGTTGACTTCCATTTCGTCATTTTTCATCCTCTTCACTCATTTCCGACGGGAGCAGCTCGGGAGAGACGATTTTGGGCGATTGGAAGCGATTTTTCTTCTAACATCAACATATTTGGTTGGAGAACAAGGATTTCACAACATCTAATCCATCCTAACGTCCAAATCAAGGTAAAAATCCTTAGAACCCTATTTTTGGGAATTTTGGGGTTTTTCGTAAATTCGTCCGATTTATCCGTTTTGAAGTTTGAGGACCTTGAGGTTATGATGTATCTATCCCGTATGCATCCTTTTCCTACGATTTTACGGATTGGATCGGGCCGTTTTCGGACTTGTGAGGGTTTGGACGATTTTCCAACCTCTAGTTGTTTATCCGTGTATTTTCATGAATCGTAGACGGGTTTCGGGAGTTTCTTCGTGTATTTTGAGCATGGATAATTGATTATCATATTCCTTGCGAATCGTTTAGGTTCCGGAAGCGCGTTCTTGGACCTACCGAACTCATACCCTTTTTCCGTTTAATTTCTCGATGTCTCAAAGGCAAGTATATATTTATGATTGCACGTTCTCGACTTTGAAAATAAGATATATAAATGGTATGATTATTTATATCCACTCTGGGGCGGGCCGACGGGTCCCCTGAGGGTTTCGTAGCCTCTTGGTGCGATTCCACGGATGATATGAACGAACCACTCTGGGATGGACCGATGAGTCCTCTGAGGGTTCCGTAGCCTCTGGTGCGGTTCCACAATATTCATATATGTATTGATGTGATGCTATGAGATTTGGTTATTCCGGAATACTAGTCTTGAATTGATGAATTGGCGGTTATCTTTACTTTATTGTCGAGGAGTATTGTGTTTCATACTTGATATACTTGCACTAGCTATTCGACGGCTAACCCCTTTATGGGAGAAATACTTTTTATGTATTTCAGGTTCCAGGAGAACAGACAGGCAGGTATCGGGTCGGCATGAAGATGGTGGGCAAGTGTGATACTGTGTCTTTCCTCCGGTTATGTTTTGAGTTTCTCCATTCAGTGTTGTTGTACTGGAATGTTTATTGAATACTCGAGTATTGTTTTCCATTTTCCTTGATGTTCCGGCCTGTGTTGGCCGAGGTATCGATTTGTGTTGTGATGTCTTTGGATACATTGGTTATGTTTTGAATACCCTTTGTATTGTTCTTCATTCCATTGTATGTAGACCTTCTCGGTCAAAATTTATAGTTCTGCGTATGTTTAGCCTTGTGGGTCCCACGGTGGGGCTTACGGCACTGTAATATTCCCTGAATAACTTGGGGGCGTTACAGAATATGGTATCAGAGCTTAGGTCTATGGATACCTAGGCTGTCGGTCTTTTGGGTCGATTGAGTCGTCACTTGTCCACAGTATCACTACCCTGCCATAATCACAGTGCGACCGGTACTTGTAAGACCTCTTACTCTTCTGGTGTTTCCTTATTCATTTTGCTTCTATTTTTGGTATTCTTGAGAATCGGTCACTTCGATGACGTGCGATTGAATTGTACTTACGTGCCTTGTGTATTCTTCAGTATGTCAGCTGGTAGGGGATGAGGCCGTGGTCGTGGTCGTGGACGTGGACGATGTAATACCCGAGATTTCTGATATGTATTTGGAACTTGTGATATTGAAATTATTGTACTTTTGTCTGAGTATTATTCTCCGTATTTCATAATCCGATGTTGTCGAGCGTATGATTTCGTGTATGTGATTTAAAGATTGTAATTCTGCGCATGTAGCGCACGCTATTGGCTATGTGTAGCGTACGCTAACATGGATTCATAGTGCACGCTACAAAGGAACATTAGCGCACACTATGCGTGGTCAATTTGATTGAGACGTGCGGTAGGTGAGATCTGGCCGGGGGACCCCTGTCGGATTGTGTCGGGATGAACCTGGATGGCTTTCGGGAAAAGCCGAGTCAACGCCTTAGCGCACGCTACAGGTATGTGCATAGCGCACGCTAAGTGCTGAATACAGTTAAGTCAGTGAGCCGTTAGCGCACGCTACGAGCAGGGACTAGCTCGCGCTAATAGCCATTTCTTATAAATAGGACATCATCCTATTCGTGATTTCAGTTCTTTCTTCTCCCATACCCGAATTCTTACACTTAGAACATAACTTCCTACATCCTAAACACTTCATATCAACATCCTAGCTCGTGATTGAGGATCATATATCATTGGAGATTTGGTGTTCAAGCCTTCGGTGTTGGATTGCTTCGATTCCCTCCGTGTTCTTCATTACTTTGAGGTAGGTGATTCTTCACCGATATTAGTAATGTTCTAAAGGACGTTGATCATGTTTTGATAGCCAGTTATTTCGTTTATAATCGGTCATCACATGTTAGAAGGATACTTTTGACGTATCGGCACTATATATCGTAGGAACCTTTGAACCGTTTTTTTAGTATATGGACTCCTTAGCATTTTCAAACCGATTTGTGATCAGTAGACGGATACTACCCAGTTGTTACGTTTTACACATTGGAATCATGCGTAGGACGAACGGAACTTAGAATATTTTCTTGAAGATCGAAGATGAATTATGATGTTGAGATGATTATCCGTATATTTGTATCTCATAATCATAGAACTTCCACAAACCTTATTAGCATGATATGCTTGAGGATGACTTGTTTTATCACCAGAGAATTCATGAGTTCATCACCATTCAACCCGATTTACCGCAGCAATCGCCATGCACGATTAGCGCACGCTAACATACGTTAGTTAACGTGCGCTATCGGGGTTAAGTTAACGCACGATACGTGCGTAACGTGCGTTATGATATCGCCAGTCAAAGCTGTCGATCCGTGGCTAGCGTCGCTAGGCTTATACGATAGCGTCGCTAACAGCAGTGCTTAAGCGCCGCGTTACGTAGAGTACGTGGCGCACGCTAAGCGATCCAGCGATTGTTTATTTTGAGCTTTTTGGCCGTAGACCGAATTGTTAGGCAATCGTTCGACTTGAGATGATTTGTATATCATTCCTTTTGTTAAGGTTCGAGCTTGTTGCGTTGATCGAAGGAGGCGGCCTTCGAGTGTGTTGAGATCATTGAAGTGTTTCGTTCTTGCCATCTTCGAGGCAAGTATCGTAATGTGTTAAAATTGGTATTTTGAGCATGTTTGTGGTTTATTCATGTTGTTGAACATGGAAATTATTTTGTTGAATTGTCATGATATTCGTTATCTAGTGTTTCTATGTTCATGTTGATGGACATAATGATTTGGCATATGTGTATGCATGAGTGGTGTTTGTGTACGTTGTACGATCTATGCTGAGGGCGCTGGATCGGATGTCCACCTCGTGTTGGTCCGACGGGATCATCTTGGGATCTAGGCTGAGGGCGCTGGATCATTGGATGGGTTATTTCCACCTCGTGTTGGTCCGACGGGATCATCTTGGGATCTATGCTGAGGGCGCTGGATCATTGGAATACCCTTGTTGTATAAATGGAATCTTGTGGATTCGCATTGTCGGATTCCGGTAGCGGAAGTCCGTGTGGTGTATCTTGTTATGTATTGTTGATGCATATTCGAATTGTTTAATATGATACTTGTACTAGCATCGTTTTGCTAACCCCTTCGGGGGTGGACATTTGTTTTGATGTTCAGGTAGCCGAGGAGCAGGGAAACAACCACAGTACCGACGTGACGACGAAGGGGTTCAGTGATGTTTGTTGTTGTTGGTGATTTGTTTTCTTGTTTTGAGTTCAGTACTCGAGTACGCGTGTCGTATTAAAATTATTTCGATATGGTTGTATAAATTACTTGTTGAACCAGTTGTTCGGTTTTGCAAACTTGAATTTCCGATGATGATGATGTCTTATATTTACCTTTCTTTTAAATTAGCCTTGTAAATCCTTACTTAAAGGGTTTACGGCGCTGTAATTATTCCGAATATCTCGGGGTGTTACAGAATATGGTATCGGAGCTAAGATTTATGGATATCTTGGCCGTCGGGTTTTAAGTTGGGTCTGTTTACGTAAATCTGTTTACGTTATTGATTTACGAGTCGTTCGTAACATCACTGTTCAACCAAAAGTCGTCATGTGGACCGTGGTTGTAAGTCTCCTAATCTCTTATACTACCGTTTTACTTAATTACTGTTTTGTGAGTATTGACGGGTCTTATTTCGAAACTTTGTCCTGGATATTGAGGAATTTTGTTTACAGTATGTTGAGAGGAGGACGTGGACGCGGACGCGGTCGTGGACGCGGACGGGGTAACATGAGACAGGAGGATTCCGCAACTACCCCGGAATTATCAGCTAGTCGAACCGATTCCCATTCTGGAGGGCAGCAAGGATCAGCGAACGACGACGCAAATCCTAACATGCCGGGAGTGCTTCAACAGGTGGTGGCGCATATTAACCAGTTCGCCCAGGTAGTCGACCACATGCAGACGGCGATGGGACAGCAGCACCACGAGGATAACTGGGGAGATAGATGGCTTGCTGAGGTGGTCAAATTGCACCCGCCAAAATTTGACGGATCTGCTGAGGCAATTACTTGGGATCACTGGCTCAAGGAGTTAGAGAATATATTCGCGGGTCTTAACTGTCCCGAGGACCGGAAGGTTCCCATAGCCCAGTATTTTCTGACTGGGGAGGCCTTTGATTGGTGGGAAGCTATTCGACCCGAGGATCATAATGCGGACTGGACGGAATTCAAATTAATGATGGAAGCACAGTATTGTCCTCGTACAGTTAGAGAGGCAAAGATCCGAGAGTTTTTCTCACCACAAAGTTCGGAAGCATCTGTGACAGATGTAATCAAAACTTTTAATCATCAGCTGACTTGTGTGCGACACTTGGTCAGGACGGAGGCAGAAAAGATTTTTCATTTCGATATGCGGATGAAGACGGAGATTCAGCAGTACATGTCCGGATTCGAGTGTACTACGTTGCGACAATATCAAGACAAAGCACTGGCCTACGACATGAAAGAGGCAGCGGTGGAGAAATCAGTGGAGGCAAAGAAGCAGAAGGTGACCGGCAACTTTTCAAAAACAAGAGTGGTGGGCCCCGCAAGGGCCAGTCTTCCTTTTATTCGGCTAGGAAACCTCCACATCCTTCCAGAGGAGGAAAGAAGTTCCGGACTTCATCAGCGGTTTCAGACGCATCAAAGAAATGCTACAATTGTGGCCGAGCAGGGCATATTCGACGTGACTGCCCCGCATCTTCTGTGACTTGCTACGATTGTGGACAAGAAGGGCACCGTGCGGCCTTCTGCGGAGTTGCTACTAGATCTTTTGGTACTCGCACTCCAGCGCCAGTTCCGAAGGAGACAAGTGTGAACCAGACGCAGCAGAGTGGATTTCAGCAGCAGAACGTTGGGAAGAGAGAGACATCCAGTGTTGGGTCCGCTCCTCCGCGCCTGTACGAGATGAGGAAATCTGATGATCAGAACACTGCTGTTGCATCAGGTACAATTCAGATCCTTTTGCAACCAGTTAGTGTTTTATTCGATTCCGGAGCTACACATTCTTTCATATCATTGAACTGTGTAAATCGTTTAAAAATCTCCTGCTTATTTGATTGTGAACCATATGTTGTGGGTTTGACGAGTGGAGAGAGAATTGTGGGAACCCTAGAGGCTAGAAATTTTCCAGTATCTATAGGAGGAAGAGATTGGCCATCGAATCTTATTGTAGTTGACATCTACGGTGATGATTTAATTCTCGGAGACGATTGGCTCAAACGTTATGGAGCTATTCTAAATTACCGAGAGAGAGTCATTTCTATCATTGCTGATGACGGATCTGAACACGTATTCTGAGGATGGAGACCGGGAAGCTCGGGAAAATTGATCAAAGCGATGAAAGCAGTAAAATTACTGAAGCAAGGATGTCATGGACTTTGGTGCTACGCCATGAGGAAAGAGGAAGGAGTAGAGCTCTCGTCTATTTCAGTTGTGAATGAGTTCTCAGATGTATTTCCGGACGAACTACCTGGGTTACCTCCGCAGAGAGAAGTGGAATTCACTATCAAATTAGAGCCTGGAGCAGCTCCTATTTCCAGAGCACCATACCGCATGGCCCCAACCGAGATGTATGAACTCAAGAAGCAACTGGAGGAATTGTTACAGAAGGGCTATATTCAACCTAGCGTTTCTCCTTGGGGAGCGCCCGTTCTCTTTGTCCGGAAGAAAGACGGATCCCTCCGACTGTGTATTGATTACAGGGAGCTCAATAAGATGACGATCAAGAATAAGTATCCCCTACCTCGAATCGACGAATTATTTGATCAACTGCAAGGGGCAAGGGTATTCTCGAAGATTGACTTGCGATCAGGATACCACCAGTTGAAAATTAAGGAATCGGATATACCAAAGTCTGCTTTCAGGTCCCGGTACGGGCATTATGAATTCGTAGTGATGCCGTTTGGACTTACCAATGCTCCTGCGGTGTTCATGCAATTGATGAATCGGGTATTCTTGGAATACTTGGATAAATTTGTGGTCGTCTTCATTGATGACATCTTGATATATTCGAGGGACGCAGAGGAGCATGCCGAACATTTGCGTGTGGTTTTGAGCACTTTGAGGAAGGAACAGCTGTATGCAAAGCTTTCTAAATGCGAGTTCTGGCTCAGGGAGGTAACTTTCCTCGGGCATGTGATATCAGCTGACGGAGTTCAGGTGGACCCGAAGAAAGTCGAAGCAATCTTGGAATGGGAAGCCCCTAATAACGTGAAAGAAGTCCAGAGTTTCTTAGGACTTGCTGGATATTATCGCCGCTTTGTAGAGGGATTTTCCAAAATTTCTCGTCCGCTCACTCAGCTGTTGCAGAAAACTCAAAAGTTCAAGTGGGATGAGAAATGCCAGGCTGGTTTTGATGAGCTTAAGAAGAGACTAACAACAGCACCTATATTAGCATTACCAGATGGAACTGATGGGTTCATGGTGTCTGTTGACGCTTCAAATCGTGGTGCAGGATGTGTGTTGATGCAAAGAGATAAGGTGATTGCCTATGCTTCTCGGCAGTTGAAACCATACGAGGTTAACTACCCGACTCATGATCTGGAGTTAGCAGCTGTGGTCTTTGCATTGAAAATTTGGAGACATTATTTGTACGGCACTCATTGTCCGATCTTTACCGATCATAAGAGCCTCGAGTACATTTTCAGTCAGAAAGAATTAAACATGAGGCAGAGAAGGTGGCTGGAATTGATCAAGGATTACGACTTGGAGATTCTCTATCATCCGGGGAAAGCAAACGTAGTAGCCGATGCATTGAGACGTAAACCTGTTTCTCTTCGAGTGTTGGAAGCTCTTACATTCCAAACCAGCATTCAACGGGAACTGATCCGTGAGGGGATTGAAGTATGGGCACCAGGAATCCAAGGGCAACTTTATGTGATGGAACTGACTTCATCATTAGTCGAGGAGATCAAGTCTAAGCAATTGAACGATTCTCTGATCCTTCGATTATGTGACGAAGTAAAGAAAGGAAAAGCCCCAGGATTCGTGTTACAAGACGATGGAGTTCTGAGATTTCAGAGTCGACTTTGCGTTCCCGATGATGATGATCTGAGATGGACTATTCTGAAGGAAGCTCACAGCGTGCCCTATTCTATTCACCCGGGCAGCAGTAAGATGTATAAGGATTTAAAACAAAACTTCTGGTGGGGGAATATGAAGAAGGACGTAGCAGAGTACGTTTCGAAGTGTTTGACTGTCGTGAGTTAAGATTGAACATCGGCGACCTGTAGGAATGTTAAAGCCGCTTCGATCACTGAATGGAAGTGGGAGGACATCTCGATGGATTTCATCACCAGTATGCCAAGGACTAGAACGGGAATGAACATGATTTGGGTTGTAGTTGATCGACTAACCAAGTCGGCTCATTTCCTAGGAATTAAAGATACATGGGTACCCGAGAAATTGTCGCGAGTATTTATTGCGGAGATAGTCAGATTGCATGGGACGCCGAAGACCATTATTTCGGATCGAGATGGTCGTTTCGTGTCGCACTTCTGGAAAGCAGTTCACAGGGCTTTGGGAACTGAGCTCAACTTTAGCACGGCTTATCACCCCCAAACGGACGGTCAGTCCAAAAGGACTATTCAAACCGTAGAGGACATGCTTAGAGCTTGTGCGTTGGATTGGTCAACTGATTGGGAAGTTCACTTGCCTTTGATTGAATTCACTTACAATAATAGTTGGCATGCTTCGATTAATATGGCACCATTTGAAGCTTTATACGGGAGAAGATGCCGATCACCCCTGTGTTGGGATGACTCTTCGGATTTGATCGGGACGGAACCGGAATTGATTATTCAGACTCAAGAGAAGATAGCTTTGATTCGATAAAGACTGTTGACTGCCCAGAGTCGACAGAAGTCTTATGCAGACGTACGTCGTCGTCCTCTAGAGTTCGACGCTGGGGACCATGTACTATTGAAGGTGTCTCCTACTCGAGGGATTTTCCGTTTTGGGAGGAGAGGCAAGCTTAGTCCTAGATATATCGGACCGTTCGAGATCCTCGAGAGGGTTGGAGATTTAGCATACAAGTTGGCCTTACCGCCATCGCTGAGTCACGTTCACAATGTGTTTCACGTATCCCAACTGCGGAAGTATGTACCGGACCCCAGTCACGTCATTGATTTCGACGAGATCGAGATAGCTAATGATGGCACTTTCGAAGAGAGACCAATCAAGATACTTGAGAGTCGGATCAAACAATTGAGGAATAAACCAATACACTTGGTTAAAGTACAATGGTCACGACACGGAGTCGAAGAGGCCACTTGGGAACCAGAGGACAGTATGAAGACTAAATATCCGGAGTTGTTTTCATCTTAAGTTTCGGGACGAAACTTCTTTTTAGGGAGGAAGGATTTAATACCCGAGATTTATGATATGTATTTGGAACTTGTGATATTGAAATTATTGTACTTTTATCTGAGTATTATTCTCCGTATTTCATAATACGATGTTGTCGAGCGTATGATTTCATGTATGTGATTTAAAGATTGTAATTTTGCGCATGTAGCGCACGCTATCGGCTATGTGTAGCGTACGCTAACATGGATTCATAGCGCACGCTACAAAGGAACATTAGCGCACGCTATGCGTGGTCAATTTGATTGAGACGTGCGGTAGGTGAGATCTGGCCAGGGGACCCCTGTCGGATTATGTCGGGATGAACCTGGACGGCTTTCGGGAAAAGCCGAGTCAACGCCTTAGCACACGCTACAGGTATGTGCATAGCGCACGCTAAGTGCTGAATACAGTTAAGTCAGTGAGCCGTTAGCGCACGCTACGAGCAGGGACTAGCGCGCGCTAATAGCCATTTCTTATAAATATGACAACATCCTATTCGTGATTTCAGTTCTTTCTTCTCCCATACCCGAATTCTTACACTTAGAACATAACTTCCTACATCCTAAACACTTCATATCAACATCCTAGCTCGTGATTGAGGATCGTATATCATTGGAGATTTGGTGTTCAAGCCTTCGGTGTTGGATTGCTTCGATTTCCTCCGTGTTCTTCACTACTTTGAGGTAGGTGATTCTTCACCGATATTAGTAATGTTCTTAAGGACGTTGATCATGTTTTGATAGCCAGTTATTTCGTTTATAATCGGTCATCACATGTTAGAAGGATACTTTTGACGTATCGGCACTATATATCGTAGGAACCTTTGAACCATTTTTTTAGTATATGGACTCCTTAGCATTTTCAAACCGATTTGTGATCAGTAGACGGATACTACCCAGTTGTTACGTTTTACACATTGGAATCATGCGTAGGACGAAGGGAACTTAGAATATTTTCTTGAAGATCGAAGATGAATTATGATGTTGAGATGATTATCCGTATATTTGTATCTCATAATCATAGAACTTCCACAAACCTTATTAGCATGATATGCTTGAGGATGACTTGTTTTATCACCAGAGAATTCATGAGTTCATCACCATTCAACCCGATTTTACGCCGGTAGCAATCTGCCATGCACGATTAGCGCACGCTAACATACGTTAGTTAACGTGCGCTATCGGGGTTAAGTTAACGCACGATACGTACGTAACGTACGTTATGATATCAGCCGAGTCAAACTGTCAGTCCGTGGCTAGCGTACGCTAGGCTTATACGATAGCGTACGCTAACAGGCAGGCTTAGCGCCGCGTTACGTAGAGTACGTAAGCGCCTTCAGCGATCGAGCGATTGTTTATTTTGAGATTTTTGGCCGTAGACCGAATTGTTAGGCAATCGTTCGACTTGAGATGATTTGTATATCATTCCTTTTGTTAAGGTTCGAGCTTGTTGCGTTGATCGAAGGAGGCGGCCTTCGAGTGTGTTGAGATCATTGAAGTGTTTCGTTCTTGCCATCTTCGAGGCAAGTATCGTAATGTGTTAAAATTGGTATTTTGAGCATGTTTGTGGTTTATTCATGTTGTTGAACATGGAAATTATTTTGTTGAATTGTCATGATATTCGTTATCTAGTGTTTCTATGTTCATGTTGATGGACATAATGATTTGGCATATGTGTATGCATGAGTTGTGTTTGTGTACGTTGTACGATCTATCTTTGAGAAGCCGGATCGAATGTCCACCTCGTGTTGGTCCGACGATCATCTTGGGATCTAGGTGAGGCGCTGGATCATTGGGACGGGTTATTTCCACCTCGTGTTGGTCAAGCGGGATCATCTTGGGATCTATCTTTGAGGCGCTGGATCAATGGAATACCCTTGTTGTGTAAATGGAATCTTGTGGATTCGCATTGTCGGATTCCGGTAGCGGAAGTCCGTGTGGTGTATCTTGTTATGTATTGTTGATGCATATTCGAATTGTTTAATATGATACTTGTACTAGCATCGTTTTGCTAACCCCTTCGAAGTGGACATTTGTTTTGATGTTTAGGTAGCCGAGGAGCAGGGAAAGCGACCCGCGATGCGGCGTGGCACGAAGGGGTTCAGTGATGTTTGTTGTTGTTGGTGATTTGTTTTCTTGTTTTGAGTTCAGTACTCGAGTACGCGTGTCGTATTAAAATTATTTCGATATGGTTGTATAAATTACTTGTTGAACCAGTTGTTCGGTTTTGCAAACTTGAATTTCCGATGATGATGATGTCTTATATTTACCTTTCTTTTAAATTAGCCTTGTAAATCCTTACTTAAAGGGTTTACGGCGCTGTAATTATTCCGAATATCTCGGGGTGTTACAGACGAGGACGTGGCGCGGCCGTTTCCCTCAGTTCTGTTGCAGGGTCAACCAACCCCAGTTTGTCGAACTCGGTGCATCCTAACACCGAAAGTCAGCACGACCAGTCGAATGGCCATGGGAACAGCGCAGACGTTGGAGTTGCGAATGTACTTCAACAATTGGCTACCCAGATGACCATTTTAGCCCAAACCGTTCAGCTGAATAACCCGAACCCGAACACGGATGCCTTGCTTCAGAACGTAATCCGTATGCACCCTCCATAGTTTGGCGGTGCCACAGACCCGTTAGGTTGGGAAGATTGGCTAGCGGAATTGAAAAAGATTTTCGAAGCGGTTGATTGCCCCGAAGTGAGGAAAGTACCGATTGCTCAGTATTTCCTTACCAAGGAGGCCGCTACGTGGTGGAAAGTCATCAAGCCACAGGATCGTGTTGCCACGTGGGATGAATTTAAAGAGCTTTTGGAGGCCGAGTTTTGTCCTTGGCCGGTTCGAGAAGGCCGAATCCGAGCCTTTTTTGAGGTTAAACTACGGGATATTCCCGTTTCGCAGGCGATCGTGGAGTATAACCAGCAATTGATCCATGTGAAGGATCAAGTGTGTAACGAGCGTGATAAGATCCGTTATTTTGATATGCGGATGAATTTGGACTTACGGCAGTACATGGCCGGATTTGCTTGTACCACACTGAAAGAATATCAAGATAGAGCTTTAGCCCATGATATGTTAAGCCCCGACAACGATACCGTTGAAGAATCGAAGAAGCAGAAGGTCGCGGGAAATTTTTCCGGCTCTAAGAGTGGCAACTTTCAGAGGTCACAGACGATTAACCGTTCTGCCGGACAGTCGTCACATTCTAATAAAGGAAAGAGGGGTTACCGTTCTACTCCGGGTACCACAAATCGCACGGTAACTTGCTATAATTGTGGTCGTTGACACGTTTTTAGTGTAACTATCGCAAGTGCACGATATCGTATCAAGTAGTAAAGTGGACTTTTTGAGTCCGGTTTATCGATCCCACAAGGAAGTTTGGTTATAATTTGAATTATACACTATTAGTCTATTTTTATAAATACTAGGATAAGTGAAACACACAATTAAAAAGTTTGGTTTAATAATTGCAAAGAAAATGCAATATTAGTTTTAATATTATAAGGAAATAACAAGATAGCAATAATAATAGATTGATTAACGATAAAATGAAATAGTTGGATTACAAACTTAGTTCGTCATTAGTTATAAAAGATGTATAGGAGATCATAAAATGAATTTACTTATTATGTTGTGTAGATTCGATTTTCCTTAAAAAGACGGTTTCTCTTTCGAACTATAAAACGCCCCTTACATATTGAATCAATCCACTATATTTCTATGTTGATTGGCTTCAATACATGGCATTAGGATTTATGAAATTAACTCAAAGAATCATCTAAGGACTAGAGGTATATTTCTATCCCCTAGAACAACTTAGAGTGAAGATCATTTGATCTAATCAAACATATTTTCTTTCGAAACATATGAAGACCATAAATATCGTCATTTATTGGCCAAATAAATAAAGATTGTTAAAACAATGAAAATCACACACAATAATAAGTAATTCACAATAGATCTTTTATACAAACATAAATAACATGACTAACCTTGTTTATAATCCCAACTAAAGGTTACTTAGCCCATGAAGGGTTTATTACACATATTACAAGCTTTTGTGGTCATTATTAGTTGAATCAAGAGAAAGAATTGATCCTAACTCCCTTAGTAGATATAGGAGATAGAAGCAATAAACTCTCTGAACAACATATGCTATACCACACTTACAAAGATCACTCTAGAACACAAGTGTGTTCTTCACACAAAAGAAAAGTTTACAAAAATAGAAAATTATAAGATGAATGATGAATGATGAAGGATCTAAGGGTCTATTTATACACCTAAAGTCATCTAATAGCTCCAAAACTCCAGCATTATTACATTAGATCGGATCAATGCCACCATCCCCTCAATAATACACAAAAGTATAAAAATTAGACAAATCATAACAATCTGTCAAGAGTTACGGCCGTAACATTCAGGAGTTACGGCCGTAACTAGGGTGACTTCTGGCCGTAACTCCTGAATGTTACGGCCGTAACGTGGCTTCATAAATTTGCTCACTTGAAGCTTTGATAGTTACGTTTTCATCCCAGAATTTCTCAGACTTTGCATTTTTGCCCCAGATCTTCTTCGGATGATAACTTTTGATATATAACTCTGATTTTGAATCCGGAAAGATTGCCGAATTCGTATCGGAAAGCCCTACAACATGAATATATCAAAATTCAACAAAGAGAATATTTAATAAATATGTTATTTCTTGAGTAAATCAGTTATTTAATCCGATCATCATCCGATAAAAATAAAATTATTAAAACTAATTAATTAAAAGCAAAAAACGAGAAGACTAGCTCAATTATGGGTGAATTTTATCGATACAAACCATGGATAAGTGTACAAAACTGACACTTATCACACCCCCAAACTTGAATTCTTGCTAGTCCCGAGCAAGACTCTTTATTAATCACACTCCAAAAATAAAAATAAAAATAAGACACAAAACTAATAATACACACAAAAATTAAAATATAAAAAGAGAAAAGGAGATCAAAATGCCATTAATACACAACAACCAGCTTTATAGAGTAGATAGAAATGAATCAAGATTCAAAATAAATCTACTAATGTTTTTGAAGTTAAAACACGGTTTTTATTTTATAATTCCAAAATGCAAGGTTTTCCCCCCAAAAGGCTGATTATTACTTTCCCACTCGTGATACACACGACTCCCCTCAATGGTTGCTCTCGATCACTCGTTTATTTTTCGACTCAATATGAAGAAGAATTTTATTGGCGTCATCAAATATTGTGATTTTCACAAAATTGAGTGTATTGAAATTCAGCTGTTAATTAATTCAAATATGCTCATAAACTACATCCCTTTTAATGATAGCTTTCACACCGTTATTTGCTAACGTGTAGCTCTTTTCACTAACACAATTTCTATCTCATTATTTTTTTTCGTAAAAAGGTGATAGCTTTCACACCGTTATTTGCTAACGTGTAGCTATTTTCACCAATTTTTCTGAGACGGCAGCTACGCACCAACAATGGTTAGTCCTTTATTTTTCGCAAAATTTAAGACTTCCAAAATTAAGCAGCTGTTGCTGCTCAACACTTCTCCTTTTCGTCATTTTTTTTTTAGGGAATAGAATTTTTGCAGAAAATCATTTCTTAGTTTAAGCATGAAAAATCAAAAACTCCACAAATTAAGTAAATTTCAGTTCTATTTTTCATCAACCGATTGATTCTTCTTTTCTCAAGGTAACGAATGACTCGATTTTATATGATAATTACAAGGCTTGGAAAGAGAGATTAAGGCTCAAATTTTTTTTTTTGGAATATATAATTTTTTAACCGGTTAAAACGATTTTAGAAACTTGTATATAGCTAATTTATTGGTGTTATGGCCAGATCTAGAAATCTCATAAATCAAAATACTATATATATATAATAAAAAAAATTAAGGCAAATAACCAAATCAATCAAAACACACCAAAATTACAACACACCAAAATACTAAAACAAACCACCCCAAACTTGAAAATAAAAGCGTCTCGATTTTTAAAAATAAAAAAAATAAAATAAAAATCAATGCAGAAAAACAGAATACTCCCTGTTAAGAAAGTTGATGTCTGAGCTAACGCCTTTTAGAATCTGCAAGAGAATAAATATACGAGGCACACAACAAAATAAAATAAAATATACTCGTAAGTATAACACAATTTTTAAGATGCGCATCAAGAAAGTCCGAAGAGTCGCCTTACGCTGCCATCAAAGTTTTTATAAAAAACACACAATAAACATTACAGTAATAAAATAACAATACATAAATCGCGAATAGATGCGCGTCAAGAGATCAAGAAGAAACTCCTTAAGCTGCCACCATTTAGCACGATTATTACACACGACAGAAAGTAAAAATACAAGAGGTCTGACATGGGTTTTCAAAGGGAGAGGAATGAATCCACTTTTCGTTTTCTCACGGTAAAATCTTCTACCCAGACAATTTTAGCTAGAGCTGGATCTGGTTGAGGAACAAATTCATTGAGTTTTTTGATTAGTTCATCTGGTGTTGTTGCAACGACTATGATTCGTTTAGCACGCTCGGAAATAAAACCCTTTTAGTGAGTAGTCGATGAAAGACAATAAACCATCAAAGAAACCATTGACATTAAGCACACCTATTGGTTTTGATGAATATTTAGTAGACTCTGGTAACCACATGAAAAAGTTCCTCAAGGGTGCCAAAACCACGGGAAGGGTGATAAAGGCGCGAATTATTTATCATGTGAGTTATGCGATCTTGCATATTCTGAGATCTAAACTCATCTCCAATAGTTGACCGGTGATTTTACTTTGGCCCGGAGGTTTTGGGATTATTCCCAACACTCTTACTCCTTCCATATAGGCGAAGCATCACTCGTCCCATTAATCCTAGACTTCCTCCTCGTAAACTACATGAATGCATTTTTCTCTAAGGTACGACCCAAGTTGTGGGTCTTGACAAAGCATGCCTCTTTTCCATAACTAGCTCCACCAAAAATGCAGACTGTGCTAAATTTTTTTGTTGAAGATGATGACTCCATTTTTGAAAAGAAAATTTTTTTAGAGAGAAACAGAGAAAAGTGCAAGTTTGAGGGATGATGAAAGAAACCAGTAGAAAGTTTATTTATAGAAGAAAAAAAAGGTAAAAATTGTTTAACAAGTTTGTGATTGCGTTTGATTGTGCTTCAACTACTCAATAGAATAATGAAAGCATTTATCGCGTATCACATTTCTTATTCAGAAAATATCACCTCACGACAAAAATAAAAGATACTTACGCGTATGTACAATAGTTGTGATTGTGGCTCACATCTTCCTCTGATTTTACGTTCAGAAACGGCCTAAACGCCTTCTATGAGTCGGGAAGAAGCTTCCCATCCAATTTTCTTACAAATTGGCAAACAGGGTCTTTTAACGTCAGATTCCCAAGACGTTGTTCATATTCTGGTTGGAATTTATTCTACAAACATCGAATTCCGTAATGTACGAGTCCACTAGGATGCGTGTCAAGAGAAATTTCGATATCATCTAAATTCTCCTTATTCAGACCATCTTTAATGAACTGAATTTTATCTTCTCTGTTTGTAGATGGAATTCCTAAAGATCGACATTTTAAATTACAGTTCCATCTAGCACATTTATAGCACTATCATCTTTGCTCGTCGTTTCTTGGCATATGAACTTTTTCCTAGCCCTGGTAAAAATCTAGTCGGTGTTTCTGTGAATTCACCCTCTATTCTTACTTTGGCTTCAATTATGAATCTGATGTCAAAAGGTATGCTTTTATTCATAAGCAACCTCATCCTTTCAAGCCTTGCCTTGTAAATTTTTAAAATTGCATTTTTGCTTAGAAAGGGAAATCTTTTTTCAATTTTATACAACGTTTCTTCCATGACAAAAAAAATAAAATAAAAAGACAATGAAAATAATTGAAGAAAATATCTACAAATATCAGTTGTTGTGGGAAACTGAAAAATCCGACTTTAATAGTCACGGAGTACCGTTATCCGCCACTTGACCGGAGAAACACAATTTAGTACTTAAGTTACAATGTCGAGAAATTTATACCTATAAAAATAGTTTACAATGTAAGATTTCAAATATAACTTATACTTCCCTGGCAACGGCGCCAAAAACTTGACACGTTTTTAGTGTAACTATCGCAGTGCACGATATCGTATCAAGTAGTAAAGTGGACTTTTTGAGTCCGGTTTATCGATCCCACAAGGAAGTTTGGTTATAATTTGAATTATACACTATTAGTCTATTTTTATAGATACTAAGATAAGTGAAACACACAATTAAAAAGTTTGGTTTAATAATTGCAAAGAAAATGCAATATAAATTTTAATATTATAAGGAAATAATAAGATAGCAATAATAATAGATTGATTAACGATAAAATGAAATAGTTGGGATTACAAACTTAGTTCGTCATTAGTTATAAAAGATGTATAGGAGATCATAAAATGAATTTACTTATTATGTTGTGTAGATTCGATTTTCCTTAAAAAGACGGTTTCTCTTTCGAACTATAAAACGCCCCTTACATATTGAATCAATCCACTATATTTCTATATTGATTGGCTTCAATACATAGCATTAGGATTTATGAAAATAACTCAAAGAATCATCTAAGGACTAGAGGTATATTTCTATCCCCTAGAACAACTTAGAGTGAAGATCATTTGATCTAATCAAACATATTTTCTTTGAAACATATGAAGACCATAAATATCGTCATTTATTGGCCAAATAAATAAAGATTGTTAAAACAATGAAAATCACACACAATAATAAGTAATTCACAATAGATCTTTTATACAAACATAAATAACATGACTAACCTTGTTTATAATCCCAACTAAAGGTTACTTAGCCCATGAAGGGTTTATTACACATATTACAAGCTTTTGTGGTCATTATTAGTTGAATCAAGAGAAAGAATTGATCCTAACTCCCTTAGTAGATAAAGGAGATAGAAGCAATAAACTCTCTGAACAACATATACTATACCACACTTACAAAGATCACTCCAGAACACAAGTGTGTTCTTCACACAAAAAGAAAAGTTTACAAAAAATGGAAAATTATAAGATGAATGATGAATGATGAAGGATCTAAGGGGTCTATTTATACACCTAAAGTCATCTAATAGCTCCAAAACTCCATCATTATTACATTAGATCGGATCAATGCCAGCCATCCCCTCAATAATACACAAAAAGTATAAAAAATTAGACAAATCATAACAATCTGTCAAGAGTTACGGCCGTAACATTCAGGAGTTACGGCCGTAACTAGGGTGACTTACGGCCGTAACTCCTGAATGTTACGGAGTAATGTGGCTTCGTAAATTTGCTCACTGGAAGCTTTGATAGTTACGTTTTCAGCCCAGAATTTCTCAGACTTTGCGTTTTTGCCCCAGATCTTCTTCGGATGATAACTTTTGATATATAACTCTGATTTTGAATCCGGAAAGATTTCCGAATTCGTATCGGAAAGCCCTACAACATGAATATATCAAAATTCAACAAAGAGAATATTTAATAAACATGTTATTTCTTGAGTAAATCAGTTATTTAATCCGATCATCATCCGATAAAAATAAAATTATTAAAACTAATTAATTAAAAGCAAAAAACGAGAAGACTAGCTCAATTATGGGTGAATTTTATCGATACAAACCATGGATAAGTGTACAAAACTGACACTTATCAGTCGTCCAGGCCACGTTAATTTGGAATGCAATTTTCCGCCGCTGAAGCGTCACACTTGCGGACAGTTGGGACATAGAGCGGCTTATTGTTCCGAGCCGAATCAGATTTTGGACACTCAGGCTTCTGCCCCAGCACCACTTGACCAAGGCGTTAATCAGCGGCAATCTCAATCTCAGCAGAATTTCGGCAGGGGCCGGGGTTGGGGTCAGGACGCTGGAGGGGGGACTCTAGCTTCGGTTCGGTACAACCACGGGTCTATGAGATGCGTCGAACAGACGAACCCGATGCGGCGGTGGTTTCAGGTACCATTCATATTTTATCTCATCCAGTCCGTGTGCTTATTGATACGGGTGCTACACATTCTTTTATTTCCTTGGAGTGTGTACGCCGTTTGAATATAACTTGTATGACTGCTTGCGATCCCTTCATTGTGAAACTGCCTAGCAGGGATAGAATTGTGGGGAACCGGGAGATTAGAGATTTTTTAGTGATTATATCTGGTATGGATTGGTTATCGAATTTAATTGTAGTTGATATGGAAGGCGAGGATTGGCTAGATAATCACCAAACGATTATGAATTACTGTACCAAGGTTATCACTATGATGACTAAAGATGGATCTGAGTACTCATTTTTAGGACGTAAGTCGGGCCAATCTAAGTTACTTATCAGTGCATGAAGGCCGTAAAACTTTTGAATAAAGGTTGTACGGGCTATTGGTGTTATGCCTTGAAAACGGAAGGGAAAGAAGTCGATTTCTCTTCGATTCCGGTTGTTAATGAGTATCCCGATGTTTTTCCGGATGATCTCCCGGGATTACCGCCAGATCGGGAGATAGAATTTTCTGTGGACTTAGAGCCAGATGCGGCTCCGATTTCTAAAGCACCCTATCAGATGGCACCTTCCGAGATGCAAGAATTGAAGAATCAATTGGGAGAGCTCCTAAAGAAAGCGTACATCAGACTGAGCGCTTCGCCTTGGGGCGCACCAGACCTTTTTGTGAGAAAGAAAGATGGTTCACTACGTTTGTGCATCGACTACCGTGAGCTAAACAAAGTGACCATCAAGAACAAGTATCCTTTGCCTCATATAGACGATTTATTTGATCAATTGCAAGGGGCTGCAGTTTTCTCGAAAATTGATTTAAGATCAGGGTATTATCAACTCAGGGTGAGAGAGTCCGACGTTCCGAAGACGACATTTCAGACGAGATATGGGCATTATGAATTTGTAGTTATGCCTTTTGAGTTGAGTAATGCGCCGGCAGTATTCATGCAGTTAATGAATAAAATTTTCATCGAATATCTCGACAGGTGTGTAGTCGTCTTTATTGACGACATTTTGATCTATTCTCGGGATAAAGAGGAACATGCCCGACACTTGCGTTTGGTACTAGATATTTTGAGAACCGAGCACCTCTATGCAAAATTCTCAAAATGTGAATTCTGGTTAGAAGAAGTTATATTTCTCGGCCATGTGATTTCGACCGAAGGGGTTCGTGTAGGCCCGCAGAAGATTGAGGCAGTGCTAGATTGTGCACCGCCTAAAAATGTTAAGGAAGTTCGTAGCTTTTTGGGCCTTGCTGGGTATTACCGTCGGTTTGTCGAGGGGTTCTCGAAACTCGCTCGGCCGCTTACGCAATTACTCCAGAAGACCGAAAAGTTTGTTTGGTCGGATGAGAGACAATAGAGCTTCGATGAACTGAAGAGACATTTGACTTCAACGCCGATTTTAACTTTACCGCATGGTAGTGAGGGCTTCGCAGTTTATAGTGACGCTTCGGGTCAAGGTCTTGGCTGTGTGCTTATGCAGCATGATAAGATGATAGCTTTTGTGTCACGACAACTAAATCCGTATGAGATGAATTATCCTACTCACGATTTGGAATTGGCCGCAATTGTCTTCGCACTCAAGATTTGGCAGCATTATTTGTATGGTTCTCCGTGTCGGGTTTATACCGATCACAAGAGCACAAGTATATTTTGATCGAAGGAGAGTGAATATGAGGCAGAGGCAGTTAGAGTTGATAAAGGATTACGATTTGGAAATTCTTTACCACCCCAGAAAAGCCAATGTCGTCGCGGATGCTTTGAGCCGCAAATCGGCATCTCTTCAAATGCTCGAGGTTCTTACATCTCAGATGAAATTTCGTTAGGATTTAATTGAGCAAGGGATAGAAGTTTGCTTCAACGAGTACATGGACAGTTGTGTACTCTCGAAATTACTTCGTCCTTGGTTGACGACATCAAAGGGAAACAGTGGAGTGACCCGATGATTTCTCAACTGAAGGAAGATGTGATTAAAGAAAAAGCTCCTGGCTTTATGGTTCACGAGGATAGTATTCTGAGATTTCAGGGCAGGCTTTGTGTTCCGAATGATCTAGAGTTGAGGCAGAGAATTCTCCGAGAAGCCCATGCTACGCCTTACTCAATCCATCTCGGAACGAGTAAGATGTATAAGGAATTGAAACGAAATTTTTGGTGGAACAACATGAAGAAGGATGTCACGGAATTTGTACTACGGTGCTTGATGTGTCAACAAGTCAAGATCGAACATCAACTACCAGCGGGGTTGTTGAAACCGCTTCCCATTCCCGAGTGGAAGTGGGAAGACATCTCTATGGATTTCATCACTGGCATGCCGAGAACCCGTGCCGGAATGAATATGATTTGGGTAATTGTCGATCGGTTGACCAAGTCTGCACACTTCTTGGGTATTAAGGATACTTGGGGACCGGATAGATTGGCTCGAACTTTTATAGCTGAGATCATAAGGTTGCACGGTGCCCCCAAGACCATTGTTTCTGATCGAGACGGCCGTTTCGTATCGCATTTTTGGCAGGACGTTCATCAGGCTTTGGGTACTGAGTTGAGATTGAGCACTTCCTTTCATCCTCAGTCGGACGGTAAGACAGAGAGGACGATTCAGACGTTGGAAGATATGTCGCCTTAGACGGGAGTAATGATTGGGAACTACACTTACCGTTGATCGAGTTTGCTTACAATAATAGTTAGCATGCGTCGATCAAAATGGCACCATTCGAGGCACTTTATGGCAGGCGATGTAGGTCGCCATTATGTTGGGACGAGGCTTCTGAGCTAATTGGAACGTGTAATATCCGCGTTTTCTATTTTCGGTAATTTCTATTTTTGATGTATGTTCGTTTCGGACAACTCGCTTAGCACTGTTTTGGAATTCTGAATCTATTTTGTTCTTGGAGTTTTTCCGTTTAGATGGGTCTCGATAATGTTTTTACGTAATTTCATCTTGTGTTATATTCTGTCTCATGTGTAGTCGATTCTCGTTAAACTCGTTCGATTTCGTCGCTTTCTTACTTCTATGAGTTCGTATGCTTGAGTAGAGCATGTTGTGAGTTTCGGATTGTTAATCCGACGTTGTGTCGTGATTTTTCGGATGTTTGGGCCGTTTTTGTAATTTCCTAGAAGTTTAGGGAATTTGTCCCTTGTTCGACTTTGGTTGTGTACCTCAGATCATTTTTGGGTTCCGTACTTCCATTTCGTGTTATTGTTGCCCAAATATCGATCCCTACTGCTTTTATTCTCTTTAGGATCATTTTCGTCATTTTGGGATCCGAGGGGGTGTGGGCGCGGCACAAGAATTGTGCGCCGCGGCACACATCACCAGTTGTCCGAGCAAAGCGTGCAGTGTGCCGAGGCACAAGGATTGTCTTATGCGGCTTCTGTAGTCGATCTGCGGCACACTTATCGGGCGCGGCACACATGTAGCTCTTGCCGGCCAGAAGTATGCGCGTGCCGCGGCACGGTCCGGCGAACGCGGCACATGCGAATCTACGCCGCGGCACACTTGAATGAGCCGCGGCACGAGCGGTCGGCCGATCAAGGCGCGATTTTTGGCCGTGCCGCGGCACGATTCGGATGAGCAGCGGCTCATTCTTTCCCTTCCCTTCTTCAACCGTGCGAGAGAGAGACTTGAGAGGGGTTTTCCTCCATTTATCACTTATTGGTGTAAATTTCTTCATCTCTTTTCGATCGGGTGGCTCGGATTGCGGATCTAGCAATTGGTTTTGGTTGAGTGCTTGATTCTTCTAGAGGTAAGAACTCCTTTGACCCTGGTATGATTTTGGGGAGGGTTTGGTGGTGATCTTGTGTTTTAATCCGAATTTTACCGATGTTGTTGTTAGATTTTGGATAGTATACTCGTGACCCTTGGTTTTCTTGTTATTGGTTGGGATGAAATCCCGTTATTCCACCGTTGACCGATTTCTTTTCCTTATGCACGCGTGGTGTCCGATGAATTGTCCCAACGGGTAGAACTAGGATGAATTTCTTCGTATTCATGGTGTTGAGATTTGGTTTTATATCATTATTGTGTTAGGGTCGGATTTGAGAGGATTGTTCGGACCGTAACCGTTCCTTCGTCGTTTCCTTCGCGTCGTATTATCCAAGGCAAGTACATGTATTACATTCCGTTATGTGCGTATGATTTTGATGCGAATGATGTAAATGGTTTTATTGAGCAGATGTGATTGTTTCTCTTCCACAGGGATGGCGTGTGGCCTCTGGGGCCGATACTAATGGGTACGGCCACGGAAGTGAACTTGGGTGCGTGTGTTGATGTTCTTCCACAGGGACGGTTCGACGGGACCTGCGGGGCGATACTAATGGGTACGGCCGCGAAGTGGTTTCTCACAGGGACGGTCAGCCAGGACCTCACGGGGACCGATACTAATGGGTACGGTCGCGAGTTACCAAGCGTGGATAAATGTGATGTGGGAAACTGTTAATATCTTGTTTTGGTGTTAATGTGATATTAGGAATATTGGTTAACAAAATGATTTTCCTAACAATTAATTTGCGATGAATCGTCTATGAATATAATGTTGTGTAAATATGTATTTTAAATAGCTATAAGAATGCTAACCCCTTAAATGGGGGAATCGTCTTATGCATTTAGTCTTGGTCGAGTGAGGAGCTGGCACGGGATGCGCATGCGAAGGATGGGTTGGCATGATGATGTGGCTCAGTGCATTTTTCTGTTTTGTCATTGCATGTGTTGAGTACTGGAGATAGATTGTTTATTTTTAAACATGGTTTAAGTCCCCTGCGTGGGCAACGTTTTGGTATTTAACTTATGTCTCATGTACTCCGTTAAAATGTTTTGGCCGAGGCCACGGCCTTATTTACTTTTTGGATACACCTTTTGGGTTATCATTGTGGTTCATGTGTCATGAGTTAGCCTGGTAGACCTCACGGAGGTTCTACGGCGTGTAATGTCCCTTTTGTGAATTGGGATGTTACAATTATGGTATCGGAGCTTTAGGTTTTGAATACCTAAATTTGTCGGTGGAATTTGGAGTGCATCGGTTGCGTCATTAGAGTCGGTTGTTGAGCGAATATCATCATGCTACCGTCTTTTCGTGCGACCCGTGGTGTAAGTCTCCTCGAACTCTTATATTTACGTAATTCGTTTTCTTACTTGTTAGAATCGTGACTTGTGTTACCAACCATGTGAATTGGGAATCTTTCTGATCTTGTTCTTTTCTTATTTTCCTTGAGTATGTTGAGAGGTCGTGGTAGACCGGCTAGGGAGGCCTTGGCCGAGGCCGTGGGCATGGTGCTTGATAATGAGGAGGGCTCACTTTCTCGGTCCTCTGCGGACTCGGCCTCCCACTCGGTGCCGTCGGGTAACAATGCCGGCCAGGAGCTCTGCCGTACTTGTGATTGGTAACCCAACTTACTCGAGATAGCTCGGGGTGGGCCTTAAAATCCGCCCCAGGCAGGAGGAGGAGGCTAGTAAGTGGCCGAGACGGTGACTAAGATGCACCCTCCTCATTTCTCCGGAGCTTCGACTCCCTCGGTTGGGAGAATTGGCTCTTTCGGTTGTCCAGACCTTTGATGCCGTAGCTTGCCACGAAGACGGAGGGTACACATCGCCCGGTACCTCTGGATAAGGAAGGCTGCGGAATGGTGGGAGGCCGTTGTGCCCGAGAGGCCGTCGAGCTACTTGGGAGGAATTCAAGGCTGCTGCAGAGCAGTATTGTCGCCGCCGATCAAGGAACGCATTGTGGAATTCTTCACCGCTACACCTCGGGATGTGCCTATTTCTCGAGCCATCATTTCTTACAATCGTGATTGGGTTTCGTGAGAGATCAAGTGAGAACGGAGGTGACAAAATCCGTTACTTCAATATGCGCATGAAGCCGCATATTAGACAGAGTATGGCGCCGCTCATGTGTGCCACTTTGAAGGAATACCAAGATCGCGCTGCGCGTCGAGATGGTATCCGGAATCGAGTCGGTTTGAAGCTAAGAAGCGAAGACTACGGCGGGTTCTCGGCGGTAAAGGTGGACGATTTCGAGGTCTCGTTCTGCTCCTACACCAGGGAAGAGGCCGTTTCATCAGGCCGGTGGATCCCAGGGTAACCGTTCGGTCCAGTCTGTGGCACCTGGCGGGAGAGTTTGTTTTAATTGCAGTCAGCCCGAGCACGTTATGAAGGATTGCCCATTTCCGTTAGTTGCTTGCTTTACTTGCGGACAGACCGGACATCGGGCAGCTCATTGTGAGAGGGCCACCAGGGCCGCTAGAGTTCCGACTACCACTACCGATCAGAAGGATCACAGTTTTCCAGCCACTCATGTTCCGCAGAGTTCGGGTCGTGGTAGGGTCGAGTCGGCCGGATCGCCGTGCGGCCTCGAGTTCGAGTTGATTCACCCCGGTTGTATCGGATGATGCGCCGAGAGGAGGCGGACATTCCGGTGGCGTCAGGTACCACTCAGATCCTTACTCATCCAGTTTCCGTGCTTTTTGATTCGGGTGCTACCCATTCCTTTATTGCATCGGATTGTGTGAATCGTATTGGCTTTAACTGCTTGTTTGAGTGTGAACCGTTTGTGGTGGGTACGCCTAGCGGGGATCGTATGGTTGGGGACCGGGAAGTTAGGGATTGCCCAGTGAGGATCGGGAGCCGGGATTGGCCCTCGGATCTCATTGTTATAGACCTTAAGGGTGAGGATTTGATCCTCGGGGACGATTGGTTGGATCGTCATGGTGCTATCATGAACTATCGGACTCGTACCATCTCGATAGTTGCCGAGGACGGCACCGAGCATACTCTCGTCGGCTGTAAGCCGGGTAGATCGGGGTGTGTGATTAGCGCCTTGAAGGCGATGAAACTTTTGAACCAAGGTTGTGTCGGCTACTGGTGTTTCGCTCTGCAAGCGGAGGATGGTGGAATTGACATGTCGTTAATTCCAGTTGTTTGTGAGTATCCCGATGCTTTCCCAGACGACTTGCCGGTATTACCACCGCAGCGAGAGGTGGAGTTTCCTATCGATCTTGAGCCGAATGCAGCCCCTATTTCTCGAGCACCGTACCGTATGGCACCGTCGGAGATGCTAGAGTTGAAGAATCAGTTGGGAGAGTTATTAGATAAAGGGTACATTCGACCGAGCGCATCGCCTTGGGGTGCGCCTGTACTTTTTGTCAAGAAGAAGGATGGATCGCTTCGTTTATGCATCGACTATCGAGAATTAAACAAGCTAACCATCAAAAATAAATACCCTTTGCCCAGGATTGACGATTTGTTTGATCAACTTCAGGGGGCGACAGTCTTTTTGAAGATTGACTTGCGATCGGGCTACTACCAGTTGAGGATTCGGGACGTCGATATTCCGAAAGCTGCCTTTCGGACGAGATATGGCCATTACGAGTTTGTGGTTATGCCTTTCGGGCTAACTAACGCCCCAGCAGTGTTCATGCAGTTAATGAACAAAGTTTTTATTGAGTATTTGGACAAATTCGTGGTCGTTTTCATCGACGATATTCTTGTCTATTCTCGGAGTCGGGAGGAGCATGCCCTATATCTCCGGATTGTGTTAGACACCTTGAGGGCTGAGCGGTTGTACGCGAAGTTCTCTAAGTGTGAGTTTTGGCTTGAGGAAGTGACGTTCCTCGGGCATGTGATTTCGAGAGGAGTTCGGGTAGATCCGAGAAGATAGAGCGGTGATGGCTTGGGAGCCGCCTAAAAATGTGAAGGAGGTGAGGAGTTTTACGGGTCTTCTTTGGTTATTACCGTAGATTTGTTTAGGGATTTTCTAAGATCGCTAGACCACTCACTCACTGCTCCAGAAAACTCGGAAGTTCGAGTGGGCTGAGACAGGCGGGACAATTTTGTGAGTTAAAGAGGCGTTTGACTACCGCACCGTGTTAGCGTTGCCTCATGGGAACGAGGATTTCGTAGTGTACGGTGATGCTTCGGGCCTTGGTGCAGGATGTGTTTTGATGCGAGAGACAGAGTGATTGCGTATGCGTCCGCGATTGAAACCTTATGAGGTGAATTACCCCACGCATGATTTGGAGTTAGGCTGCGGTCATTTTCGCCTTAAAGATGCGGAGGCATTATCTCTATGGGTCGTCGTGTAAGATTTTCTGAGATCACAAGAGTTTGAAGTATATCTTGATCGAAAGAGTTAAATATGAGACAGCGTAGGTGGTTGGAGTTAATTAAAGATTACGACCTCGAGATACTTTACCATCCGGTAAGGCTAACGTAGTGGCGGATGCGTTGAGCCGTAAGCCGATGGCGTTGCGGATGCTAGAAGTACTTACACCGCGAGTAGGATCCGGTAAGGATCTTATTTGTCGAGAATATTGAGGTTTGGGTTCGGAGAGTTCATGGCCGATTGTGTGCATTAGAGATCACTTCGTCCTTGGTGATGATATCAAGGCGAAGCAGTATGATGATCCGTGTTTGGTCGATTGAGGAGGATGTGAGGCGGGGAAAGCCCCTGGTTGTGGTTCGGGATGATGGCGTTACGAGATTTCGCGGCGGACTATGTGTGCGAATGATATTGGTGAGACGAGAAGGTCTTGAGTGAAGCTCATACCACGCCTTACTCCATACATCCTGATGCGAATAAAATGTACAAGGATGTGAGGAGCAACTCTTGGTGGAGTAATTTGAAGACAGACGTTAGCGAGTTTGTGTCGAGGTGTTTGACTGTCGGCGAGTTAAGATCGAGCATCGGCGACCAGCAGGTTTTGCGACCACTTCCCATTCCGGAGTGGAAATGGGAGGATATTTCTATGGACTTCATTACTAATATGCCTAGGACTCGGAATGGAATGAACATGATTTGGGTTATTGTCGATCGACCGACCAAATCAGCTCACTTTCACAGGTATTAAGGACACTTGGGGCCCGGAGAGGCTAGCACGAGTATTTATTGCGAGGTCGTGAGATTGCATGGGACTCCTAAGAGTATTGTTTCGGATCGTGATGGCGGTTCGTGTCACATTTACGCGAGTTGTTCATCGAGCTTTGGGGGCGAGTTGAGACTCGGTACATCTTATCACCCTCGGGCGACGGGCGGTCGGGCGGGACGATCCGAGACGTTAGAGGATATGTTGAGAGCCTGTGCCCTAGAATGGAAGGATGATTGGGAGTCGCACTTGCCTTTGATCGAGTTCACGTACAACAATAGTTGGCACGCCTCGATCAAAATGGCGCCATTTGAGGCGTTGTATGGGAGGAGGTGTAGATCGCCGTTGTGTTGGGATGATGCGTCCGGCCGATTGGTACCGAGCGATATGGTAGTTGAGGCGAGAGAAGATTACTGCGATTCGGGATAGATTGTTAACGGCCCAGTCGGCGAAGTCTTATGCCGACACGCGTCGCCGTCCGTTGGAGTTTGAGGTGGGAGATCATGTTTTGCTTAAGGTGTCGCCAACACGGGAGTTTACGCTTAGTAGGAAGGGTAAACTTAGTCAGGAGTTTATTGGGCCGTTTGAGATTTTAGAGAGAGTGGGAGAGCTTGCCTATCGGCTAGGCTTACTGCGTCCACGAGCCACGTTCATAACGTATTTCATGTTTCCCGACTTAGGAGGTACATATCGGACCCTAGCCATATTATCGATTTTGGAGAGATCGGGTGGGACCCGACCTTACCATCGAGGAGAGGCGATTGATTTTAGAGCGTCGGGTGAAGCAACTTCGTCATAAAACCATCCCTCGGTTAAAGTTCAATGGTCGAGACTTGGGTCCGAAGAAGCCACATGGGAGACGGAGGAGAGTATGCGGTCGAGATACCCGAGTTGTTCGCGTTGTAAGTTTCGGGACGAAACTTATTTTTAGGGAGATAATGTAATATCCGCGTTTTCTATTTTCGGTAATTTCTATTTTTGATGTATGTTCGTTTGGACAACTCGCTTAGCACTTTTGGAATTCTGAATCTATTTTGTTCTTGGAGTTTTTCCGTTTACGGGTCTCGATAATGTTTTTACGTAATTTCATCTTGTGTTATATTTTGTCTCATGTGTAGTCGATTCTCGTTAAACTCGTTCGATTTTCGCTTTCTTACTTCCATGAGTTCGTATGCTTGAGTAGAGCATGTTGTGAGTTTCGGATTGTTAATCAAGCGTTGTGTCGTGATTTTCGGATGTTTGGGCCGTTTTGTAATTTCTAGAAGTTTAGGGAATTTGTCCCTTGTTCGACTTTGGTTGTGTACCTCGGATCATTTTGGGTTCCGTACTTCCATTTCGTGTTATTTTTGCCCAAATATCGATCCCTATTGCTTTTATTCTCTTTAGGATCATTTTTCGTCATTTTGGGATCCGAGGGGGTGTGGGCGCGGCACAAGAATTGTGCGCCGGCACACATCACCAGTATTGTCCGAGCAAGCATGCCGTGTGCCGCGGCACAAGGATTGTGCGCGGCTTCTGTGCCAGTCGATCTGCGGCACACTTATCCGGCCGCGGCACACTGTAGCTCTTGCCGGCCAAAACCGATCAGCGTGCGCGGCACGGTCCGGCGAGGCCGCGGCACATGCCGAATCTACGCCACACCGCCGAATGAGCCGCACACGGCGCGGTCGGCCGATCATCAGGCGCGATTTTTGGCCTGTGCCGCGGCACGATTCGGATGAGCCGCGGCACAATGCGGTCAATGTATATCGGCGTCTTTTCGGTAATTGCGGCTCATTCTTTCCCTTCCCTTCTTCAACCGTGCGAGAGAGAGACTTGAGAGGGGGTTTTCCTCCATTTATCACTTATTGGTGTAAATTTCTTCATCTCTTTTCGATCGGGTGGCTCGGATTGCGGATCTAACAGGTGGTTTTCGGATTTGAGTGCTTGATTCTTCTAGAGGTAAGAACTCCTTTGACCCTAGTATGATTTTGGGGAGGGTTTGGTGGTGATCTTGTGTTTTAATCCGAATTTTACCGATGTTGTTGTTAGATTTTGGATAGTATACTCGTGACCCTTGGTTTTCTTGTTATTGGTTGGGATGAAATCCCGTTATTCCACCGTTGACCGATTTCTTTTCCTTATGCACGCGTGGTGTCCGATGAATTGTCCCAACGGGTAGAACTAGGATGAATTTCTTCGTATTCATGGTGTTGAGATTTGGTTTTATATCATTATTGTGTTAGGGTCGGATTTGAGAGGATTGTTCGGACCGTAACCGTTCCTTCGTCGTTTCCTTCGCGTCGTATTATCCAAGGCAAGTACATGTATTACATTCCGTTATGTGCGTATGATTTTGATGCGAATGATGTAAATGGTTTTATTGAACGAATGTGATTGTTTCTCTTCCACCTGGGGATGGCGTGTGGCCTCTGGGGGCCGATACTAATGGGTACGGCCACGGAAGTGGACTTGGGTGCGTGTGTTGATGTTCTTCCACCTGGGGACGGTTCGACGGGACCTCTGGGGGCCGATACTAATGGGTACGGCCGCGGAAGTGGTTTCTCACCTGGGGACGGTCCGACGGGACCTCTGGGGACCGATACTAATGGGTACGGTCGCGAGTTACCAAGCGTGGATAAATGTGATGTGGGAAACCTGTTAATATACTGTTTTGGTGTTAATGTGATATTCCGGAATATTGGTTTTCAAAATGATTTCCTAACGATTTATTTGCGTTGAATCGTGTATGTATATAATGTTGTGTAATTATGTACTTGCACTAGCTATTCGAATGCTAACCCCTTAAATGGGGGGAATGCGTCTTATGCATTTCAGGTACTGGTCGAGCTGAGGAGCTGGCACGGGATGCGCATGCGAAGGATGGGTTGGCATGATGATGTGGCTCGAGTCTGCATTTTTCTGTTTTGTCATTGCATGTGTTGAGTACTGGAGATAGATTGTTTATTTTTAAACATGGTTTAAGTCCCCTGCGTGGGCAACGTTTTGGTATTTAACTTATGTCTCATGTACTTCGTTAAAATGTTTTGGCCGAGGCCACGGCCTTATTTACTTTTTGGATACACCTTTTGGGTTATCATTGTGGCTCATGTGTCATGAGTTAGCCTGGTAGACCTCACGGGGGTTCTACGGCGTGTAATGTCCCTTTTGTGAATTGGGATGTTACAGAACGGAACCAGATATGTTGATGGAAACTAAGGAAAAGATTTCTATTATCCGGGACCAATTGCTGACTGTCCAGAGTCGTCAGAAATCTTATGCTGATACTCGTCGTCGACCCTTGGAGTTCGAAGTGGGGGATCATGTCTTACTCAAGGTGTCGCCGACCAGAGGAGTTTTCTGCTTCGGGAAAAAGGGGAAACTTAGTCCGAGGTATATCGGACCTTTTGAGATTTTGGACAGAGTTGGAGATTTAGCTTATCGCTTGTCGTTGCCTCCAGCTTTGAGTCACGTCCATAGTGTTTTTCATGTGTCTCAGTTGAGAAAGTATGTGTCGGATCCGAGCCACGTTATCGACTATAGAGAGATTGACATAGCCGAGGATATTACCTTTCCGGAGAAACCCGTGAAGAACATTGAGCGTCGCGAGAAACAACTTCGGCATAAGACCATTCCACTGGTTAAAGTGCAATGGTCGAGATATGGAGTCGAGGAGGCGACTTGGGAGACGGAAGAGAAGATGTGGTTGGAATACCCCGAACTTTTTATTTCTTAAGTTTCGGGACGAAACTTCTTTTTAGAGGGGGAGAATATAATACCCATACTTTTTATCGACTGTTTGACCTTTCCGTTCTTCTTATTTTGTCGCTCTGTAAACTCTTGGTGATGTTGTTGATATTGTTATTGAGTTTCATATCTTGTTTGGGTCACGATCGTGTTGTTTAGACCTTGCGGAAGTGTTCTGGGCCAGAGAAATAGCGCACGCTAGGCCTAGGCTAATGCACGCTAATTTTGTGTGAATAGCGCACACTAGTTTTGAGCCTTAGCGCGTGCTAAGGGACCAGTCACGACAGAACCAACAACTCAGACTGCTCTCTGGACTGACAGTTAACGCGCGCTAGGAGTTCGTTAGCGCACGCTATTCGTGGTTAGTAGCGCACGCTAACATCCGTCCGTAGCGCACGCTAACGGGCTGGTTGATAGAGGCAGTGAGGTTGTCAAGTTTTCTGGACTATCAGGTAACGTACGCTAGGCCTCGGCTAGCGCACGCTACAAGAGTTGCATAACGCACGCTAAGCCGTAGCGGTAGCGCACGCTAAGGCTTGAGCAGGACAGAGGACAGTAGGTTCTGGACTCCAGTTACTGGACACCACTTTTTGGCTAGCGCACGCTAGAGAAAGGCGATTAGCGCATGCTAACGGGGCTGGCAGAAGCCCCAAAACTACCCGGTGACCTCGTTAGCTCACACTAATGAAGGAGGCGTAGCGTGCGCTAGACTGGGCGGATATAAATTGGGCAGTTGACTTCCATTTCGTCATTTTTCATCCTCTTCACTCATTTCCGACGGGAGCAGCTCGGGAGAGACGATTTTGGGCGATTGGAAGCGATTTTTCTTCTAACATCAACATATTTGGTTGGAGAACAAGGATTTCACAACATCTAATCCATCCTAACGTCCAAATCAAGGTAAAAATCCTTAGAACCCTATTTTTGGGAATTTTGGGGTTTTTCGTAGATTCGTCCGATTTATCCGTTTTGAAGTTTGAGGACCTTGAGGTTATGATGTATCTATCCCGTATGCATGCTTTTTATACAAATTTACGGATTGGAGGCCGTTTTCGAACTTGTGAGGGTTTGGACGATTTTCCAATCTCTAGTTGTTTATCCGTGTATTTTCATGAATCGTAGACGGGTTTCGGGAGTTTCTTCGTGTATTTTGAGCATGGATAATTGATTATCATATTCCTTGCGAATTGTTTAGGTTCCGGAAGCGCGTTTTTGGACCTACCGAACTCATACCCTTTTTCCGTTCAATTTCTCGATGTCTCAAAGGCAAGTATATATTTATGATTGTACGTTCTCGACTTTGAAAGTAAGATATATAAATGGTATGATTATTTATATCCACTATAGGGCAGGCCGACGGGTCCCCTGAGGGTTTCGTAGCCTCTTGGTGCGATTCTACGGATGATATGAACGAACCACTCTGGGATGGACCGATGAGTCCTCTGAAGGTTCCGTAGCCTCTGGTGCGGTTCCACAATATTCATATATGTATTGATGTGATGCTATGAGATTTGGTTATTCCGTAATACTAGTCTTGAATTGATGAATTGACGGTTACCTTTACTTTATTCTCGAGGAGTATTGTGTTTCATACTTGATATACTTGCACTAGCTATTCGACGGCTAACCCCTTTATGGGGGAAATACTTTTTATGTATTTCAGGTTCCAGGAGAGAGGACAGGCAGGTATCGGGTCGGCATGAAGATGGTGGGCAAGTTTGATACTGTGTCTTTCCTCCGGTTATGTTTTGAGTTTCTCCATTCGGTGTCGTTGTACTGGAATGTTTATTGAATACTCGAGTATTGTTTTCCATTTTCCTTGATGTTCCGGCCTGTGTTGGCCGAGGTATCGATTTGTGTTGTGATGTTTTTGGATACATTGGTTATGTTTTGAATACCCTTTTTATTGTTCTTCATTCCATTGTATGTAGAACTTCTCGGTCAAAATTTATAGTTCCGCGTATGTTTAGCTGTAATACCTGTAATTTCGATTTCCGGTAATTTTTTTTTCCGGCGGAAGTCCATTTTGACTACTCGCTCATGACCGTTTCGTCATTATGAGAATATTTAATTCTGCACTTTTCAACGTCCGAGTTCTTTTCGGTGTCGTTTTGTTGAGTTCCGTGCTTTTTAGCGACTTTTCCGCACTTGAGCTCGATTCTTGTGAATCTCGTCCGAAACTGTTATTTCGAGTTTCTTGTAAGTTCATTTAATGTTATTATTCTTGTTGCGAGCTTTGTTTCGGTGTTTCGATCATGTATCGTGTATTTCGGATGTTTTGGGCCATTTTTGTAATTTCTCAAAGTTTGGGATAATTACTTCCGTTGTCGAATTCCGACACTTCAGGTGGTCAGAATCATGTGTTCTCTTATCTCTTAGATTCGTCTTTGCGAGTACTTCGTAACCGTATCTTCGGTTTTTACTCAGGTTCGGGTTTCGGGGTCGTCCGGGCCGTCGGAGTGGCCACGGCCGAGTCACGGCCGGGCGAGGCTGCTCGGCGAATTCTGGCCGTAAGGGCGAGAGTTCTGGCCGTATGACGCTGGCGGCTTACGGGCGAATGCGATTCACGGCCGTAAAGGCGTGATCGAAATCTGGCCGTCTGGCCAGGCACCTTCCAGGCGAAGGCGATTCTGGCCGTAATGTGTGCGATTCTGATCGTAAGTGTCCGACATGTCTTTGGCGGATTTTTGACGAATGCGGTTACGGCCGTAAGGCTGCCGAGTACGGCCGTAAGGCATTGCCGGATTCTGGCCGTAACCTACCGGCTATATATAGCACAGGCTCGGCAGGACTTCATTTACGCGTTTTCTTCCTTTTTATTTGTGGCGGCGGAGGCTCGGGAAATCGAGTTCTTGGCCGATTCTAATCATTTCCAAGACGTTTTGGAGGATTCTTGTTGATTATATCATCATCCAATCCGTGTGTTTCGTCGAATCAAGGTATATTTCTTGATTTTCCTTCAAGTTGACGTTTTGAAGAATTTGTTCATTATTTCGATTCTAGTCCGATTTTGATATATCGGTTGGTGTAGTATGATGTTATTAGTCGTGTTCTATGGGTTGTATATCCATACTTCAAGTTTGTTCAACTCGATTAGTGATTCGAGTGTTCTTGGGAGTTATCGAACATTGAGTGTTCGATTAAATGTCCCAATGAGTTTCCCTTCGATAATTGTTGGGATTTCCATTGTTTTTGGCTTTGATTCTCGTTGTAATCATGTTTTATTGTTACTTCTGGAGGATTATAGGTGCTCGAGGATTCCGAGTTGAATCTCGTTGGTGTTTGATGATTCGTGTGGTGTTATCCCGTCGTAAATTTCGGTGCTATCGCGTTCTAGATAGTGTTCGGGAATTTGAGGGCTACCCGGCCATATCCGTTCATTTTTCCATTTGCTCGTGGTATCGAGGCAAGTACCTTGCTCATACATTTCTTATTTTGTGGATATGATGATCGGTGATCGTCTTGGTGTGTTTGTTTGGTTGTTTGAAATGAAGTTTCAAAAGATTTCGGTTTGGCCTCGTTAAAGGCTCTCTTTCAAAACGCGTGGGTGTTTTGTGAACGGTGTGTTTTGGGAATTGTTTATGATTTGATCATTTTGAACGTGAAGGCTTTGATGATATCCCTGTTGTTTAAAGTTATGGAATTGTGTATTCCGTGTTTAATCTTGTCACTGTGTTTTGAAGAGTTTGATAACGGTTTCGAGTAAGTGGCCATCTCTAGTAAGTATTCTTGATGAACTTACATTCTTAGCATATTAGTATTGCATGAGTAACGTGTGTGTGTATGCTCACTACGGGTTAGATCCGACGGGGTCTCGGTAGGGCTCCACGAAGCTGTGGAACCGCGAGCTTGCTTTTAACCACTGTGTGTTAGATCCGACGGGGTCTCGGCTGTAACACCCCCAAATCCTATTGGGTTATTACAGTGCCGTGGACCCCACACCAGGAGATCCACCAGGCAAACATGACTATAATACATTAAATTGAACAACAAGGGAAATCATAGTCCTTACCATGATGTCCGACACAATATTCCGATAAGGAATTTCAATGACAAAAGTGGCCTACATGGCCAAAATGAAATACAACAACATCCACGAACATCTGTTCGGGTAATACAACACGACAACAACTGACGAGACTGGAGTACACTCCAACTGACTGACCAACAATGAACAACTCGGACTAGTATCGCTCGAATGCCTCGTCGCCAACGTCATGCCCCTGTGTCTCAACTCTCTCCTCGCAAACACCTAAAACATGAAAACATGTTCCGCCCCCACGGGGTCAGTCATCCAGATAATGAACATCAAATACATGTATAACATGGTATGCATCCAAAGGCAGAATGAAACGGTACAATGATAATAATAATACGAGATGCTCACAAACTAATGTAAGAACCGAGCATTCGTGAAATACTATACCCACGGCATACTATTAATACCTGTTCGACAGGTTAGAACATAAATGCCCAACGGCGAATCAAAATCCCAGAATATTGCAATGAATTACACAACATGAATCCATCCAGAACTGAATTAGACATGAATCACAATGCCCGAAGGCCCCCAATGAAATTATCAAGACAATCACAAAGGCCTGAAAGCCACTCAGCCGAAGCTGTCAATTATCACATTCACATGAAACCGGAATAGCCCGAAGCTATAATTAATGAGAGCTAATAAGGTCATAACCACGACCGTGACCTACTGAGTTGTAGGTGTTGGGAAACCAACCGCGAAGGTTCAAGCCCCAAACTTACCCATAAGATCATAAACACGACCGTGACCTACTGAGTTGTAGGTGTTGGGAAGCCAACCGCGAAGGTTCAAGCCCCAAACTTACCCATAAGATCATAAACACGACCGTGACCTACTGAGTTGTAGGTGTTGGGAAGCCAACCGCGAAGGTTCAAGCCCCAAACTTACCCATAAGATCATAAACACGACCGTGACCTACTGAGTTGTAGGTGTTGGGAAGCCAACCGCGAAGGTTCAAGCCCCAAACTTACCCATAAGAGGCACTAGCCGAGACTAGCCTCCAAAAATATAATTAATCACAAATGACAACGATTCGTAGACTACCGAATTCATGAGAATGATAGTGTGCTACCTTGAGTGGGCCAGCACGATAACAATGATGCAGCGGATGATTTAATGAATGATTGAATATCTCGATTGCCTTAGAAAGGTCAATCGATAACAATGATATAGTGAATGATTGAACATTTAGATTTGCCTGAGAACGGCCAATCGATAACAATGATATGAAGGATACCTCGGCACCTTTAATCGGTTACCGACGACGAAGATGAGAAATGAATACGCTAATGCCTTTAATCGGCCAATACAGTTTTAATGACAACCCCAACAGGAATAACAATGATCTCAACGATGTCTTAAATTGACATCTACAATAACAACGATCGATACATCGATACCGCGAACCGGCTATCGAAAATGACATTAATAATGAGTATCACAACGCCTTGAATCGGCCGTTAACGAACAACAATAAACATTTGGCGAAATTGCCGAAAGGTATCGTATCGAACGATCTCTTGATATCAATGAATTCATGAAGATACTAAGTCTCGGAATTATACAACACATTCATACACATACATGATGACATTAGCTCATTGACTAGTACAAGTATAAAACTTGCCTCAAACCGAAGGCGAGAAGGTACTTCCACGATCAACGTCCTTAATGAAATTATCGGCCGCTCGAACAACCTTAAACAACACAAAAACCAACAATTCTCTTAATACATGAATCAAGCATGATCACAAACAACTCAAAAGTCGATACAACAATACCCGAAACTCATTGGGGCATTTAAACAAACGCGTCGTAAACAATCTCCAATCGTTTACAACCGAAACTCAATTATATCCGAAACCAAACTTCCAATGAATGATTCGAATCCAACAAAACCTCATGAATACCATCAATAATCCAATAGGAATACATAAATCGAAATTTCAACAACATCTAGTCGAAAACCCCCAAAATTCCAAAGTCAACCCGTAAGGGTTCTTGAACAATTTCTCAATTATTCGTAAATTCCGAAAATCACACCAATGAATCTGTAGAAATACAAGTATCCGAGATAGATAATCCATATCTAACATATTCTAACATAATATCGATTTACACGAAGAGATCGAAAGCAAAACACCCAAGATCCGAAATTCTAGATCCAAGAATCATTACCTTGATTTGGAGTGAAGAAACTGATTTAGATGATGATTAATCCAACTTAGAAGCTTGAAGATGAAGCTAGATGATTGCAGCTCGAAAAGACCTTTCCGAATCGCCCGAGCTCGTCCGAAATGATTGAGAAATGAAGAAATGACGAAAGTTGGACCGAACTGTCCTACTTATACTGTCTCAGCTTAGCGCGCGCTAACTCCTGATGTTAGTGTGCGCTAACGCGTGTACCGTGTAATCCAGTACCTCCTGACTGAATCGTTAGCGTGCGCTAAGTACCTTTGGTAGCGTGCGCTAACAGCCTGTTCTTAGCGTACGTTAACCTTATGTTAGCGTGCGCTACCTGATAGTTGATATCGAAATCACGGAGTCCGAACCTCATCCTCGATGCGAGCGCTGGCGTGCGCTACTCTCGAAGTCTTAGCGTGCGTTACCGGCATAGTTAGCGTCGCTACTTACCACTAGTAGCGTGCGCTACAATTTCCCAAATCAGCCCGGTACCTTACAGGCCCATGCGCCTCACTTGCGCTAGCGTGCGCTAATCTTGAATCATTGCGTGCGTTACATGCACCTCATTAGCGCGCGCTAACTACAATGTGTAGCGTCGCCGCTTCTCAAGCGCAAATAAAAACATGATGATGATGACGACAATAATCTCGGCTCGATCTCAAACGGTGATGATCCCAAAATACGCCGAATGGTGAACATAGTTATTTGAATATGAATGATGAATGATTATTCGAGTGAAAAAATTTACAGTGACGATTCTTGAATGATAATAAATGAATTCACAACCGGGTATTACATACTCCCACCCTTAAAAAGAGTTTCGTCCTCGAAACTGAGGGTAAACAACTCGGGATATGAACTATCCGTCACGGTCTGAAAACAATAACGCCCAAATAGTCCTCGGGACCAAATCAATCGCACGCCCAAGTCCCCAAGACTTGACGTCTCGAATCACAGTGAACGATTTCCAAATTATCACGAAATCTTGAGTACAAAATATGACTTCCAAACATGAACGATTTCCAAAGGGACGAATTCTCAACAAATGACCCAAATCTCAAGATTCTCGAATATGATCATAATAAGATAGATCAACAATAAATGATCCACAGTCACGATACATTATTACGGATAGATTTACACAGTCATCCAAAAACAAGGTTACATCTCAAATGTACTCAACATCGATATCCTCCCATATCATCGATTTCCTCGATCTCAACAATTTAAGGTATATCCGATGATGAACTCGCCGCTAACTAAGATCTCAGAAGGTCACGAGAATGAAAGTGACAAAAATGAATGATGAATGATAAATGACTACAAATCCGACAAGGATTTAGAATGACTCACCAAGGTGAATTAATAACGTCATGAGTGATAGTTCCCTGAAGTGATTGGAACCGCCGTTCCTCGTGAATTGAATGATTAATCGATAATTATGAGTCCCAACATGATTGATATATATTAATGAATGAATTATATGAATGAATGAACGACAATGAAATGAATGATTATTTTACTACCGAGCAAGAATTAACTTGCTCGAAACCGGAGATGAATGTCCTTACCTCGGGCTCTCGAAGCCTGATAGGACCCCTAGAATGAAGCACGAGCTGGAGTAACAAGGTCCCTCGAGTCCCTTGAGCTCTCTCGAGATCTACCGGTACTAGAACTCCTGCAGTATTTCTGAAGGTGTCCCTGCCGCCCACACCGAAAACAAATAACGGCCTGCATCGAGCACCGGGTGCTGCGATGTCCTATTACATCACAGTTAAAACAAACAACGGTCGAACTCGTGGCCTTAGAAGAGGACGCTCCCTCCGCACGAAGACGACTAGAAAATGACTTCTTGGATGTCAGGGTCCGATGTCCCTCTGAACGAGCCGGCATTCTAGACCTCTCACCCGAAGAAACTGAAGGATGCTCCTGAGTAAGCTCCTTGATCAAAAGCTCTGCTCCAAGAGCCTTCCCGATGAACTCACTAAGTGAATTACAATTGTGGTTGAACAACTGCATCCTCAACTGCGGATTCAGCCTCTTGCTAAAATACTTGATCTTATCCGCCTCAGTACGGATAATTGACGAAGCAAACTGAAGTAGTCCCTGAAACTTCTCAGCAATGACAATAACACCCTCGTCCCCATCGGGTTCGGGGTTCAAAACCTCTGACAACTTGGCTTCACGAAGTGGAGCCGGATAATACCTCTCTAACATGAGAGTCTTGAACTCGCTCCAAATACAATCACGATCAATGGGTTTCACAGAAAGCCACCACGAATAAGCACCCTTAATCAAGTAATAAGCCGCTACTGCCACTTTACTCTCTTCTGGACACTGAACCATGTCGAAGAGTTTATCAAAATGCTCGAGCCAATGAACAATATCAGCTGGTTCCGACGAACCCTCAAAAGTAGGCGGCATCGGACGAGAGATATCGCCAACAATCTGATTCACTCCCTCAGTCTGTCCATGAAATGGAACCTGGAATCCCTGTTGCGGTGGACCACGAACCATCGAGGTCTGCATGGTCTCCACTATCCGCGTCATCTGAGTCATCTGGGCCATCATGCCCTGCATAAATATGAATGGGTCAACCCGAACACCTTCTGAGTGAGATGCCTCTCGGGTACGACTCCCTGACAGCGACTGATTATCTGCTGATGAATGAGTAGCCTCGTTATTTGATGAATTAATGATATCCCTCGCGTTCGCACAGGCATGCACATGAGATCCCGGGTTTCGGCCCGCACCGCGGCCTCCTCCCCTGCGTCCTCTGACAGCTCTATCCATACTGAAGCAGGAAAGCTACATAATGATTACAGATCTCGCATGAAGATCGCATTATGATTACATTACTGAATGATAATGATGAGCATACACGCTATACCGCAATGAACGCATTAATGATTTAATGAAATGATCGTCGACATTACGTCAGAGTATGATAAGATCGTATGAAACATCAAATGAGGTAACATGATTGCCTGATGAAATTCCTGAAATGATTACCTTGAACAAGTTAACAAGGTTGAAAATTCGATCACAAGATCTACAACTGAACCGTGAGATGGACTGGATGATTAATGAATTAATTGAATAATGAGATCGACTGAGTGATAATGAATTAACTGAGCGATGAGATTAACTGAGTGAGGAATGAATTGATTGAACAATGATATTGACTGGGTGATGAACGAATTAACCGAGTGATGAATGAATTATATGAGTAATGATATTGACTGAGTGATGAACGAATTAAATGAGTGATGAATGATATTGACTGAGTGATGAATGAATTAAATGAGTGATGAATGATATTGACTGAGTGATGAATGAATTAAATGAGTGATGAATGATATTGACTGAGTGATGAATGAACTAAATGAGTGATGAACGAATTATCATGATCGACAAGATCAGAATGACTATTGAGGATTATTAACTGATGAATGAGTTGATCCTGAATGCTTACACAAGCCACACGTGCCCCAAAACAGTTAGTCATGAATCAATCATAACACCAATATCACATATATGTTTCAACAAGGCATGAACAATTAATGACATGATGAATGTATGAATATAAAGAGAATCGAGTCCTTACACAGGTCATACGAAGCTTCGAGGTCTCACGATACTAGTCCCAACTGACGACGACTCGATGAATGAATGACTCGTGCAGTCGTACTAATATTACGACTCACAAAACCCGACTGTCCAGATTGTCATAACCTGACAGTCCCACTACTACCGCATCGGTAGAACCACATAACTCACATCTCAGGGTATATCACAACCCAAAGCTCCGATACCATTTCTGTAACACCCCCAAAACCTATTGGGTTATTACAGTGCCGTGGACCCCACACCAGGAGATCCACCAGGCAAACATGACTATAATACATTAAATTGAACAACAAGGGAAATCATAGTCCTTACCATGATGTCCGACACAATATTCCGATAAGGAATTTCAATGACAAAAGTGGCCTACATGGCCAAAATGAAATACAACAACATCCACGAACATCTGTTCGGGTAATACAACACGACAACAACTGACGAGACTGGAGTACACTCCAACTGACTGACCAACAATGAACAACTCGGACTAGTATCGCTCGAATGCCTCGTCGCCAACGTCATGCCCCTGTGTCTCAACTCTCTCCTCGCAAACACCTAAAACATGAAAACATGTTCCGCCCCCACGGGGTCAGTCATCCAGATAATGAACATCAAATACATGTATAACATGGTATGCATCCAAAGGCAGAATGAAACGGTACACTGATAATAATAATACGAGATGCTCACAAACCAATGTAAGAACCGAGCATTCGTGAAATACTATGCCCACGGCATACTATTAATACCTGTTCGACATGTTAGAACATAAATGCCCAACGGCGAATCAAAATCCCAGAATATCGCAATGAATTACACAACATGAATCCATCCAGAACTGAATTAGACATGAATCACAATGCCCGAAGGCCCCCAATGAAATTATCAAGACAATCACAAAGGCCTGAAATCCACTCAGCCGAAGCTGTCAATTATCACATTCACATGAAACCGGAATAGCCCGAAGCTATAATTAATGAGAGCTAATAAGGTCATAACCACGACCGTGACCTACTGAGTTGTAGGTGTTGGGAAACCAACCGCGAAGGTTCAAGCCCCAAACTTACCCATAAGATCATAAACACGACCGTGACCTACTGAGTTGTAGGTGTTGGGAAGCCAACCGCGAAGGTTCAAGCCCCAAACTTACCCATAAGATCATAAACACGACCGTGACCTACAGAGTTGTAGGTGTTGGGAAGCCAACCGCGAAGGTTCAAGCCCCAAACTTACCCATAAGATCATAAACACGACCGTGACCTACTGAGTTGTAGGTGTTGGGAAGCCAACCGCGAAGGTTCAAGCCCCAAACTTACCCATAAGAGGCACTAGCCGAGACTAGCCTCCAAAAATATAATTAATCACAAATGTCAACGATTCGTAGACTACCGAATTCATGAGAATGATAGTGTGCTACCTTGAGTCGGCCAGCACGATAACAATGATGCAGCGGATGATTTAATGAATGATTGAATATCTCGATTGCCTTAGAAAGGTCAATCGATAACAATGATATAGTGAATGATTGAACATTTAGATTTGCCTGAGAACGGCCAATCGATAACAATGATATGAAGGATACCTCGGCACCTTTAATCGGTTACCGACGACGAAGATGAGAAATGAATACGCTAATGCCTTTAATCGGCCAATACAGTTTTAATGACAACCCCAACAGGAATAACAATGATCTCAACGATGTCTTAAATTGACATCTACAATAACAACGATCGATACATCGATACCGCGAACCGGCTATCGAAAATGACATTAATAATGAGTATCACAACGCCTTGAATCGGCCGTTAACGAACAACAATAAACATTTGGCGAAATTGCCGAAAGGTATCGTATCGAACGATCTCTTGATATCAATGAATTCATGAAGATACTAAGTCTCGGAATGATACAACACATTCATACACATACATGATGACATTAGCTCATTGACTAGTACAAGTATAAAACTTGCCTCAAACCGAAGACGAGAAGGTACTTCCACGATCAACGTCCTTAATGAAATTATCGGCCGCTCGAACAACCTTAAACAACACAAAAACCAACAATTCTCTTAATACACGAATCAAGCATGATCACAAACAACTCAAAAGTCGATACAACAATACCCGAAACTCATTGGGGCATTTAAACAAACGCGTCGTAAACAATCTCCAATCGTTTACAACCGAAACTCAATTATATCCGAAACCAAACTTCCAATGAATGATTCGAATCCAACAAAACCTCATGAATACCATCAATAATCCAATAGGAATACATAAATCGAGATTTCAACAACATCTAGTCGAAAACCCCCAAAATTCCAAAGTCAACCCGTAAGGGTTCTTGAACAATTTCTCAATTATTCGTAAATTCCGAAAATCACACCAATGAATCCGTAGAAATACAAGTATCCGAGATAGATAATCCATATCTAACATATTCTAACATAATATCGATTTACACGAAGAGATCGAAAGCAAAACACCCAAGATCCGAAATTCTAGATCCAAGAATCATTACCTTGATTTGGAGTGAAGAAACTGATTTAGATGATGATTAATCCAACTTAGAAGCTTGAAGATGAAGCTAGATGATTGCAGCTCGAAAAGACCTTTCCGAATCGCCCGAGCTCGTCCGAAATGATTGAGAAATGAAGAAATGACGAAAGTTGGACCGAACTGTCCTACTTATACTGTCTCAGCTTAGCGCGCGCTAACTCCTGATGTTAGCGTGCGCTAACGCGTGTACCGTGTAATCCAGTACCTCCTGACTGAATCGTTAGCGTGCGCTAAGTACCTTTGGTAGCGTGCGCTAACAGCCTGTTCTTAGCGTACGTTAACCTTATGTTAGCGTCGCTGCTACGATAGTTGATATCGAAATCACGGAGTCCAGAACCTCGTCCTCGATGCGAGCGCTAGCGTGCGCTACTCTGAAGTCTTAGCGTGCGTTACCAGCATAGTTAGCGTACGCTACTTACCACTAGTAGCGTGCGCTACGAATTTCCCAAATCAGCCCAGTACCTTCTGGACTGTCTGCCTCACTTGCGCTAGCGTGCACTAGTACTGAATCATTGCGTGCGTTACATGCACCTCATTAGCGCGCGCTAACTACAATGTGTAGCGTGCGCTGCTTCTCAAACTGCAAATAAAAACATGATGATGATGACGACAAAAACTCGTCTCGATCTCAAACAGTGATGATCCCAAAATACGCCGAATGGTGAACATAGTTGACTGAATATGAATGATGAATGATTATTACTGAGTGAAAAAATTTCTGAGTGACAGTTACTGAATGATAATAAATGAATTCACAACCGGGTATTACATCGGTAGGGGTCCACGAAGCTGTGGGTCCGCGGTTAATCGTGGTGTATTTTGCAATGTGATTTGGATTATTGGCATTTCCGGAAATGAGTGCTTTCGAATGGTTTTCATGATTGCATGCATCGACTAAGTGTGTAAGAGGTAAGTGTTCGTTTGGCTTACTTGGCTAGGATGGCACTAGAGTATTTTGTTGTTTGTATTAAATCCTTTAATTGTGGATTTTGATGTTGGAAGGCGAACCTTGTTGTCGTTCTCGTGTACTGTGAGTTGGTGAGATTTGGGGCTAAAATCCCAATGGTTTTGTAAAGGTCATTTGACGGATTTGGGGCTAAAATCCCAACGGTTTGGTAAAGGTTATTTTAAGGAAAGTAAACCTTTGGGGCGGTGACCCCTTTCGTATTTTGGGTTTTGAAAAGTGGGATTTGATAATCCTAAATTGTTTTCTATTAAAACTCCCGATGGTATTTCAAATCATTTTATAAATTGTTTCCCTTGATATTTTGATCTTGAAATTTTTTTGGGAAGCCTTTACTCAAACTCTTGCCTCGGGAAGTGTTCATCCTGTTGTATTTGAATCTGTGAGGATTCCGGATTATTATCGTTCGTGGAATGTGAATTGTATGACTCGTATTTTGTACTTTGTTCTTGCACTAGCAAAACAGTGGAGTTTTGCTAACCCCCGAGTATTCGGGGGGTGGATGTCTACTTTTGCATTCATGTTTTGGAGCATAACACAGGGTCGACACGAAGGATGATGAAAGATGATCGATACTAATCACGTGAGGAACCGTTCATTGTGTATTGGTTCAGTTGTACCTTATTTTCCGCTGCTATATTTTTCCCGTTGTACGGGTGTGGTTGTATTTTTGACCCCTGCGTGGACATAAGTTGTAATTGAGTTGTATATTTTTATTGAAAGACCAAATCGGTCTACTGAGTCTTTTTAGCCTTGAAGGCATCGTTGAGATGTTCTATGTTGTTACTAGCCTGGTAGATCCTTGAGGAAAGGTTCTACGGCGTGTAATATCCCTGAACGGATTGGGGGTGTTACATAAATGGTATCAGAGCTTTAGGTTGTGGAAACCTAGGCTGTCGGGTCAAATCGTGTTGTTTGAGTCTTGTTTCGTCGGATTTTATCTGACTGAGTCGTGTCGCGATGCGTCGTCTGAGTTTGTTGGTCGTGATTAGTATCTTGGGGCGATCATCATCTTCGTGCGACATGTGGCTGTAAGTCTCCCTTTTTTGTGTTGTGCCTCGTGTGACACGAGCTATTTTTATGATTATTTGTTCAGTGACGGAATCCTCTTATGGATTTTGATTTATGGATATGTGGTTATTTGACCCTCATATTTCGTTCATATGAGGAGTAGCGTTGCTAGATTTTGCATGTTTGACTTTATTTCTTTTATCCGCTGCATGAGTTCTTTTGTAATGGCTTTCGGTATTTTACCGACTGAGTTTTATTTCGAAAACCGATTCCTTTAACCGAGTTTTGGCATTATGGCCTTGATCGCTTTGGCGAAATTCTTATGACGGTATTTAGTATTTTGTAAATGGATTTTGTGAGTTTTTGAAATATTACCGTCATCGGCCTTTTTGACGTCGTAAATGGTTTTTAGCCTGGTGAGTTCCGGCGCGGGACACCGTATGGTATGACCGTGTACATCGGTGATGGTTCCGTTATGTGTCGGTTGATTAATGTCTTGTTACCTTGCTCCCGTTTTTGTGAATTTCATGGACGAGGTCGGAGGTAATACCCGTACTATTTTGACTTCTATATTTTCTCTTTCTCCAGTCTATCGATTCGCTCATGTTCGTTGAGACTTTATGAACTCGTTCTGTATTTCGGTTTTATCGTTCGAACGAGTTGTGATCTTGTTTTGGGTCGACCTGGTATCGCTGTGACTTTTCCGAGTTCGGTTCGATTCTTGTGAACCTTGTTCGGAAGTAACATCTTTTGGTTCTACTAGTTCTTTTATTCGAAGTGGATCAGATTTGGAACTTCTGTATTTTCGACTCTGTCGACTCGTTTATGTTCGTTGACATTTCCGAGCCTGTCCTGCCCCTTGCTTTTGTTGATCGAACGAGGGTGGTATTGTTTCGGAATTACTCGCTTGTCGTTGTGACTTTTCGATTGCTATTCCCTTTCCTGTGGATCTTATGTGAATGCACATCTTGTTGTTTTCACCAGATCATATGTTGTCTCGAGTCGAGATGTGAACCTTGGAGTTGTTGTTTGAATTTTATTGTTCTTCATGATTCGAACATGATTGTTCGATTTTTGTTGTCTCGATCGTTGTGGTTCGATCGTTTGATTGTTCGGTTTTTGTTGATCTCGTCTCGTGATTGTTGAACGTTCAGACTCCTTCGGAAAATTAGTCTCGTTTCGATCTTCAAACCCTTGGGCGGTGGAATTCCGTATTTGTTCAGCGTTTGGCTCGCGTCGTGATTGATGAACCGTTGGATCGGTCAATCATATTGATTTTCGTTCATTGTGTTTTGTGATTGTTCGGATAATTGACTTGATTGTACTATCTGTTTGATGACGCTTGTCACTTGTTGGTTTTATTATGTTTCTACCGGTGGCGTTGTGTTGGTCGTCGTGGAGCGCGTTTTCACGCCGTATATTTCTTTGCGTTGCTTGTAACGTTTTACCGTTGGGCATAAGTTACGCGCTTCTTGTGTATCTCGTTGAGTTTTTCCTGGCGAAATATTTCTTCTCCCTACTTGTTTTAAGTTTCGGGACGAAACTTCTTTTAAGGAGGGTAGAATGTAATACCCGTAATTTCGATTTCCGGTAATTTCTTTTTTTCAGCGGAAGTCTGTTTTGACTACTCGCTCATGACCGTTTCGTCATTCTGAGAATATTTAATTCTGCACTTTTCGACGTCCGAATTCTTTTCGGTGTCGTTTTGTTGAGTTCCGTGCTTTTTAGCGACTTTTCCGCACTTGAGCTCGATTCTTGCGAATCTCGTCCGAAACTGTTGTTTCTAGTTTCTTGTAAGTTCATTTAATGTTATTATTCATGTTGCGAGCTTTGGTTCGGTGTTTCGATCATGTATCGTGTATTTCAGACGTTTTGGGCCATTTTTGTAATTTCCCAAAGTTTGGGATAATTACTTCCGTTGTTGAATTCCGACACTTCGGGTGGTCGGAATCGTGTGTTCTCTTAGCTCTTAGATTCGTCTTTGCGAGTACTTCATAACCGTATCTTCGGTTTTTACTCAGGTTCGGGTTTCGGGGTCGTCCGGTGTTGTGTCACGATTTATTCATCCCGACAGGCGATCGACAATAAGGCCGAGCGACCTAGTCAACTCCAGTCAAACTATGGTTAGCTCGCCAAGTCGAAGATACCAAACCACCATCAGTTACCTAGCGATCGACTCCCAAGGCGATCGCCCTTTGGCAGCTGGCGATCTACTCTACTAACCAGCTAAGGGCAATCGACCTGCGCCCCGAGAAGAGACGATCGCCCATCAAAGTCATCAAGGACTGGATCTCAGAAAAGCACCCACGTGCAGATCCATAAAAGGCGCTGACAAGATCTTTTGCTAACAGACAAGATCTTTGACCAAAGCCTGTCACCTACCCCACCTACCGGCATGTGCGCCGAAAGTTGTCAGTAGGGCCGCATGTGACTAACTCAGGACGCGTGTAAGCCCCCATCGACCGAGCAACATTGGCCAACAACTCCTGCAGGCTTTGAGGGGACAGGCCCATGTGCTAAAAGACGATCACCCGATTATTATATTGCAGAAAAGGCGATCGCCCGGCGTATCCAAGCCCTATAAATAGAGAACCTCCTCCTACTGGAAAAAGGTTGAAAATCCATCCCATTAACGGTTCAAAATTCATTCTGACTTACGCTCAGAACTCATTCTCTCACATTCCGATACATTCACGGAAATACTGAAGAACATACATATCATCAAGCTCCCGGCTATCTCACCGGAATCCATCTTAGGACTTCTCTCCCTAAATCTCTCGTCCAGAAGACGATCGATAGAAGCAGCAAGTCTCCACTAGACAGATTCCAAGGGATTCATAAGCCCAGGAGCACAAGCATCCAGCTGAATACTCGCCGTGAGAGACGGCCGATCTCTCACCGCCGCGACTGTTCATCTCCTTTGTTACAAGAACTCACAGAGCATCAAATCTGGTTCTTCCGGCAATCTACACGCTCACTAGCTAAGATAACAAGAATCTTTACACTCATTGTATTTGTATTCTTACATTAGTACTTGTGTCCCCGAATATTGGTATTAATAATATCTCGCGAGAGCATTCAAGCCCGGGACTAACAACCCCGGCAAATCTTGTGTTATTTATCTTTCTCACGGGAGTGCTCTTGCATTTGTTTGCTATCCCATCCATTCCAGCAATATCTATCTCCGGATAATATTTTGGGTAGCAACAATTTGCGCTAGAAGAAGGGGGATCTAACCCTCAAACTTTTATTCCTACCGTCCCGAAGAACACTCACTGTTCTCGAGGCACATACTTGAAGTGACACTCACTGCACTTCAAAGAAAACCTTCAGAATCATGACATCCGCCGGTCCATCGAAGAAAGCTGCTCTCCGAACCGCCGGACACCATTTCCCGGTTCAATCCGAACCCCAGCCAACGACAGGGGGAAGCCGCAGCAACGCGAGACTCTCGATCCCGCATCCGAGAGATGGCCCCAACCTCTCACTCGATCAGTTCCAAACCGAAGAACAGATCGAGGAAGCTATGGCCATCCTGGAGGAGCGACGGAGAGCATGTGTGTCGCCTGCAATAACTCCCTCGATCATCCGCCGCATGGGAAAACGGAAATTCAGCGGGCTACTGAACGAGCGATCGTCAGAAAGCCCCAATTCGCGAGGAAAGGCTCTCGCACGACCGGATAGATCTATATTCAATCGTTTGGGACGCGACCCATCCGGGCGACCGGGGCATTCATTCTCCAACCTTGAAAAGACGGAATCCGAATCCGTCACCAGGACTTCGGCCTACCCGCCTCACGTGAACGCAGTCGGCCCATCGACTCCCGCCCGATCGCTGGGATCGGTGCTCGATCGCCTCGGCTCCGCTCCGAGCGCCGAGCCGCTAGCAATCGAGCCACGCGATGGCCGCCATACAACGCCCAACTCGGCGAGATGAGAGCACTCTTGGACACATGGGCAAGCACCAGCAAGAAGATCGCCGGGCCGACCGAGCCACTCGCGGTCCACATCGAGCTTGCCCCCATACAAACAACGATCGCTCCTCCCAAAACACCTCTGTATGAGGGGAGATCGGACCCCGAAACCCACCTGAGTAAATTCCAAATTTACATGACTGGGTGTGGGGCATCTGATGCTACCAAGTGCCGGATCTTCCCGTTGACATTGGGCGAGCTGGCCCATAGATGGTACGTCTCACTACCACCGCGATCTATCACATCTTTTAAGAAACTGGCGAATGACTTCACGTCATACTTCGCCAAAGAAGGTCGCCAGACTGAAGGCCCCACCGCATGATAAAAATCAAGCGGGGAAAGACGAATCGACGCAAATTACATTGACCGAGTGGGACGAAATCGTCCTCACCGCGAACCCGTCGATGTGAGCTCGCTCTCTATTCGGCCATGGGGGATTCCGCGGTCACTCTCCCATGTTTAGACATCTCTCCAAGGATATTCCCCAACTTACGCGATCTTCCGCGCTAAAGCTGCCAACTTCCTGGCCAGGCAAAGGCTACTCACCCTCCGCTTAGACGAGGAAACGCCACCTCTTGTCCAGAAGATAGCGATCGCCAAAGAAAAGAAGGCGATCGCCAAGACACCCGGAGATCTCAAGGCTTTCGAGGACATGGAAGCCCATCTCCTCCATACGTTCAACAGAACTCCGGCACATATTTTCTATGCCATCAAGGGGCACGAAGAACTCAAAAAGCCAAAGGCGATAAGGGACCATGGTCATCTGGACAACAATCAATATTGTGCCTACCATAAGAGTCCCGGCCACAGCACCAACAAATGCCGCGACCTCCTCAAACAGCTCTGGAGATTGTTCGAGGAGGGCAAGTTGGACAGCTTATTGGTTTAGCCGAAGTCCCTACCTACCTCTATGGACGATCGTCCGAGTCGAACACAAAACAGGCTGGAAAGCTCATACGAGCCGACCCCTAGATCAACCTCGGCGACCGTCTCTACATTCTTCAATCAAGAAAAGGAGACCTCGGAAGTCTCCCCGATCTCCTTCCTTATTCAAGAAATCGGAGGACTCGATCGCCATCTACATTTCACCATCTAGCATGATGGACTAAGGCACGAGATCGCCTCCACCGCACAACGTACACCGTCGAAGGTCGGCATCTGCATGACGATCCAAGGTGGAAGAGTGCAGCCATGGTCCTGGTGGTTGATGGAACCGACTGCTTAGGCCATGCAAGGTCCCTTTGGGCCAAGATCGCCCGCCCTTCGTTTAAATACGAGGCCGGCGTAGTCTGAGGGCCCTCCAAAGTTAATTAGTGGACACGATCGCTCGCCCTCAAAGGTTCATCATCTAACATGGTGAACCCGGACAATGCGACGCGCCACAACCCCCGTCTCAACGTACACCGTCGAGGTTCGCCATCTTCATGGTGGGCCGAGGTGGAAGCAGAGCTAAACAAGCCGCAGGCGTAGAGTTGAATCATCCGACGCTGCCCCGCGCAAGGACTCCTCTAGACCGAGACCGCACGTCCTTCGTTTAAATACGAGGCGAGGCGCAGCCTAACAGAGGACCCTCATAATAAAGTGAGTCACGAGACACTCAATGTCTTCGCGCATCAAGACATGATCAAGGAGTCGGTCCATCGAACTCCGCGATCGTGCACGGTTCCTCAAGAAGGACGACCGTCCCCGAGGACTCGACAAAGTTGAAGACCGCTCACTCAAGGAATTATTTTCATCCCCTTCCTTCCACTAAGTGAATAAAAACAAGGGGCAATAAGAGTGCGGACTACCTACGACGATCGTCGCTATTCAACCACATACGGAGATCGTCATTTTTTCGGATGTAGTGCAATGATCGAATTTGTTGTAAAAGTTATCTTTATGAGTTTATCAATTCATTTGGAACTACCCTCGCAACGATCTCTCCTCACACATTTGTACAAAGTCAAACAAAGACTTAAAAATAACCATTCATTCAAGTGATAAGTCGAAAGACAAATGCTCATTTCATTACTTGAAAAATCGGAGTACATGATCGCCCGAAGGCCTAAGTGCTACAAAAGAAAGCTACAAACTACAAAGAAAGTAAGCTAAAAGCGTAAAAGGAAGCGCCTCGGGCCCCTGCCTCGCCTTCGCCATCGGCATTCGGTGCGGTCCCCTCATCTTCCGAGCATCGGGATGAGCAAGACTGTCTGAGACGGATACTACCAAATCCACGCCGATGTCCGCCAGTCCAAGATCGGCAAGGAGAAAGCCGAATGGAGAGGATGCTCCAATGCATATGATTTGAACTTCTCAGCTAGAGGACCGACCTCCAAGCCTCCCTTCTTAGCCGCTCGGATCGAGTCGGCGAACGCCAAATAATAGGCGAACTCGCTGACATACTCCAAGTTTTGGAAGGGATCGGCCTTGGTCGCCTCAACCTCTCCTCTCAGCTCGGCCATCGCCTGTTGCGATCCCTGGAGCTCGGCCTCCCTCGCAGCAACCTTCTCTTTCGCCTCCGCCACTCATTGGTCAGCCGAGCGATCGTCACCTTCTGATGATCGGCCTCCCCTTCAGCAACATTCCGCGCCTGGACGGCACTCTGCATCTGGTCCCGAAATCGGTCGACCGCCATTCGATATTTCTCAGTCTCTTTCTTCTCCAGCTCAAGCTCATGGCTCGCCCGCTTGGCCGCCTCCAAGGAGTCCTTCTCCATCGCCGCGATCTTGTCAGTAAACTCGGCGTTCTCTTTCCGAGCCGCCTCGAGATCCTCCTGAAGGCGAATAGTGGAGGGCCGCCTCAAACTCTGGCGGCACTGGCGGCCATGGTCGCCGTCAAGAGAAAGGGCGACAACGGCATGCATCGAACTCGCCGATCGGCGACGAGCGATCGCATCCAGACGATCGTCCATGCCTTCGGAAGAAGCGGCCTTTGCCGACATAGGGAGGAATGTCGCAGAATGGCGAGAGATCTACTCGCCAGAAATCCACGACCATTGGTGGACAAGACGGATCTGCGCGACGGATCCTGCATCAAAACAACAAGGTTAATACAACTCCTATGCAGATGCAATTTTCAACACAGAAATGCTATCTACCTCTCAGCCTTCTCGGGATCCCGACCGAAAAACGGTTTCCCTCGAGGGGTCTCAGCATCCGCGATCGCCGTCTCCCGCAGAAAAGCCACAGAGGGCGACTCGCCCTCCGGAGCAACGATGGTGATCGGAGGAGCGGCGATCGGCACTTCATCGCCCGGGCAGAAACGGTTTCTTCCGGCCTCGGCCTCTTGCGATTCGCCCGAAGCCCCTCCTCCTGAATTTCCTCCTCAACCACGACCTGCTCCACACGAGGCTCCGGCTCCACGCGAGGCTCCCCCTCCGGAACTATAGGCAATGCGACGGGTGGAACCCGAGTCGACCTCTTATGGCGAAGACGGCCTAGGACTCCTGGGTTCGACATAGCGATCTCCGCCGGAGGCTCCAAAAAGCGAGGGAAACGAACCTCTGCAGTTAAAGACGATCGACTAACGGTCAGACACTTTCCTCAAAAAAGGCGATCGCCTAGAAAGTGAAGATCGCAGAAGCTCATACCTGGCACCGCGAGATGTCTCGGGAAACGGAATAGTCGATCCGACAACCAGCGACTCTCCTTGTTGATCCGAGTGGCGTCTAGGTCGTCGTCCGACAAGCTTCTAATTCGCTCCCAAACAACGAGAAAGTCGAAAGGCAGCTCCTCGATCGCCGGGATATGGAAGCCTGCAAATGCAATCAAATTAGATCACCCAAATCGCATCCAAACGAAGGGAGAGTCTAAACCCTTACAGGATTCCTCTCCCGAAATTCGGTGGGGATCTCCACTCGCCCGTGGGATTGTCGCTCGCCGAAGCTCTCCACTTGCCGGCGACCCGTAACCACTTCGTCCGATCGCCACGTATCTTATTCGGGACTCCATGAATCACCCGACCAGATCGGCCTTGAATATGGTAACCGCCGACCAACCCTCTGTGAGCCGTCAATTTAAACAAATGATTCATCTCCAACGGCGATGGGAGGCGGTACAGCGATGACCGCCGAAAAGGGTGAGGGTGCAAATAATTTGGAGCCACGCGTTCGGCGTCACCGAAGTGGCGCCACATTCCAAGCGGCCAACAGATGGGAGACCGCAGGACGGAGGGAAGCGAGTCGGCCTCCATAACGGCCTCACTCACTGCGACCATACCCATCGGAGGCTGGTCGGCTCGTTCATTCTCCGCGGGCGCGAACATGTCCACATCTCAAGGAACATGGAATCTTGTCCTCCAGACGGCCGGATCTCTCCCGGTCGCCGAGCTCCGTTTTTGGCCGAGCGACCACAACGATCGCTGCGCGGCACGATAATGCGTCCGCTTGGGAAGCACATAGGGATAAGCGACCGAATATCCCCGGAAGTCGAATCTGGGAGTAGGACCGGCTAACCTCTCCATTATTTCAAAGAAAGGCCCTATAGGCCCGACCAAAAGTGCTATGTTGCTCCCAGAAGCCCGGATCGCCAGATCTCTCTCGATCTGCGATCGTCTCTCTTCGGCACCGACTCCTTAGCAATATCGGCCTCATTAAACAAAGCCTCAACTTCAGCCGGGTCGATTCCGCCGAATGGCTCGGCCGCCTCGTGTGGAAGACGGAAGGATTTTCTCCCCGGGCAGCCGATGTCCCGGCGGCAGAACTGGTACCCGCTCCAAACGATGATGAGGCTCCGGCCATTTTCAGAGTTAGAGAAGAAGAAAAGGATTTTTCTTACCCTAAAGTGAATCGAATGACGATCGGCTCTAAGATCTTCAGAAAATTCGGCAGCAGGTCCTTCTTTCTCCAAAAAGCACGCGTGAGTAACATCACAAAGACCGCGCCCTTTTATAGGAGGAGGCAGGGACCCGATTGCAATAAGGGAAAACCTCGTGGGTCGGATCTCAAACGACGCAATAGTTGACCCTCGAGACCCGCGTCGCGTCTTTTCGAGGACGCGCGCCCGAGGAGTCATTAATGACCGTTGGTGTCCTCCAATAGAAGCCCGACACATGCGCGGAGACTTTTCAACGCCCGTTGCTTTTTCCCGCTGATTCGGCCAACCAGTCGTCCGAACTCAGGATATATCGGCTCAAAGACGATCGCCAGTTCAGTTAAACACAAAGTCGCTCGTCAAAAGGTCAGCGATCGCCAAGAGAGCCACCTCACCCCACGTTTCCAACGTATGAGCGAGCTGGGGGGCAATTGTTGTGTCACGATTTATTCATCCCGACAGGCGATCGACAATAAGGCCGAGCGACCTAGTCAACTCCAGTCAAACTATGGTTAGCTCGCCAAGTCGAAGATACCAAACCACCATCAGTTACCTAGCGATCGACTCCCAAGGCGATCGCCCTTTGGCAGCTGGCGATCTACTCTACTAACCAGCTAAGGGCAATCGACCTGCGCCCCGAGAAGAGACGATCGCCCATCAAAGTCATCAAGGACTGGATCTCAGAAAAGCACCCACGTGCAGATCCATAAAAGGCGCTGACAAGATCTTTTGCTAACAGACAAGATCTTTGACCAAAGCCTGTCACCTACCCCACCTACCGGCATGTGCGCCGAAAGTTGTCAGTAGGGCCGCATGTGACTAACTCAGACGCGTGTAAGCCCCCATCGACCGAGCAATGATCGCCAACAACTCCCGCAGCTTTCAGGGACAGCCCATGTGCTAAAAGACGATCGCCCGATTATTATATTGCGAAAAGGCGATCGCCCGGCGTATCCAAGCCCTATAAATAGAGAACCTCCTCCTACCGGAAAAAGGTTGAAAATCCATCCCATTAACGGTTCAAAATTCATTCGACTTACGCCGTAACTCATTCTCTCACATTCCGATACATTCACTAAATATCAAGAACATACATATCATCAAGCTCCCGGCTATCTCACCGGAATCCATCTTAGGACTTCTATCCCTAAATCTCTTGTCCAGAAGACGATCGATAGAAGCAGCAAGTCTCCACTAGACAGATTCCAAGGGATTCATAAGCCCAGGAGCACAAGCATCCAGTTGAATACTCGCCGTGAGAGACGGCCGATCTCTCACCGCCGCGACTGTTCATCTCCTTTGTTACAAGAACTCACAGAGCATCAAATGCAGTTCACGGCAATCTACACGCTCACTAGCTAAGATAACAAGAATCTTTACACTCATTGTATTTGTATTCTTATATTAGTACTTGTATCCCCGAATATTGGTATTAATAATATCTCGCGAGAGCATTCAAGCCCGGGACTAACAACCCCGGCAAATCTTGTGTTATTTATCTTTCTCACGGGAGTGCTCTTGCATTTGTTTGCTATCCCATCCATTCCAGCAATATCTATCTCCGGATAATATTTTGGGTAGCAACATCCGGGCCGTCGGAGTGGCCACGGCAAAGTCACGGCCGGAGCAGGGCCTGGCCTGGCCGAGTTACGGCCGTAAGGGCCGAGAGTTACGGCCGTATGGCGCCTGGCAACTTCCGGACGAATGCCAGTTACGGCCGTAAGGCGTGATCGGGTACGGCCGTACGAGCGCTGGGCACCTTCCAGACGAAGGCCGGTTACGGCCGTAATGTGTGCCAGTTACGGCCGTAAGTGTCCGACAGGTGCTGGGCAGATTTTTTGACGAATGCCGGTTACGGCCGTAAGGCCTGCCGAGTACGGCCGTAAGGGCCGAGTTACGGCCGTAACCCTGCCGGCTATATATAGCCTGGGCTCGGCCAGACTTCATTTTTACGCGTTTTTCTTCTTTTTTCGGCGGCTGGCGACGGGAGGCTCGGGAAATCGAGTTCTTGTCCGATTCTAATCATTTCCAAGACGTTTTGGAGGATACTTGTTGATTATATCATCGTCCAATCCGTGTGTTTCGTCGAATCAAGGTATATTTCTTGATTTTCCTTCAAGTTGACTTTTTGAAGAATTTGTTCATTATTTCGATTCTAGTCCGATTTTGATATATCGGTTGGTGTAGTATGATGTTATTAGTCGTGTTCTATGGTTTATATATCCATACTTCAAGTTTGTTCAACTCGATTAGTGATTCGAGTGTTCTTGGGAGTTATCGAACATTGAGTGTTCGATTAAATGTCCCAATGAGTTTCCCTTCGATAATTGTTGGGATTTCTGTTGTTTTTGGCTTTGATTCTCGTTGTAATCATGTTTTATTGTTCCTTCCGGAGGATTATAGGTGCTCGAGGATTCCGAGTTGAATCTCGTTGGTGTTTGATGATTCGTGTGGTGTTATTCCGTCGTAAATTTCGGTGCTATCGCGTTCTAGATAGTGTTCGGGAATTTAAGGGCTACCCGGACGTATCCGTTCATTTTTCCATTTGCTCGTGGTATCGAGGCAAGTACCTTGCTCATATATTTCTTATTTTGTGGATATGATGATCGGTGATCGTCTTGGTGTGTTTGTTTGGTTGTTTGAAATGAAGTTTCAAAAGATTTCGGTTTGGCCTCGTTAAAGGCCCTCTTTCAAAACGCGTGTGTATTTTGTGAACGGTGTGTTTTGGGAATTGTTTATGATTTGATCATTTTGAACGTGAAGGCTTTGATGATATCCCTGTTGTTTAAAGTTATGGAATTGTGTATTCTGTGTTTAATCTTGTCACTGTGTTTTGAAGAGTTTGATAACGGCGTCGAGTAAGTGGCCATCTCTAGTAAGTATTCTTGATGAACTTACATTCTTAGCATATTAGTATTGCATGAGTAACGTGTGTGTGTATGCTCACTACGGTTTAGATCCGACGGGGTCTCGGTAGGGCTCCACGAAGCTGTGGAACCGCGAGCTTGCTTTTAACCACTGTGTGTTAGATCCGACGGGGTCTCGGCAGGGGTCCACGAAGCTGTGGGTCCGCGGTTAATTGTGGTGTATTTTGCAATGTGATTTGGATTATTGGCATTTCCGGAAATGAGTGCTTTCGAATGGTTTTCATGATTGCATGCATCGACTAAGTGTGTAAGAGGTAAGTGTTCGTTTGGCTTACTTGGCTAGGATGACACTAGAGTATTTTGTTGTTTGTGTTAAATCCTTTAATTGTGGATTTTGATGTTGGAAGGCGAACCTTGTTGTTGTTCTCGTGTACTGTGAGTTGGTGAGATTTGGGGCTAAAATCCCAACGGTTTTGTAAAGGCCATTTGACGGATTTGGGGCTAAAATCCCAACGGTTTTGTAAAGGTCATTTGACGGATTTGGGGCTAAAATCCCAACGGTTTGGTAAAGGTTATTTTAAGGAAAGTAAACCTTTGGGGCGGTGATCCCTTTCGTCTTTTGGGTTTTGAAAAGTGGGATTTGATAATCCTAAATTGTTTTCTATTAAAACTCCCGGTGGTATTTCAAATAATTTTATAAATTGTTTCCCTTGATATTTTGATCTTGAAATTTTGGGAAGTCTTTACTCAAACTCTTGCCTCGGGAAGTGTTCATCCTGTTGTATTTGAATCTTTGAGGATTCCAGATTATTATCGTTCGTGGAATATGAATTGTATGACTCGTATTTTGCACTTTGTTCTTGCACTAGCAAAACAGTGGAGTTTTGCTAACCCCCGAGTATTCGGGGATTGAATGTCTGTTTTTGCATTCAGGTTTTGGAGCATAACACAGGGTCGACACGAAGGATGATGAAAGATGATCGATACTAATCACATGAGGAACCGTACATTGTGTATTAGTTCAGTTGTACCTTATTTTCCGCTGCTATATTTTTCCCGTTGTACGGGTGTGGTTGTATTTTTGACCCCTGCGTGGACATAAGTTGTAATTGAGTTGTATATTTTTATTGAAAGACCAAATCGGTCTACTGAGTCTTTTTAGCCTTGAAGACATCGTTGAGATGTTCTATGTTGTTACTAGCCTGGTAGATCCTTGAGGAAAGGTTCTACGGCGTGTAATATTCCTGAGCGGATTGGGGGTGTTACATTAGCCTTGTGGGTCCCACGATGGGGCTTACGGCGCTGTAATATTCCCTGAATAACTTGGGGGTGTTATAGGTCGAGCTAGTCGTCTTCAAAAAAATATTGCAAGAATTACAAGGTTTTACAGACAATTAAAAAATTATATATATTAAAAATAATTTCATACCATGAACTCCGGGTCGCGAAAATGGGAGCGTAGCCACTTCCATTCATACTCCCGGAACTTGAATTCTTCCGGGGTAGCCTCTCGGGTATCACCACAGGCTGTCCAGAACATGTACATCTCATTTTTCCAAGATTTGTACCTACAACACTCGTTGTACAACATATATTATTCTTAAGAAAAAAAATTACGCAAACAATGTAGATACAAAATAAATTGAAATGACTTACTTGGTAGACTGCACCTCGTCACACCAAGTGCGTAGTAGAGAGTCGGAAATGACAAACCACACCTATGAACAACATAAATACGCAATAATTTAAAAACATCACATATTACATTTTGACGAACTACGTGTTGATTGAAAAACACTTATTAAATATTTAATACTTACCGACATGGCATTGTTCAAAGCATTCTTCACGCACTGCGGTGCGTCCCCCCACTCGGGCCACAAAACGGGGACTCTGTCCCGAATGACAAAGCCCACATTACGGCTACATGCTGCCGTAGCATCAGAAGACATCACCGACCGTCCGTGTCTGCCTAGAGGAATCTCGTAACGACCATGATTACTGTCGTACGAGTCGAGCGCCAGACTCTTTGCCGGGCCACGAGTCTTCTTCTTTTTCTTCTCCTCCTCGACTATATTTTTCCCCTTCTCCCTCTCCCTCTCTATCTCCTCGTACAATTTCGTCTTCAAAACCCGACTACTCTGCCAATGCATGTTGTCTGGCCAAGACGCGTAGACGTATGCCTCCCTAGTGCTAATCAATCGAACGGGAACTCAGACTCCCGTCTCATCGACCTCCGGAATAGTCGGAACCATCGGAGGCATGAATAGACTCGGCGACGGACCGTGGGGCACCGCCAACGAGGAACTTCGTACATATCCTGATATAGGAGGGCTGGACGTGAGTCGGTGGATGGGAGGCATACGAGTCTCCGTCTGCGAGGGGGTCGACCGTGGTATCTGAAAGGATAAACGCCGCACTAGTGCAGCGGGCTCATCGGTCGACCGCTGCATATGAACGGATGACCGTCTCACTTCGACAACGTGGTCATCTGTCACCCTCACAAAATCGTCAGCGTTCATGCCAGGAGCTTCTAGTATCTAGCGGGCACGAGCGCTACTCTGAGATATGTACTGAGTAGCGTGACCCGCCCTACTAGAGGCTGCCGAACTCCCCCCGAATCGGGAGTGGTCGACTTTGTTGACTTCTTCCCAAGGATCTCTTTATTCTCTCCATCTTCAAATAATGCGCATACAACAAAATTAAAGAAACATACATATATTCAAAAATTCGACAAAGTTTCCAAAGTAAATTAAACCATCACACAACAGTAATTATCAATGGCATACCATGTTAATCTTTCGATTAATGCCGGCTATACAATCCCTTCCTCCTCAAACAAATTCATCAAATATTTCATCAATTCACTACTCATCAAACAATTTACCTAATTCATCACACAATTCATCATATTTCATCCAATTCACAAATTTATCAAATATTTCATCAATTCACAACTAACAATTGATGAATACTAAATTAAACACAAAATATGGAAATACTAAATTCATCAAATAATCTAAACAAATTCATCAAACAAATACAATAAATTCATCAAACAAATGAAAACTAAATAAAACACAAAATTCTAAAAACTAAATAAAACCTAACCTAATAAACTATAAAATAATAAAAACTACATGAAAAACAACCTAATTACAGATAAAATTAATACACTAAAAATGCACAAAAAAATGGGTTACCTGTGCGGCGGTCGGGCGGCGGGCGGACGGTCGGGCGGCGGGCCGGCAGCGGGCGGGGGGCGGTCGGACGGTGGGTGGTCGGTCGGGCGGGCGGCGGCGTTTCGGCGGGTGGGTGACGGGCGGTCTAGTGTATTGAATCGCATGTGGTGGAAGAAAAAAAAGAAAAGAAAGAAGAAAGAAGAGAAGAAGGTATATATATTTAGAGATTTAGCCGACGACTAGATCTAAGTCGTCGGCTAAACCTCAATTTTTTTTTTCGGGTGCCGAGGAGAACTCGGTACAGCAGTGTAAGTACTCGGTTGAGTACTTATATGTTGGGACCGAGTACTCCTCGGTACCAATTGTATTTTTTTAATTAAAATTATGTTAATGTTTTGATTAATATTATTACTATTTTTTTGTTTCCAAAAAAGCAAAAACAATCATTATATATAACGTTTGAAAATAAGCATCTAATAAATTTATGGCTCATTGTCTGAGTCATCGCTACAGTCTATCTCATTATCTGAGTTGATATCCGGCAACATATGCCTCAAGTCGTCCACATTATCATCATCAGAAGTTTCAAGTAATTCGTCAGTATTAAAAAAAAAAAAGTAATTCGTCTGTATCAACGTCAAAGTACCCGCGAGCATCACCACATAGTCGGACGACTCATCCTTCAGGAACATTATTCATCGTAATTGTCGTTGATGGTGGAATATTTGCTGCATTTGGCTCTTGATGAGCATCATCGTCATCAGTACTTGTTGTTTCTCCTAGTGTAGCAGCACTATAAGTATTCCTCGTTGTCACAACGTTCACTATCTTCCATGTGCCTTTCTTCACCAAGTCGTCCAAATAATACACCAACTTTGCTGATGTTGCAAATACAAAAGGATCCCTTTCATACCATGTAGTGGAAGTGTCAATGGATAACAGCCCGTAGTCGTCTTGCATATCGGTTCCAAGACTGGTGTCGTACCATCGATACTTAAACAAGTAAATTATCATGCCTTCCCCGTAAATTAGTTCTACCAATTTCATAAGAACACCGTAATATCCACCATCTACCATAACCCCAGAATTTTGACATCTTCTTTTTTGGTCTCTCTCGAGGCATACGAATGTGACACTGTTGACTTTGGCCATCGAATAAATTCTTGACATAACTGGCTTCATAGAAAGAAGCATAAGTTCACGCAATCAGTTACGGTGTCCGTCATCTTGTATATGGGTCATTTGTGGTAAATAAACTTTTTATGTAATTTTTTTTTATCTCAAGTCCAAAATCAATAGCAACTGAATGTATACGTACCCACTCTCCAAAATAGTCGGCAAAAGTGTCATTGCGGAATCTAGTGTCACCTCGCACCATATCACAAGACAAGTGGATGTCTTTCCAGTATTGAACTTCTGGACAATTGAGCAATATCCACCAATGTGCAATTCATGACTCGTACGGGTCTAATTGTCTTCCTGGCAACCTTCTATAAACGTCAACCTCAGTGGAGATGATAGAAAGATTGAATTGTCTTTCATCTGTTGTAATAGAGCGGGAAGGGGGCTCGAAGGCGCCCAAATACAACTTGATATACGTAAGACACTCCGACGCAAGGTATGATTCTGCAATGCATCCTTCCGGTGCATACTTATTGTCCACGGAGTCTTTGTAATCACCGAGTTGCCTATAATATTGTCATTGTGTTAAAAATCATATTTAATTTGGCAATATTATATATATATATAATACAAAATTATGTTACATTTCAACAGGGTACATCCACGTGTAGTGCACTGGACCAGTGAGCAATAACTGCCGGGGAAGGTGGATCATGAGGTGAGACATGATGTCAAAAAAGTTTGGAGAAAATATTCGCTCAAACTTGCACAAGGATGATCTCATCTTGCATTTTACGCAAATCAGATCTCTTCACTTATCTCGTACATAATTTCTGTAAAAATCTTGACAATGCAACACAGGGCTCGACCACCTGTTTTGGTAAGTACGGTCGAATAAATACCGAAAATAGGAGTTGGAGTAGGATATGACAATAATGACTCTTCAAACCAGTTAACTTGTTCTCCCTGAAATTAACGCATCTTCCTATATTTCCAGCATACCCGGTAGGATACCTAGCAGTCTTTATCCACCAAAATATCTCAGTTACGCTTTCAGCGATTTGGTGTAAATTTGCCTTAGGCATTTTTTGTTTTCCCTTGACAGTCTTCAACCACAAATGTTTTCTTATGCTCATTTCTTCCATATCTTTGTGTGCTTTTGGACCGTCTTTGGTCTTTCCCTCCCAACCTAAGATTGTCCTAACCACACTTTCGCAAATATTCTTTTCAATGTGCACAATCTGCATTCAAACACACTGGACAACCTCTATATTCACTAATAACAGATCCAGACAACATTCCATATGCAGGAAAATCACTAATAGTGCCGATACACATGGCGTGCAAGCAGAACATCTTGGACGAATAACCGTCGTACGTGGATGACCTTGCTCCCACAATAATTTCAGCTCCTCTATCAAAGGTCTCATATACACATTGATACATTTTACTGTATATCCCGGCCCATGGACTAACAAGGTCAACATATTATACTCCTTCCGCATGCACATCCACAGAGGAAGATTCTAAGGAATCATTACAACAGGCCATATGGTATATAAAAGACTCATGTTACCAAAAGGGTTGAAACTGTCAGATGCAATCCCGAGCCTCACATTTCGGATATCTGAAGAAAAATTCGGATACTCCCTATCTATATGCTTCCACGCCTCTCCATCCGAAGGGTGTATCATAGTATCCCTGTCATGAGTGCGAGGCTCGGAGTGCCATCTCATTGCTTTTGCCGTGTGAGGAGACATAAAAAGCCGTTCCAACCTGTCCTTCAGTGGAAAATACCAAAGTACCTTCACCGGTTTCTCTTTTCCAGAAGGAGTGATCCTATATCTCTCTGTATCACATACAGGACATCTCGTGAAGTCTTCATTAGTATGCCCCCAGAATAGAACACAATTATACATGCAGACGTGGATCTTAATGTAGGAAATACCAAGATATTTTAAAATTCGTCTCATTTTGGTATATGCGTTAGGAAGACGATGACCCTGTGGAAGCATATTGTAACACCCCGAGATATTCGGAATAATTACAGCGCCGTAAACCCTTTAAGTAAGGATTTACAAGGCTAAATAAAAGAAATGTAAATATAAGACATCAATACCACGGGAATTCAAGTTTACAAAACCGGTCCAACTGGTTCAACGAGTAATTAATACAACCATATCGAAATGATATTAATAAGACAAGCGTACTCGAGTACTGAAATCAAACCAAGAAAAACAAATCACCCACAACAACAAACATCACTGAACCCCTTCGTCGTCACATCGGTACTGTGGCTGTTTCCCTGCTCCTCGGCTACCTGAACATCAAAACAAATGTCCACCCCCGAAGGGGTTAGAAAAACGATGCTAGTACAAGTATCATTTAAACGAATCAAATATGCATCAACAATACATAACAAGATACACCACACGGACTTCCGCTACCGAAATCCGATAATGCGAATCCACAAGATTCCATTAACACGGCAAGGGTATTCCAATGATCCAGCGCCCTCAGCATAGATCCCAAGATGATCCCGTCGGACCAACACGAGGTGGAAATAACCCATCCAATGATCCAGCGCCCTCAGCCTAGATCCCAAGATGATCCCGTCGGACCAACACGAGGTGGACATCCGATCCAGCGCCCTCAGCATAGATCGCACAAAAAACACAAACACAACTCATGCATACATATATGCCAAATCGCTATGTCCATCAACATGAACATACAAACACTAGATAACGAATATCATGACAATTCAACGAAATAAATCTCATGTTCAACAACATGAATAACCACACGCATGCTCAAAAATACCAATATTAACACATTACGATACTTGCCTCGAAGATGGCAAGAACGAAACACTTTAATGATCTCAACACACTCGAAGGCCGCCTCCTTCGATCAATCGTAGCAAGCTCGAACCTTAACAAAAGAAATGATATAGAATTCATCTCAAGTCGAACGATTGCCTATCAATCCGGTCTACGGCCAAAAGCTCTAAATATGCAATCTGCCTGAACCACTTAGCGTACGCTACGTACTCTACGTAACGTGCGCTAAGCCAGCCTGTTAGCGTACGCTATCATCTAAGTCTAACGTACGTTAGCCATGGACTGACAGTTCTCTCTGATCAGATGACTGACTCGACTGATAACATAACGTACGTTACGTACCAAACGTAGCGTGTGTTAACTTATTTCCGATAGTGCACGTTAGCTTACGTATGTTAGCGTGCGCTAACCGTGCATGGCAGATTACTACTGGCAGAAAACTTGATCTAATGGTGATGAACTCATGAATTCTATGGTGATAATACATGTCATCCCCGTGCATATCATGCTCATAAGGTTTTGTGAAAGTTCTATACGGATTAAACGACTACGAGATACAAGGTTACGTATAATCATCACGACACCATAATTCATCTTTGATCTTTAAGAAATATCCTAAGTTCAATCCGTTATATGTCCCGAAACGTATGATTCCTTTATGTAAAGGCATAAGAACTTTGAAAATCTCCATATACTGGTTACAAATCGGTTTGAAGCTTCAGAATATGCTAGGAGTTCAAACACTAAGAGGTTCAATGGTTTATACGATGAATAAGTACCGAAACATCAAAAATATCCTTCTAACACATGATGTTCGACTACTTATGAATCTAACTGACTAGGTAAATCCCAAAACATGATAAAAAACGTCCTTCAGACTACTACTAATATTGGTGAAGAATCACCTACCTCAAAGTAGTGAAGAACAAGGAGGAAATTCGAAGCAATCCAACGCCGAAGGCTTGAACCAATCCCCAATGATCTACAATCTTCAACACGAGCTAGGATGCCGGCAAGAAATGTTTAGTATGAAGAGAGTGACTTTCTAAGTTCAAGAATTCGGATGGGGGAGTGAAAAGTCTGAAAATATGAAAAAGGATGTTGTCCTATATATAGAAAATGGTTATTAGCGCGCGCTAGTCCATATTCATAGCGTGCGCTAACGGCTATTTGAAACGTTACTGATTTCACTGAACTCAGCCTTTAGCATGCGCTATCCTCATATGAGTAGCGTGCGCTAACGCGTTGACTTGGCTTTTTACCGAAAGCCGTCCAGGTTCATCACGACACAATCCGACCAAGATCCCCGGCCTGATCTCACCTACCAACACGTCTCAATCATATTGACCACGTATAGCGTGCGCTAAGGTTCCTTCACAGCGTGTGCTATGGATCCAAGTTAGCGTACGCTACACTTAGTCGATAGCGTGCGCTACATGCGCAGAATCACAATTTAAATCACATTCATGAAATCATGCGCTCAACAATACCGGACTATGAAATACGGAGAATAATACTCAGATCAAAATGCAATAATTACAATATCACAAGTTCCAAATACATAGCAGAAATCTCGGGTATTACATCCTTCCTCCCTAAAAAGAAGTTTCGTCCCGAAACTTAAGATGAAAACAACTTTGGATATCTAGTCTTCATACTGTCCTCCGTTTCCCAAGTGGCCTCTTCAACTCCGTGCCGTGACCATTGTACTTTAACCAAGGGTGTTGGTTTATTCCTCAATTGTTTGATCCGACTCTCAAGTATCTTAATTGGTCTCTCCTCGAAGGTGCCATCGTTAGCTATCTCGATCTCATCGAACTCAATGATATGACTGGGATCTGGTACATACTTCCGCAATTGGGATACGTGAAACACATTGTGAACGTGACTCAGCGATGGCGGTAAGGCCAACCTGTATGCTAAATCTCCAACTCTCTCGAGGATCTCGAATGGTCCGATATATCTTGGACTTAGCTTGCCTTTCCTCCCAAAACGGAAAATTCCTCGTGTAGGAGACACCTTCAATAGTACGTGGTCCCCAATGTCGAACTCTATAGGGCGACGACGTACGTCTGCATAAGACTTCTGTCGACTCTGGGCAGTCAACAGTCTTTCTCGAATCAAAGCTATCTTCTCTTGAGTCTGAACTATCAATTCTGGTTCCGTCCCGATCAAGTCCGAGGAATCATCCCAACACAAGGGTGATCGGCATCTTCTCCCGTACAAAGCTTAAATGGTGCCATATTAATAGAAGCATGCCAACTATTGTTATAGGTGAATTCAATCAATGGCAAGTGAACTTCCCAATCAATTGACCAATCCAACGCACAAGCTCTAAACATGTCTTCTACTGTTTGAATAGTCCTTTCGGACTGACCGTCCGTTTGGGGATGATAAGCTGTGCTAAAGTTGAGCTCAGTCCCCAAAGCCCTGTGAACTGCTTTCCAAAAGTGCGACACGAAGCGACCATCTCGATCTGAAATAATGGTCTTCGGCGTCCCATGCAATCTGACTATCTCTGCAATAAATACTCGCGCCAATTTCTTAGGTCCCCAAGTATCTTTAATTCCTAGGAAATGAGCCGACTTGGTTAGTCGATCAACTACAACCCAAATCATGTTCATTCCCGTCTTGGTCCTTGGCATACTGGTGATGAAATCCATCGAGATGTCCTCCCACTTCCACTCAGGGATCGGAAGCGGCTTTAACATTCCGGCAGGTCGCTGATGTTCAATCTTAACCTGCTGACAAGTCAAACACTTTGAAACGTATTCTGCTACGTCCTTCTTCATATTCCCCCACCAAAAGTTTTGTTTTAGATCCTTATACATTTTACTGCTGCCCGGGTGAATAGAATAGGGCGCGCTGTGAGCTTCCTTCAGAATTGTCCGTCTCAATTCCTCATTATCGGGAACGCAAAGTCGACTCTGAAATCTCAGAACTCCATCATCTTGTATCACGAATCCTGGGGCTTTTCCTTTCTTTACTTCGTCACCTAACCGAAGGATCAGAGAATCGTTCAACTGCTTAGATTTGATCTCCTCGACCAGTGATGAAGTCAGTTCCATCACATATAGTTGCCCTTGGATTCCTGGTGCCCATACTTCAATCTCTTCGCGAATTAGTTCCCGTTGAATGCTAGTTTGGGATGTAAGTGCTTCCAACACTCGAAGAGAAACAGGTTTACGGCTCAATGCATCAGCTACTACGTTTGCTTTACCCGGATGATAGAGAATCTCCAAGTCGTAATCCTTGATCAATTCCAGCCACCACCTCATGTTTAATTCTTTCTAGCTGAAAATGTACTTGAGGCTCTTATGATCTGTAAAGATATGACAATGAGTGCCGTACAAATAATGTCTCCAAATTTTCAATGCAAAGACTACAGCTGCTAGCTCCAGATCATGAGTCGGGTAATTAACCTCGTACGGTTTCAACTACCGAGAAGCATAGGCAATCACCTTATCTTTTTGCATCAACACACATCCCAGACCCTGATTTGAAGCGTCGCTGTATACCATGAATCCATCAGTTCCATCTGGTAACGCTAATATAGGTGCTGTCATCAGTCTCTCCTTAAGTTCATCAAAACCAGCCCGGCATTTCTCATCCCACGTGAACTTTTGAGTTTTCTGTAATAACTGAGTGAGTGGACGAGCAATTTTGGAAAATCCTTCTACAAAACGGCGATAATACCCAGCAAGTCCTAAGAAGCTTCGGACTTCTTTCACGTTATTAGGAGCTTCCCATTCCAAGATTGCTTCGACTTTCTTCGGGTCCACCTGAACTCCGTCAGCTGATATCACATGCCCAAGGAAAGTTACTTCCATAAGCCAGAACTCGCATTTGGAAAGCTTTGCATACAGCTGTTCCTTCCTCAAGGTGCTCAAAACCACACGCAAATGTTCGGCATGTTCCTCTGCGTCCTTCGAATATATCAAGATGTCATCAATGAAGACGACTACAAATTTATCCAAGTATTCTAAGAATACCCGATTCATCAATTGCATGAATACCGCAGGAGCATTGGTAAGTCCAAATGGCATCACTACAAATTCATAATGCCGTCTGCATCGATCTGAAAGCAGATTTCGGTATATTCGATTCCTTAATTCTCAACTGATGGTATCCTGATCGCAAGTCAATCTTCGAGAATACCCTTGCTCCTTGCAGTTGATAAAAAAAGTCATCGATCCGAGGTATAGGATACTTGTTCTTGATCGTCATCTTGTTGAGCTCCCTGTAATCAATACACAGTCGGAGGGATCCGTCTTTCTTCCGGACAAAGAGAACGGGCGCTCCCCAAGGAGAAACGCTAGGTTGAATATAACCCTTCTGTAATAATTCCTCCAGTTGCTTCTTGAGTTCATACATCTCCGTTGGCGCCATGCGGTATGGTGCTCTGGAAATAGGAGCTGCTCCAGGCTCTAATTCGATAGTGAACTCCACTTCTCTTTGTGGAGGTAACCCAGGTAGTTCATCAGGAAATACATCTGAGAACTCATTCACAACTGAAATGGACGAGAGCTATACTCCTTCCTCTTTCCTCATGGCATAGCACCAAAGTACATGACATCCCTGCTTCAGTAATTTCACGGCTTTCATTGCTTTGATCAATTTTCCCGAGCTTCCCGGTCTCCATCCTCGAAATAAGTGTTCAGATCCGTCATCAGCAATGATAGAAATGACTCTCTCTCGGTAATTCAGAATAGCTCCATAACGGTTGAGCCAATCGTCTCCGAGAATTAAATCGTCACCGTAGATGTCAACTACAATAAGATTCGATGGCCAATCTCTCCCTCCTATAGACACTGGAAAATCTCTAGCCTCTAGGGTTCCCACAATTCTCTCTCCGCTCAGCAAACCCACAACATATGGTTCACAATCAAATAAGCACGAGATTTTTTAAACGATTAACACAGTTCAATGATATGAAAGAATGTGTAGCTCTGGAATCGAATAAGACACTAACTGGTTGCAAAAGGATCTGAATCGTACCTGATGCAACAGCAGTGTTCTGATCGTCTGATTTCCTCATCTCGTACAGGCGCGTAGGAACGGACCCAGCACTGGATGTCTCTCTCTTCCCAATATTTTGCTGCTGAAATCCACTCTGCTGCGTCTGGTTCACACTTATCTCCTTTGGAATTGGCGCTGGTGTGCGAGTACCAAAATATCTAGTAGCAACTCCACAGAAAGCCGCACGGTGCCCTTCTTGCCCACAATCGTAACAAGTCACAGATCACGTCGAATATGCCCTGCTCGACCACAATTGTAGCATTTCTTTGATGCGTCCGAAACTGCTGATGTTGTCCGGAACTTCTTTCCACCTCTAGAAGGATGTGGAGGTTTCCTAGCCGAATAAAAGGAAGACTGGCCCTTGCGGGGCCCACCACTCTTGTTTTACGAGAAGTCACGGTCACTTTCGCTTCTTTGACTCCACTGATTTCTCCACCGCCACCTCTTTCATGTCGAAGGCCAGCACTTTGTCTTGATACTGCCGCAACGTAGTACACTCGAATCCGACATGTACTTCTGAATCTCCGCTCCATTCGCATATCGAAATGAAAATCTTTTACGCCTCCGTTCGACCAAGTGTCGGACACAAGTCGGTGATGATTAAAAGTTTTGATTATGTCTTCTGATTGCTTAGAACTCTATGGTGAGAAAAACTCTCGGATTTTTTCCTCTCTAACTGGACGAGGATAATACTGTGCTTCCATCATTAGTTTGAATTCCGTCCACTCCGCATTATGATTCTCGGGCCGAATAGCTTCCCACCAGTCAAAGGCCTCCCCAGTTAGAAAATACTGGGCAATGGGAACCTTCCGGTCCTCGGGATAATTAATACCCGCGAATATTTTCTCTAACTCCTTTAGCCAATGATCCCAAGTAAGTGCCTCAGCAGATCCGTCAAACTTTGGCGGGTGCAATTTGACCACCTCAGCAAGCCATCTGTCTCCCCGGTTATCCTCGTGGTGCTGCTGTCCCATCGCTGTCTGCATGCGATCAACTACCTGAGCGAACTGGTTTATTTGAGCCACCACCTGTTGAAGCACTCCCGGCATGTTAGGATTTGCGTCGTCATTCGCCAATCCCTGCTGCCCTCCAGAATGGGAATCAGTTCTACTAGCCGATAATTCTGGGGTAGTTGCGGAATCCTCCTGTCTCATATTTCCACGTCCGCGTCCACGACCACGTCCGCGTCCACGACCTCCTCTCAACATACTGAAAACACACTTCTCAATATCCAAGATCAAATTTTCCAAAATAAAGCCCGTCAATACTCACAAAACAGAATTAAGTAAAACAGTAGTACAAGAGATTAGGAGACTTACAACCACGGTCCACATGACGACTTTTGGCTGAACAGTTATGTTACGAACGACTCGTAAATCAATAACGTAAACAGACCCAACTTAAAACCCGACTGCCAAGATATCCATGAATCTTAGCCCCGATACCATATTCTGTAACACCCCGAGATATTCGGAATAATTACAGCGCCGTAAACCCTTTAAGTAAGGATTTACAAGGCTAAATAAAAGAAATGTAAATATAAGACATCAATACCACGGGAATTCAAGTTTACAAAACCGGTCCAACTGGTTCAACGAGTAATTAATACAACCATATCGAAATGATATTAATAAGACACGCGTACTCGAGTACTGAAATCAAACCAAGAAAAACAAATCACCCACAACAACAAACATCACTGAACCCCTTCATCGTCACATCGGTACTGTGGCTGTTTCCCTGCTCCTCGGCTACCTGAACATCAAAACAAATGTCCACCCCCGAAGGGGTTAGCAAAACGATGCTAGTACAAGTATCATTTAAACGAATCAAATATGCATCAACAATACATAACAAGATACACCACACGGACTTCCGCTACCGGAATCCGATAATGCGAATCCACAAGATTCCATTAACACAGCAAGGGTATTCCAATGATCCAGCGCCCTCAGCATAGATCCCAAGATGATCCCGTCGGACCAACACGAGGTGGAAATAACCCGTCCAATGATCCAGCGCCCTCAGCCTAGATCCCAAGATGATCCCGTCGGACCAACACGAGGTGGACATCCGATCCAGCGCCCTCAGCATAGATCGCACAACAAACACAAACACAACTCATGCATACATATATGCCAAATCGCTATGTCCATCAACATGAACATACAAACACTAGATAACGAATATCATGACAATTCAACGAAATAAATCTCATGTTCAACAACATGAATAACCACATGCATGCTAAAAAATACCAATATTAACACATTACGATACTTGCCTCGAAGATGGCAAGAACGAAACACTTCAATGATCTCAACACACTCGAAGGCCGCCTCCTTCGATCAATCGTAGCAAGCTCGAACCTTAACAAAAGAAAAGATATAGAATTCATCTCAAGTCGAACGATTGCCTATCAATCCGGTCTACGGCCAAAAGCTCTAAATATGCAATCTGCCTGAACCACTTAGCGTACGCTACGTACTCTACGTAACGTGCACTAAGCCTGCCTGTTAGCGTACGCTATCGTCTAAGTCTAGCGTACGCTAGCCATGGACTGACAGTTCTCTCGATCACCGATCGACTCGATCGATAACATAACGTCGTTACGTACCAAACGTAGCGTCGTTAACTTATTCCCGATAGCGCACGTTAACTTACGTATGTTAGCGTGCGCTAACGTGCATATTGATTACTGCGCGTAAAACTTGATCTAATGGTGATGAACTCATGAATTCTATGGTGATAATACATGTCATCCCCGTGCATATCATGCTCATAAGGTTTTGTGAAAGTTCTATACGGATTAAACGACTACGAGATACAAGGTTACGTATAATCATCACGACACCATAATTCATCTTTGATCTTCAAGGAATATCCTAAGTTCAATCCGTTATATGTCCCAAAACGTATGATTCCTTTATGTAAAGGCATAAGAACTTTGAAAATCTCCATATACTGGTTACAAATCAGTTTGAAGCTTCAGAATATGCTAGGAGTTCAAACACTAAGATGTTCAATGGTTTATACGATGAATAAGTACCGAAACATCGAAAATATCCTTCTAACACATGATGTTCGACTACTTATGAATCTAACTGACTAGGTAAATCCCGAAACATGATAAAAAACGTCCTTCAGACTACTACTAATATTGGTGAAGAATCACCTACCTCAAAGTAGTGAAGAACAAGGAGGAAATTCGAAGCAATCCAACGCCGAAGGCTTGAACACCAATCTCCAATGATCTACAATCTTCAACATGAGCTAGGATGCCGGCAAGAAGTGTTTAGTATGAAGAGAGTGACTTTCTAAGTTCAAGAATTCGGATGGGGGAGTGAAAAGTCTGAAAATATGAAAAAGGATGCTGTCCTATATATAGAAAATGGTTATTAGTGCGCGCTAGTCCATATTCATAGCGTGCGCTAACGGCTATTTGAAACGTTACTGGTTTCACTGAACTCAGCCTTTAGCGTGCGCTATCCTCATATGAGTAGCGTGCGCTAACACGTTGACTTGGCTTTTTCCCGAAAGCCGTCCAGGTTCATCACGACACAATCCGACCAAGATTCCCGGCCTGATCTCACCTACCAACACGTCTCAATCATATTGACCACGTATAGCGTGCGCTAAGGTTCCTTCACAGCGTGCGCTATGGATCCAAGTTAGCGTACGCTACACTTAGTCGATAGCGTGCGCTACATGCGCAGAATCACAATTTAAATCACATTCATGAAATCATGCGCTCAACAATACCGGACTATGAAATACGGAGAATAATACTCAGATCAAAATGCAATAATTACAATATCACAAGTTCCAAATACATAGCAGAAATCTCGGGTATTACACATATTACTCGTAAGCTACAAGTAATCATCCACAGATGATCTGTTGTCCACCTTTAATCTCATTGTTTTCATGACACAATCAAGAACAATCATGTTACACCCTGGGTACAGATGGGTCTGTTGGAGTTGAATTAGCTTGTTGTACCTGTCAAGCCCAGTAGTATTGCAAGGCATCGGTCTGCGGGGTCGTGGGATTGGCTCAGTTGGTACAGACATCTCAGAATTACCAAACACATCATCAATCAACCTCCTCTTCGGATCGGTGAACCCATCGGTACAACTGAATTGTCCGTGATCATACGGAATAACAGAATTCGGTGCTTCACTGTGGTATATCCAACATGTATATTTATTCCAAAAACTATTCTTTTGTAGGTGCTCCCAGACCTCATCAAATGGAAAACGATACATATCACTGCGACATATACATTTATTACACGGACAGTAGTGCAACGTATTAACACTGTCATACTCTTTTACAAATATCATAAACTGCTTCATCACATCCATTACTCGTGGATCCCATTTTCGTAACCCAATCGAACTCTTGTCCATCCTGAAAATGTATAAATTTTTCAATATTAATCCAACTAACTAATATTGTTCAAATTATAAATGGAATCACAACAAACAATCAATATAAGGTCAACAACGAATATTATAATTGAATCTCAAGACACCCAAAAAGTTCCTTATATCCTTAAATTCATTAAGACACTTTTTTCTTAATCTATTCGATACACCTCAATGTATATGAATCATAATGATTATCATCACAAAAATTAAGGGTTATACCGAAAAGCTTTCGAATCTACAACATGAATAATACAAAGTTTCAAAATCACAATAAAAAAATACAATAAAATACCTTAATCGAATTGGTGATTATAGCAACCGGTAGAAACCTTCGTCACTCCAGCTATCACAACTCAAAGTAGCAACACAAACTCAAAAATACACAAAATCATGGTTTTTCGCCTGAAAATAACTGAGGACGATATATAATTTTAAATTGGAGGTTTAGCCGGCGACCAAATCATTACAAAAGTCATCGGCTAAAGTGTTAAACTTTAGCCGACGACTACGTTGTAGTTTAGCCGACGACGTGGACAAAAGTCGTCGGCTAAAACATTTTAGCCGACGACAGTGTGGGTCGTCGGCTAAAGTCCAAAGTTTAGCCGACGACACTTAAAAGTCGTCGGCCATTTTTTTGTGTCGTCGGCTAAAGTCCTTTTTTTGGTAGTGACTCGAGCTGAGATGGATAGACGTGACACTTTTTTTAGGAAGTTTTTGAAAATATGATAAGGGACATTTTTTCTCCCAAATTTGAAATAAAAAATATCAAAACAAAACCTGAAAAAACAGATTTTTTTTTTTGAAAAATTCATCCATATAAAAACAAAATCTAAAAGTTCAAAAAAAAAAAAAAAGAGAAAAAAATGTGACTGATTTTGTAAATTTTGTTTTATGTCGGTTTTATTTGTACAATTAGACATAATATAAGAATATATAAAAATTTGAAATAAAAAAGTACCGAAATAAAAAATTGAAAAGGCACTTAAAATTTGGAAATCCGGAAACTAAATAAAAGACGAGAACTGTGGAAATAATTTCAGAATTTATGTGTTGCTACCCAAAACATTATCCGGAGATAAATATTGCTGGAATGAATGGATAACAAACAAAGTGCGCGAGCACTTTCGTGGGGAAAAGTAAATAACACAAGATTTGCCGGGGTTGTTAGTCCCGGGCTTGAATGCTCTCGCGAGATGTTATTAATATAAATATTCTGGGATACAAGTATTAATGTTAGAGTACAATTACAATGAGTGTAAATACCCTAGTTATCTTAGCTATTGGGCGTGAAGATTGCCGGAAGAACCAGATATGATGCTCTGTGAGTTCTTGTAACAACGTTGACGAGCTGTGATGACCGTGAAAAATCGACAGTCTCTCACGGCGTGTATTAGCTGTATGTTTGAGCTCCTGGGCTTGCGAGTCTTTTCGGATCTGTACTGCAGGGAGTTCTTGCCTCCGCCGATCGTCTTCTGGATGAGAGGGACTGAGAGAGAAATCCTGAGGTAGATTCAAGAGAGAAAACCGAGAGCCCGAAAGAGTGTATGTGTTCTGAATGTGGTTGTCAACTGAGTTCTGAACTGATTAGAACGAATTGCGAACCTATTATCAATGCCTGAATGATTTTCGGAACTCAAGGGAGTTAATTTTCGAACCTTTTTTCAGTTGGTGGAGGTTCTCTATTTATAGCACTGGGAGATGTTGGGCGATCGCTTCCGCTGTATCATAATAAGCGGGCGATCGTTTTTAGCACATGGGTTGGTCTCCTTAATGTCCACAGGAGTTGCTGGCAGCCAGCTGTGCGGTCCAATGAGAAGTCTGCACGCGTCTGAGTCGCTGTCATGGGCGGTCCCACCTTGTACCTTTCTGCGGGTCTGTCGGTAGGTGAGAAGGTGGTGACAGACTGTGGTCAATGATCCATGTTCTGCGGCGCCTTTCGCGGGTCTGCACATGGGCGCTGCTTTGAGATCCAGTCTTCGTAGACTTTGACGGACGAAGGTCTTGTTCGTGGCACAAGACGGTCATCTTAGGTCGGGCACCAGAGCCGATCGCTAGGTGCCAAAAGGCGATCGCCTTGAGAGTCGATCGCTAGATACTCGAAGGTGGACTGTTATCTTCGTTTAGGCGAGTTCGCCATAGCTTGATTGGTTGTGGACTCGATCGCTCGGCCTTGTAGTCGATCGCCTGTCGAGGTGTATAAATCTCGACACAACATAGTCGATCGCCTGTCGAGGTGTATAAATCTCGACACAACAATTGCCCCCCAGCTCTCTCCTATGTTGGAAACGTGGGGTGAGGTGGTTCTACTGGCGATCGCTTAACTTTGACGAGTGACTTAGCATTTTGCGGAACTGGCGATCGTCTTTGAGCGGTTTAGTTTTGAATTTGGACGACCTGGTTGGCCACTGAAATGAGCGGGATGCGACAGCGGTCGTGGAAAAGTCTCTGGAGCACGTGTCGGGTTCCTGTTAGGGGAGACCGATGGTTATTTATGACTCCTCGTCTGGCGTGTCCTTGAAATGACGCGTATGCGGGTTTCAAGGGAGCATTAATTGCGACGGTTGCACTCCGACCCTTGAGATTCTCCATATTTGCACGGAAGTCCCTGCCATCTCCTATAAAAAGGCGCTGGGTTGCAGGGTTAAGACCCTTACGCGGTTTTATCGGAGAAGAAGGATAATATCGCCGAAGAATTTTTCTGAAGATCTGTCTGCCGATCGTCGATCGATTCACCCATTGGTAAGAAAACACTCATTTTCTCCTCTTCTTTTCGAAAATGTCTGGAGCATCTGGGACTTCTAATGTCCGGGAAGGACCCTCCACAGAATTCCATCAGGAGACGGCCGCCGAGGCTATCCGCGCCGGTATTGATCCCGCGGAAGTCGAGGCGCTATTTAATGAGGCCGACGTCGCTAGGGAGGCGGCGGTTGAGCAAAGACGCTCGCAAATGGAAAGAAATTTGGCGGTGAGGGCCTACTGGGAGCAGCATAGTGCTTTTGGCCAGGCCTACTTGGCCTTTGCTGAAATCATGGAGAGGTTGGCCGGTCCGTCTCCTAAATTCGATTACCGGGAGTACTCGATCGCTCATCCCTACCAGTTTGCTAAACGGTTGCTGTTTCGGGCCGCACAACGTTCTTCATGGTCCCTCGGCGAGATAAGGAGCTCGGCGACCAGGAAGGACCTGGCCGTCTGGAGGACGAGGTACCATATCCCTTCAGATGTGGATCTTTTTGCGCCGGCGGAGAATGAGCGACCAGACCAACCCCCGACGGGTATGGTCGCCGTGAACGAGGTGATTATGGAGGTCGGGCTGCGTTTCCCTCTATCTTTTGCTGTCTCCCATTTGCTGGCCGTCTGGAACGTGGCGCTGCTTCAGCTAACGCCGAACGCCTGGCTCCAGATCATATGTGCCCTCACCTTGTTCGGCGATCACCGACTATACCGCCATCCCTCGCCATCGGAGATGAACCATTTGTTCAAGCTGACGGTTTAGAAAGGGTCTGTTGGCGGCTATCATATTCAAGGCCAATCCGGTCGGGTGATCCTTGGAGTCCCGAACAAGGTGCGGGGCGATCCGGCGAAGTGGTTCTGGGTTGCCGGTGCCTGGAAGGCCTCAGCGAGTGACAATCCTATGGACGAGCTGAATATTCCTACTAGCTTTCAGGAAAGGAATCCGGGTAAGGGTTCTGACTCTCCCTTTGTTCGGATATGTTCTGAACTTATCTAATTTGATTTTGCTTTTGCAGGTTTCCATATTCCGGCGATCGACGAGCTACCTTTTGATTTCCTGATTGTCTGGGAGCGGATACGAAGTCTGCCAGACGACGACTTAGACGCTCGCCGGATTAACAAGGAGAGTCGTCGGTTGTCTGCTCGGCTGTTTCGTTCCCCGCGGCATCTTTCGGTCCCAGATATGACTTTCTTCGATCACCTTTTGCTGGGCGATCGTCCTGCTTGGAGAATGTGTCTAACCGTTGTTTGATTGTTTCTTTATTGCAGAAGTCTGCTTTCCTCGTTTTTTGGAGCCTCCAGCGGAGATAGCCATGTCGAACCCCGGAGTTCTGAGCCGTCTTCGCCAGAAGAAGTCATCTCGGGCTCCTCCAGTGGCGTTACCTCTCATTCCGGAGGTGAGGCCCAACGTGGAGCCGATCATAGCGGAGGAGGAAGCTCGTGAGGAGGGGCTCCGATCGAACCGCAAGCGGCACAGGTCGGAGGAATCTCCAGTTTCTGCCCCTGCCGGTGAGGTGCCGATCGCCGCACCTCTGATCACCGCGGTCCCACCGGTGAATGAGCCTACGCCCTCTGCGGCTTTCTTGCGAGAGATGGCGATCGCCGAGGCTGAGACCCCTCGCGGGAAACCATACTTTGGTCGCGATCCCGAGAAAGTCGAGAGGTAAACTTTTTTTGTTTGCTGAGTTTCGTTACTTGCGTGGGAGATGTGCTAATTTTTTGTTGTTTGATGCAGGATCCATAGCACTAACCCAGCTTGCCCGCCGCTGGTATTGGATTTCCTGGCGAGCCGGGCTATTTCAGCTTTGCCGAAGGCTTGGATGACCGACTTAGATGCGATCGCTCGCCAGCGATCCGGGAATACAATGCAGGCTGCTTTCGCTCTCTCCCCAGGTGGCGACGATGGTTGCCGAGGCTGTGAAAGAATTCGAGGGGCGTCCTTCTACTATTCGTCTGCAGGCGGACCTCGAGGCCGCTCGGAAAGAGAATGCCGATTATGCCGACAGGATTGTGGCTATAGAGAAGGACTCCTTGGATGCAGCTAAACGGGCGAGTCATGAACTTGAGCCGGCGAGACAGGATGCTGAGCAAGCCCGGGCGACGATCGACCGATTTCGGGACCGGATGACAGATGCCCGACGGTTGCACGCAGCCGCTGACAAGGAGGCCAATCAACTGAAGGTGACTGTCGCTCGGCTGACTAGCGAGCTGGCGGCGTCGAGGGGGGAGATGGCTCCAAGGGAGTCCGAGCTCCAGGGTGCGCAACAGGCGGTTATTGAGTTGAAAGGGAAGCTCGAGGCGACCGAGGCCGATCCCTTTCTAAACGTGGAGTTTGTCATTGAGTTTTCCTATTATATGGCGTTCGCTGACTCGCTCCGAGCTGCTAAGAAGGGAGGACTGGAGGTTGGCCCCCTTGCTGAAAACTTCAAGGCATATGCGTTGGAGCACCCTCTTCATCCTGCCTTCTCTATGCCGATCTTGGATCTCTCGAAACTTGGCGTGGACCTGAGCTGGTACCCGACTCCGGCGAACCTTATTCACCCTGACGCTCCGGCGGACGGGGAGGCAGCTCCGGAAGCTGGCGAAGGGTCACGGGCCGATCCGGAGGTTGAAGGCGAAGGCCAGGCGGGGGCCTGAGGCTCTTCGTTCTTATTTTTTAGCTTTTTTCCTTGTAATTTTGTAGCTTTTCTTTGTAATACTCACGCCTTCGGGCGACCGTGTATGTACTCCGATATTTCAAGTAATGAAATGAATGATTGTTTCTCCGATTTATTACTCGAATGATTGCTTTTCTGAGTCTTTGAATGACTTTGTACAAATGTGTGAGGAGAGATTGTTGCGTGTATAGCTCCAAGTGAATTGATAAACTCATATAGATAACTTTTACAACAAATTCGATCGCTACACAAACATCTGAAAAATGGTGATCTCTGTATGTAATTGAATAGGGACGATCGTCGTGTAAATAGCTCCGCACTCTTCTGAAAAATGCCGATCTCCGTATGTAATTGAATAGGGATGATCGTCGTGTAAATAGCTCCGCACTCTTCCCCCTTGTTTTTGTTCACTTAGTGAAAGTAAGGGGACGAAAATAAATCATTGAGTGAGCGGTCTTCAATTTTGTCGATCCCTCGAGGTAGGCCGTCCATCTCGATCTTGAGGAACCGTGCACGATCGCGGAGTTCGATGGACCGATCTCCATGACCGTGTCTTGTGCGCGAGCGACATTCCGTCTGATGGCTAAGTTCTCGCGACTCACTTAATTGGTAGGGTCTTCCGAAGGCTGCGCCTCGCCTCATATTTAAACGAAGGGCGTGCGGCCTTGGTCTGGAGGATTCCTTGCGCGGGGCGTCGTCGGATTAATCAACTCCACGTCCGCGGCTTGTTAGCTCTTTTCTACCTCGGGCCGCCATTAAGATGGTGACCCTCGACGGTATACGTTGAGACGGGGGGAGGGACGCATCGCATTGTCCGAGAAGGACCTACCACGTTAAGTGATGGACCTTTGAGGGCGGGCGAACGTGTCCACAGATTAGTTTTGGAGGGCCCTCAGACTACGCCGGCCTTGTATTTAAACGAAGGGCGGGCGATCGTGGCCCAAAGGGACCTTGCATGGGCACAGAGAACGGTACCATCGTCCTCCACGACCATGAAGACACTCTTCTACCTCGGACCATCAAGTCAGATGACGATCCTCGACGGTATACGTTGTGTAAGGGGAGGAGATCGCCTGCCTAGGTTCTTCATGTAGATGACGAACTTTAGAGGGTGAGCGGGCAATCCTATGATTTATTTTGGAGAGTCCTTCGGCTACGCCCGCCTCGTATTTAAATGAAGGGCGAGCGATCGGAGCCCAAAGGAACCTTGCATGGACCGATCGTCGGTTTAATCGATTTTCACGACCATGGCAGCACTCTTCTACCTCAAACCATCATGTCAGATGACGATCCTCGACGGTATACGTTGTACTAGGGGAGGCGATCGCTGCCTAGGTCCATCATGTTGATGACGAACTTTAGGGGGCGGGCGAGTCATCCTCTTTTTTGAAGCGTTTGCTCAGGCAGTAGCTTTTAGTTTGCTGAGGCGGGAAATCGAGGAGAGACTTCCGAAGTTCCCTTCCCTTGATTGAAGCATGTAGATACGGTCGCTGAGGTCGATCGAGGGGTCGGCTCGTATGACTTTCCGGCCTGTTCGCGTTCGACTCAGGTGACCGTGTTGGGAGATTGGTGGGGCTCCGGCTAAGCCAATAAGCTGTCCAACTTGCCCTCCTCGAACAATCTCCAGAGTTGTCTGAGGAGGTCGCGGCATTGGTTGGTGTTGTGGCCAGGACTCTTGTGGTAGGCACAATATTGATTGTGGTCTATATGACCATGGTCTCTTATTGCCTTTGGCTTGTTTAGCGGTTCGCGCCCCTTGATGGCGTAGAAAATGTGGGCCGGAGTTTGGTTGAACTTGTGGAGGAGATGGGTTTCCACATCCTCGAAGGCCTTGAGATCGCCGGATGGCTTGGCGATCGTCTTTTTGGTTTTGGCGATCATCGTCTTTCGGACAGGAGGTGGCGTTTCCTCGCCTAGGCGGAGGGTGAGTAGCCTTTGCCTGGCCAGAAAGTCGACAGCCTTAGCACGGAAGATCGCGTAGGTTGGGGGGATGTCCTTCGTCAGATGTCTAAACATGGGTGAGTGACCGTAGAATCCCCCCAGGACGGAGTAGAGAGGGAGCTCGTCATTCATGGGTTCACCGGTGAGGACTATATCATCCACCCGGTCGATGTAATCTGCGTCAGATTCATCTTCCCCCTGCTTGATTTTCATCATGCAGTGGGGGCCTTCTGGTCTAGCGACCTTGGCAGCGAAGTATGACGTGAAGTCACTCGCCAGTTTCTCAAAGGAGACGATCGATCGTGGTGGTAGTGAGACGTACCACTTGTGGGCCAGCTCGCCCAATGTTAACGGGAAGATTCGGCACTTGGTCGCATCTGATGCCCCACACCCGGTCATGTAGATCCGGAAATTGCTTAGGTGGGTCTCAGGGTCCGATCTCCCTTCGTATAGAGGTGTTTTGGGAGGAGCGATCCTTGGTTGCACGGGGGCAAGCTCGATGTGGACCGCGAGTAGCTCGGTCGGTCTGATGGTCTTTCTACTGGTGCTTGCCCCAGTATCCAAGAGCGCTTTCATCTCGTCGAGCTAGCGTTGCATAGCGGCCATCGCCGTGGCCTGGCTGCTCACGGCTAGGCACTCGGAACGGGAGCCGAGGCGATCAAGTACTGACCCCCTGGCGTTGAGCTTGACGGCTAACTTGTATTCGGCTGGGAGTTGGGTAGGCCGAACTCCTGGCGACGGACTCGGATTCCATCATTTCGTGGTTGGGGCCAGAATGCCCCGGTCGCCATGATGGGTCGCTTCCCAAGCGACTGAATACGGAACCGTCCGGCCGTGCGAGAGCCTTTTCTCGCAAATCGGGGCTTTCTGACGATCGCTCGCCCAGTAAACCCTTGAACTTCTGTTTGCCCACGCGGAGGATGGCCGAGGGAGTTATAGCGGGCGTCGCGCATGCTCTCCGTCGCTCCTTTAGGATAGCCATAGCCTCCTCGATCTTTTTCGCGGTTTGGAACTGTTCGAGCGAAAGACTGGGGCCATCCCTCAGGTGCGGGATCGAGAGTCTCGCATTGCCGCGGCTACCCTCTGCCGTCGGCTGTGGCTCGGATCTAGCCGGGATATGATGTCCGGCGGTTCGGAGAGTGGCTCTCTTCGATGTAGTGGCGGACGTCATGATTCTGAAGGCTCTCTTTGAAGCGCAGTGAGTGTCACTTCAAGTATATGCCCCGAGAACAGTGAGTGTTCTTCGGGACGGTAGGAATAAAAACGAAGGTTCAAGCGCCCTCCTTCTAGTGCCAATTGTTGCTACCCAAAATATTATCCGGAGATAAATATTGCTGGAATGAATGGATAGCAAACAAAGTGCGAGAGCACTTCCGTGGGGAAAGTAAATAACACAAGATTTGCCGGGGTTGTTAGTCCCGGGCTTGAATGCTCTCGCGAGATGTTATTAATACAAATATTCTGGGGTACAAGTATTAATGTTAGAGTACAATTACAATGAGTGTAAAGACCCTAGTTATCTTAGCTATTGAGCGTGAAGATTGCCGGAAGAACCAGATATGATGCTCTGTGAGTTCTTGTAACAACGTTGACGAGCTGTGACAACCGTGAGAAATCGACAGTCTATCACGGCGTGTAATAGCTGTATGTTTGAGCTCCTGGGCTTGCGAGTCTCTTCGGATATGTACTGCAGGGAGTTCTTGCCTCCGCCGACCGTCTTCTGGATAAGAGGGACTGAGAGAGAAATCCTGAGGTAGATTCAAGAGAGAAAACCGAGAGCCCGAAAGAGTGTATGTGTTCTGAATGTGGTTGTCAACTGAGTTCCGAACTGATTAGAACGAATTGCGAACCTATTATCAATGCCTGAATGATTTTCGGAACTCAAGGGAGTTAATTTTCGAACCTTTTTTCAGTTGGTGGAGGTTCTCTATTATAGCACTGGGAGATGCTGGGCGATCGCTTCCGCTGTATCATAATAAGCGGGCGATCGTTTTTAGCACATGGGTTGGTCTCCTTAAAGTCCACATGAGTTGCTGGCAGCCAGCTGTGCGGTCCAATGAGAAGTCTGCACACGTGTGAGTCGCTGTCATGGGCGGTCCCACCTTGTACCTTTCGGCGGGTCTGTCGGTAGGTGAGAAGGTTGTGACAGGCTGTGGTCAACGATCCATGTTCTGCGGCGCCTTTAGCGGGTCTGCACATGGGCGCTGCTTTGAGATCCAGTCTTCGTAGACTTTGACGGACGAAAGTCTTGTTCGTGGCACAAGACGGTCGTCTTAGGTCGGGCACCAGAGCCGATCGCTAGGTGCCAAAAGGCGATCGCCTTGAGAGTCAATCGCTAGATACTCGAAGGTGGACTGTTATCTTCGTTTAGGCGAGTTCACCATAGCTTCATTGGTTGTGGACTCGGTCGCTTGGCCTTGTAGTCGATCGCGTGTCGAAATGTATAAATCTCGACACAACATAGTCGATCGCCTGTCGAGGTGTATAAAATCGAATGAATTTTTATTCCCTCTCCCTAAATAGCCGTCTGTCAAAAGATCGGCCAAGGATCGGCTGGAACCGGCCCAAAATTGGTGCCGTAAACAGTCTGAACTGTTACGAATTTGTATTTGTTTTAGTTTTAATGCAATATAAAATATCTTTATCATAAGTAAAAATACATATTTAAATATATAAAGCAGCAAAGAATGAATCAGAGCCGGCCCAACACCAGTGCTGGAACCGGTCTGAACCGATATGACTTTTCTGTTTTATTTGCTTTTTTTATAATTTAACATAAATAAAAATACATGTTTAAATACTTAACAAGTATAGATTAGTTTGTCAAATAACTTAGTTAGTTATATTGATTCTGTTTCAGGAGAAAGTAAAAGACTGTAAATACGAGTCAATCAATTGTATTCATAACACGGCTAGAGGGGCCTTTATATATGCATTACAATGAGAGTCCTTCCATACATAGGATTCCTAGATAAGGTAAAATATCTAATAGGATCTCACTACCTCTAGAAGGATCTAAAACCTTCCAGCTATGTATCTACAACCAGTATTAGGTAAGACACATCACGGGAATAATAATTCTCGAAACACTCCCCATGTGTCGAGCACTAATACAACAATGGTGCAGAAGATGTTTCCTTCGTAAAAACCTATTCCAAGCCAAAACAAAACCCCATGGGAAAAATAAAGGCTTGATGAGGAAAAGATTGCAACACACCAACATAACATATCATGTATACTCCCCCTGATGTATACATATTGACTCCCCACGATGAGTACCTCAAATCATAGGAGTCAGATGCCAAGTTTCCCTCACAACTATACCAAGGAAAAACCATTGGGAAAAATACCTCTTGGTCTAAGTTGAACAGAAGTACAATGCATCATTGTATAGATGTTCCCATAGGTCGCCTCGTTAAAAACTTTACCAAGTGAAAACCCAATGGGAAAAAACAAACCTTAGTCTAAGGACAAAAAGAGCGCGACGCATCCAAAGTGCAGAGTCGCTAAAGACTTATCTGAAAATCAAGTTTTCTAAAGTCTTTACCTCCATGCACTAAATCAGTCATAACTCCTTCGATTCAATAGGTATCAACAAACTGTAGGAATTCTTAAAACTAGACACTCATAGCTTTTCATTCATATACAGTATGTAACCTAGATCATCCTGAGCAGATCACAAATCTCTATCGAAGTTGACTCAGCAAATTACCAGACATATCCTGTCCTACTTTGCAACAATATTCATATGTCACTCAACATGATGGATGTGATCAAATGGTTGGTTTCTTTGGAAAGTAGACACAAACCTTTCTAATGGTACCAATTTCACCATTTTCCAACAAGTGAGCTGCCCTGTAGGTCATATGGGAGATAGACCAACACATTCTGGGCAAATTCGGATATTGGTTTTCAAGTGTCCTTTTATCGCGATAGAGCGAGCTTCAAACTTCTTGTCAATCACAGACATTGTGTGAGTGCATCCTAGGCCATCATCACAGTGGCTTTACCGGATTATTACAATGAGTACATCGAATCAAACATGAGTACATAATACCGTACTTTTCTTTAAGACTGCATCATCACTTAAGTGAGCCAAGTCTTATTATGACTTCGACGAGTCATTGGGAATCATATAGGCATTACTTTATTGTCTCTTAGGGAAACCGTCCCTTAGATTGCCTTAAACCAATTGATGAATACGCATCATCAAGTGTCCCCAAGATCCTTTCATTCTTAACTTTGGATTTAGCGGAATCTCTTAGTCTCACAAGAGTACATCACTATAAACCCTTAGTTTTACACGCAAAAGCTTCATATCTCTTCTAAATCAAGTATATACTTAGTATGCGTTCCCGACAATCACTTGTCGACGCACTCCGTGGTCAAGAGCCACTTGATTTGAGTTTGATCCATCACGAAATCCTTTTATCACTTAACTTAGTTCTCCACTAAGATAAGATTTAATCATAAGATGCACGTCAGTTTTTGGGAAACTATCTAACTGAAAAGATAGTGGATGCTATAACATCCATTACGATAGCACAACTAAGTTTCGTGTCATCGTAGTCGATTCCAGTGCGTTCATGAGAAACCTCGCGCCATGAAGTGAGTTTAACTCCTTCTCTCACTCGCCTTAACAAAGTATACAAATAGATCTTATCTTTGGAGTGTCGGCACCACTTCAACAAAGGGCTATCACTTTGTTCATACTGGAGCCGCATATATTTCCATTTTAGGCCAAGGCTACAATGTTGTAGATTTTAAACGAAGTATGGTTCGATTAAACTCACATTCCACGTCCTCATGAACCGGCTTTATTCATAGAGTACTCTTTATGGATTGGCATTCATTGAGGCGTCCCCCAATGATGACTATAATCCAGAATCACATGAGACGAATGAGTTCATTTGATCATATGATCAATTTTCATGTACCAAACTCGCATACATTCTTAGCGAGAGTATTTATCAAACCAAATGACATCCCAATACTCGATGAGATCCACGGCCTAGTAAGTAACACCGTCTACCACAATTTATGGTGTTACCATATCACCATTTATAGTTAACGAACGTCCATGTCCGGACACAATCCTTGCAGACATGTTTGCAGCATGTATTTAATCTCGTCACTTTAGGGAACTTGGTGAGGCACAGTAGGGACAAACTACGACAATTCCAAGTCGTTCTACTCGAACATAATCGTCCGCATCTCCCCCTAACGTTGGGAAGACTGGCTCATCAAGGTGACTTACGAGATCGTCTGCCAAGGTATATTTTAAGCAGATTATGAGTGAAAGCGCATGGCATATTCATCATTTATAACCCATCACAATGAGTTGTGGTGACGCACTTTAGTACATGAACATGTGGACGATAAAGATTTTTCATTGTTAACGCAATCCAGTTAAAAAAATGCACACTGTTACACTCATAACTAAGCATTTGAATGATGATAGGTATAGGTGAGTGTGGCATGTTGACCTATTCTACATAACCGTAGCTACTGGTCTTGAGAATCCAACAAAACTGCCACCATGCACCACCGGGATCGAACATAAAGAAATGATTGAACCGACGATAGGTCGTTGGTTTTATCGAACCTCTAGTGCTTTCTTGAAGAGTTCACCCCCTTCACCAGCCCCAAGCACCTCAAAATTTCGTGAGCATGTATAAACGGGTGTTTAGGATTCCAAAATCATCAACCTTGTGGTAAAAAACCGGTCGAAATGACATCGAACTGGTCGTTCGGACGGCTGGTGGTATGTGAAAACTTCATTTGAGTGGTTCACCTCCTTCCAAGTCTCCAAATGGCATTAAAATTTGTGAGAAGGTATCCTTGGATGTTAGGAAGTACTCGTTAAAGTTTCACTTTAATACTCGGTCTAAAAGTGGGTGAACCGACCTTTACAATGACTGGTCCGCAAGTTGAACAACCATAAACTCAGGTTTCATCAACTTATCAATCATTGTCAAAGAAACAACATAACATATAAATGTTATCACTTGAGTACGACCATTTGTGAACACCATCATAACATCATAAGCCACCCAGGCTAGTACTTATGATCATGTATGTATAAGGACTCGGTGAAAAGGGAGGACTCAGCACCATGCTTATGCGAGTCGTTACATTATTCTCTTTAGCACAGAAGGGTGTCATCTCCTAATCGTGCTAAAGAATAGGATTTAATCAATGAACATGGATAAGAAGGATCATTGGGGGGTCTCTGGTGTCACACATGCTTATGAAAGCAAGACGCGAATGACATAACTATCATCATCGGTCATGAGCCCTGCTCAAGACTCCACCAAGATAATTTGGTGTCTTTGATCCAGTTAGCTTCTTTGTTCAAAGAAAAAATGATGTCCATGGCAATACCATGGTATATAGATCATCAATGTATAAACTCCGGACTATTAAAGCCTAAATGTGTCAATGTCCCAATACATCTTCTCGTTATAAAAACCGATGCAAGCCGGACCATATTGACTCATGAATATTTTTTCTTTTCACATATCCAATACAAGTGATGCATAAGATTTTATTTCTCACAAATTACAATGAAATGCTATGAGTGATACACTTTGGCATATATATCATCGAGTCATAACATGGTTCAATTGTTACGGAACATATGTTACTAGAAAACGCCATTCGGCATTCAACAACTTGAGCATTGTACCACTCATTAAATTGTGATGACCTAGTCATCATAGTCACAATGCATTTCTAACACGAAATTCAAAAATATTGTGTTCCTTGGAAATAGCTTAATACGCACTCAATTTCGCTTGCAAAATTTTACAAACATAAGCATAGCGAACACTCTAACAATATAGAGATTTTATACCTGATGCGATCAAGATGATCTATCATATTAAGTGCATAACATGGCAAGATTATATGCCTAAAGGACAAAATTACGACACAAGCATGGTATAAAACTACCATGCATACGCTCGACCTTCTTATAAGGGTGCGTATTTAGGGCTTCCCCAAAAAAACTGTTTTTCAACATTTGTAAGATGATATTTTAGCGTACAATGCATACCAAAAATCGCATCATATATGGAAAATTAGGCCAAAAAGAGGTTGAAAAATATGTGTCATAAGACCGATTGAAAATTTAAGATGGGAACCAAGTTTGTTGGGACAAAAGTTAGCACAATCGCTGGAAAATAAAATTCTGCGCAGCTTGACCTTTGTTAACTAAAACGGCGGTAACTCCCTTGTTAGGAAGGCTATGGACGAACAGGTAGATGTTTTGGAAACTAGACTTTCATATCTTTCTATCCATAGGTTGTGCACCACAGAGATCATTAAACTCGGATCACAATGCATGTTTTAGTTGGCTGCTTTAGTATTTCCCAAGTTTAGTGAGAAAACAAGGTTGAGGCTATATCCAATGGCATAAGTGCTGATGCAAAAATATATGGCAATGACAGCCATAGGTGCATTTAAACGCAGCAGGTGTTCGATTTCTTATCTCGACTAATAATCCTTTCGGTAACTCCAACTTGGTAGACTTGCAGAGAAAGTAGGAATGTCGGTAAAGCTAAGGCTGTTTAAAAACCACTGATTCTGTTAGAACTTTCAATGCATAAACAAGTACCAAGGAGGATGCGCTTAGTCATGATCAAAAGTATAGACAAAACCCACCAAAATGCATCAAATCAACCAAGTATTTTAATTTTCAATTTGCAGGTATACGTCATAATAGCCATGTTATGTGGATGCAACTCGGTGCATCATAATTAAGCATTTTGAACCATGAGACATAATGAATATACTATAACCAAATCATCTTGACCATCCAATAAGATCGACTAAATATAGTCAAATATATAAGGCTCATGCATTTACAAATACTTGGAAAAGTATTCGGACCTATAGTCACACGAACTATAATCGAGGTCAATAAATTCATGTATTTACCACAATATGTCATTGCTTTACATGTTGAAATTCATGAGAATTAATCTTACATTCTTTCATATATTATACTGCAAGAAAATGGTGCATGACTACACCCACATGCAATATTTTATTTTAATAAGATGAAAGATGGATTTTTCCAAGTATGGGATTGGGTCAAGACCAACGTGGTGGTCGATCAATTCAACGTGACAAATCCATCACAAATTGATTTTAGCCACGACATATCTGTCGCAATCGATGTTTGTCCCATTCGCATGTCACAAATTTGTGAGTAATCATGAACGAGTCATAACTTTACCGTTACCAACAATGTTCATTTTTTTTCAATTGTTGGTTTAAAATCGACAAAATGACGACGTCAAATCGCACCCAAACCGTGGTGTATGCAACAACCACAAATATCGACTTTTAACAATTATCTGTGACTCCTCCAGGACCGTCACACAGTTTACTTCGACATATAAGAGTGATACCACCTCTCATAGTCTCATCCACCGCAAAGTAGCATGGGAGATAAAAAAATCCAATTCCCCAATTCCCAAAAAAAATTCCCAAAAGAGAGGTATTTAAAATTCCTACAGTACCCTTTAAATATTAGAATTTTTTTTTCAAATTAAAACTATTACAAACCAAGTAAAATAAACGATATTTTAAAAAAATAAACAAATTTGAATTTTATAACATCAAAAGTTCAACCTATATGTAAGCAATCCATTATTATGTATTGTACATTATTATATTTTAAAAATTTAAATATATTTCAATCTTCGACGGCCGGTTGTCACTTATCGTCAACTTCGTGCCTTGATAAATCGAAAAAGAAAGCGTCCAGTTATGGTCTGACGACGTCATTTTGTCTATAACAACTTACCAACGTGCGCCAACCATCACTAATGTATTATGTATCTAATGAAGGTTGTTTATAAATACTAGATGTTCTTCCATGCGATGCACGATGTAAAATATTACATATTTTATTAGTAATATGTGATTGAATTTCAATGATATCCTAAAATTATTATAAAATATACATGAGCCAATACACACACATGTACATAAACTATTATGTGATTTATTTATATTTATAAATTCTTATCATGTGATCTAAGGGCACATGATAGGAAATCATAATTTAATTAAGCATATGCATTTATAATTATTTTATTGCTTTGCAATCAGAACAAAATAATTCTGAAAAACCAAATAACTTTTAAAGTACAAAACTACGAAAATAAACTAAAAATATATATTTTCTTCAATATTCTAATATTTTTATATGAAAATATTTTAATCGTCTAATATATCATTATTATATTTAAATTACTTTATATATATACTATATGGATGTTAAATTAAAGAGCACGAAGTAAGAATTAATTTGATACATTTTTTATCAAAAATTAAATTGATACGAAAAAGTTATAATTGTTTAAACTATTGAGTTAAAAATAAAAGATAAAATGAGAGAAAATTTTTAGTTGATCACGTGTCGCAAAATGACTCACTTTTAAAATTCAGGTTGCAAATATAATTTTTTTTATTTTGACACCGAAGTTCCAAGCTTACACCTGACTGTATCTGGCTCTCAAGTTCTTAAATATCCTCAACTACTGTGCACAAGGAGTCGTCCCCCCAAGTAATTGATCTATGCTGGACCCCCCAAAATCCAACCGCAGGGTCCCACCGAGATCTGGCCTCTCACACTGCCGCTTGAAGCCCTCAATATTTAATTTTTTCACCAGCGTACCTCGGAGGGTTAGTGTCTCTTCTTTTAATTATAGATTAAAGAGTCATAAATTCTTGGAAATTTTTGTCCTCGAATGGACTCGATCCCAAATTTTCCACTTGAAGTGGAAGACCCGTGGCCAGTCAACCAAGGTAAGGGCTTGTTTACTTTTTACTTAATTAACTTAATGCTTAATCAGCTTAATCGATCAGCTATATTTTGTTGTTTACTTTCAACTTAATGACCTTAATAATGTCTTTTTCATTAAGCAACGTTTGTGGTGTCCTTACCATTAAGCCAGAAATACTTCCCCAATATACCAAAATTACCCTCTCTAATAATAAAAGAATTGAGTATATATAGTATAAATTATCATATAATCTTAATTATAATTGAGTATATATAGTATAAATTTAAAATATATATTAATATTATATATTTAAAATTCATAAAATATAAGCTATTTATTGATAAAAAAATTAATATAACTATATATATATATTAAAATATAACTTAATATATTTATAAAAATATTGTCGGATTATTTAAATATACCTGAAAATTATAATATAATTTATGAATATATATTATAATATAAATTAAAATATATATTATGTTATATTATATAAATTGATTTCTTTTATATTGACTATTAAAAAATTAATATAACTATATATATATATATATATATTAAAATATAACTTAATATATTTATAAAATATTGTCTGATTATTTACATATACCTAAAAATTATAATATGATTTATGAATATATATTATAATATAAATTAAAATATATATTATGTTATATTATATAAATTGATTTTTTTATATTGACTATGAAAAAAAATTAATATAACTATATATTAAAATATAACTTAATATATTTATAAAACTATTGTCTAATTATTTAAATATATTTGAAAATTATAATATAATTTATGAATATAAATTAAAATATATATTATGTTATATTATTTAAATTGATTTTTTATATTGACTATTAAATACATTAATATAACTATATATATTAAAATATAACTTAATGTATTTATAAAAATATTGTCTGATTATTTAAATATATCTGGAAATAATAATATGATTTATGAATATATATTATAATATAAATTAAAATATATTATATTATATTATTTAAATTGATTTTTTATATTGACTATTAAAAAATTAATATAACTATATATATATATTAAAATATAACTTAATATATTTATAAAATATTGTCTGATTATTTAAATATACCTGAAAATTATAATATAATTTATGAATATATAATATAATATAAATTAAAATAAATATTATGTCATATAATTTAAATTGATTATATAAACTAAAATGCTCAATCCGTTCTTTATCAAAAAGGACTTAATTCATATTGAGTGGTAAAATGGTTATATCTGTCATTCAGATAGTTTATTCAGAAAAGAAAGAAACAACAATATATTTTTCATATCAGACAGATTAATCCACTCAGACAGCTTAATCCATTCAGGTATTAATAAAAAAAAATAAACAGCCTAACTGATTAGGTTGCAAATATAAATATCGGTCAAAAGTTGAGTTGCATTTTCAAAAAATCTCTAATGATTTCTCAACGTTATTATATTTCAAATTTATTAGTTAAAATATGTATATAATATTTAAAATAATAAATTGAGTACCACTGTTTTGGGGTGTAGCTTGACTGGCTGGTCCAATTTCGATGACCAATATTTGATTATTGGTAAGAGGGAGAAAGTGAGGTCTCTCTCAAAGTTTTCAAAACGAAAAATAGTATTACATCGTCATTACTTGTGATCATTTAATTTTATATGATCGATAATTTAAGTTTGGCATTAATCTCAAAATATAATGATAAAATATTTAACAAAATTATATTATGAAACTTCACCATCTAAAGTTTCATAATATAATTTTGTTAAATATTTTATTATTATAGTTTGAGATTAATTTATAGTCAAACTTGAAAATTATTAATCATATAAAGTCAAAATGCTCATGTTAGCTGGGACGGAGAGAGTAGTAAAAGTTACTATTTGGCATCCAATCGCGGCTTAATTGGTTGCTTCAAACTTCCTGTAGTCAAATAGATAAAGCACATTTACTTGTTTATACAATAATTAATTAATTAATGAAGTAATAATCCGAGAAATAAATCAGGGCGGAGAAAATTGCTCACTCATACAACAACTAGTGATCTTTTTTTTTTTTTTATTATTACAATAAAAAAACAAAGCAAGAAAATAAATAAAAATAAAACGAACCGGCAATTATAATCACATTACACAAATGAAGAAAACATGAAGGAGTTAAACAATCAATATGATAATCTTCCTTCCGGATGCAAAGGGAAGAGTTCAAGGGTCCTTCTACTCTCCACTCCTTCTGACATTGTACAATTTTTGTTAATTTCTTCCAAGCATTGATCAAATGCCCAAGACTTGCACTTTCTTTTGTATGGGGCATAATCCGATAATTCCTCCTCGATTCCGCTAGCCTGCTAAAATCTTTATAATCAGCTTACAGAAAAATATACTATGCAGCATGATGTACCGTGTCGTTTGTAATTATGTTGTATTTTCAATGTGATTATGTGATACACCGGTTTTGATACATTATGCGACATTTTTTAATGTAATTATGTGATACATCATTTGTGCTTATGTTGTGTTTTCAATGTTATTATGTAATACTGTACTAATTGTGATTATGGTTCGTTGTGTTGCGGGATCACAATTAGTGAAAAAAAAAGGGATATGAACTTAGGATATGAACTTAAGATTACCGGAGATGGTGGGAGACGAGTAGTAGTCGTATTAAAAGGAGAAGGTGGTGTTCTAGGACTGTGGCTGAGGCCGAGACTACTGCGCTTCTGCTTCTGCCTCTCGCGCGCTTTATGGTTTTGGAACCAGTAAAACACGTTTTTGCCTTCAATCTTGCCATACTTTCCGAGCTGTGCAGTGATCTGCTCGATTTGTTGGGCATTGGGTGTTCGCATCCCGCTTCTGTACAGCATTTCCAGTATTCCTATCTGTTCTCGCGTTGGATTCCACCTTGTCCCTCCTGGCTGTGCCTCCACCTGTAATTAAAAATTTAATATATTAAAATTAAATTTTTTATTAATATTTACTCAAAAATTCAACGTGCTTTTTTTTTTTTTTTGAAAATTCTCGTGGCCATTTTTTCAAATACTGCGTGAAAGAGAGATTCTTGTAGTAAATAACAGCACTCCGGATTTTAAATTTATGGCTACAAATTAAAGGGATAATTACAAAATTGCCCCTGAGATGCTGTAACCTCTTCTTTAACCGGACCATTAATGAGTTGATATATGACTCAAATTTGATGACATTATCAAGTAGTATTAATCCCACACAGCAATTCGTGATATTTATAAAAAAATGAGGATAGAATCGTAACATGTAATACGAAAAGTTGCAATCACGGGATGTAACTGGAAATTATTTGATGAAATAATACTGGTTAATTAGTATTCGCTTGGCAAAAATAAACTAGCTTATTTTTTGATCTTATTAAAGAAAATCATATTTAATACGTCGTAAACTGGTTTATAAGACAGTTTATTGAGATGCTACTAAATAGCATTTCAATAAGCAAACTTATCTATCACGAGATAGCTTAAAATGGTTGTTGGGGGTAAAAATGTAAAAAGGAATCAACTTCATGTACAATTTCCAAAATTTATAATATGGGTTTTTTCTTAATTGCTCCAAACCTCATGGGGGCGCGTAGTTCCTATGCATAATCATCACAGAACTAAATACATGAGGATACTGTGTGACAGGTGTGTTAAAAGTGTGTGTGTGTGTGTGTGTCTTGCATGTAGATTAAATCATTAAAGTGTCATATATAACATGTGAAGCTAAGCTAGGGCATGCAAAATGTGACTATAGGATATGGTGAAGACAAAATCTCTTACCTGAGCAGATTCTTTCGTCCGGTAATCCGAGGATCCGAGATTACCGGGACTACTTTCCGATCTGATGAAACTCCTGAGATCAAAACCAGCATCGGCGGCGGCAACGGGGAGGGCGGTCAGTTTAGGAGCCAGCGGCCGGAGGCGCTTGCAGCCGAGGGCGAGGTTGGTTGGTTCGTGATCCCAGAACCCACGTGCGAACTGGTGAACCTTCATGCCTTGAAATCCCATGGGTGACATCTTTGGTTGGGGCAAAAACACACACACACAAAAAAAAAGGAAAAGAAAAGAGTGGTGGTTATATAGAAAGTGATATTGAGATGTGAAGAAGTGTTATGAGTGGGAGTGAGAGAGAAGGAAATAAAGGGGAATTAGGGGAAGAAAAATAAAAGAAAAAGTAGGGGATTTGAGGCTATATGATCAACCAAAGACCAAATGATGAGGTGAGGTTGACTTGAGATATCAATTTGTTAAAAAGAGAAATGGAAAGTGATGTCTAGAGAGAGAAAGGAGGGGAGTGAGGTGGTTCTCTCCATGGAGATACCTCATACAGTGCATTTCCTGTCGGATGCAATACACGTGGCGTGTATGGACGGTGTAGATTGATGCACTAGATGGTGCATCGATCTGCCGTCGCATCTGCAGCGTGTATGCATCCGGCGACGATGCTGTGCGTGGGAGTGTCTGTGGACGATACCGGAGTGAGGTGGGTGGGTGGGTGAAATCCAATCTATAGCCTAGTGTGGGGGAAAAAAAAAAAAAGCAACACGTAGTGTATGCCCTTTATTCCTTTAATCATATGTAGTAGTACTTGAATAGTTACACTTATTTCATGTTCAAATTTAATTTTGATATTATTTCTTGAAAGATTAACTATATTGATGGGCCACACAAATGACTTTGTCTAATTTGATATGATGAAAGTATGTATAAACTTATTACTATTAGTTAATAGAGGATTATTATTATTATAAATGTACGAGTGGGCATTTTCTATTCACGATTTGATATTACCTTAAATACTAGTATTCCAAATTTATCGAATTATTATCATTATAAATGTGTGAGTGAGTAGTAGTATTCACAATTTGGTATGACCTCAAGTGTCGATTCAAATGTAGAGTCTTTTTTCCAAAATGAGCGGGTGCTCCGCAGTCCTCGAGATATCTAATAACCACGTCTTTCGTAATATTTGTTATTCAGAAACTTCTTTTATATAATGCACATAATATTTGATAACCGGTATTTTACCTACTATTTCTTTTATTGAGGCGGATGCTCCTAGTGAGCAAGCTATGTATCCTCCCCCGTATGTACTTATGTATGTATAGACGTATTTATGCCGTTTCGTCTCAAACCTCACAAGAAATTCGCACAAACTAAATATAGAGATCCATTTTCCATAGAATAGAAATATATGTATGATAGACAACTAATTGTGTAGCTCTAGAAAATGGTGGAAATGATTCTCTTTTCAAATTTCATCCCGTGTAATTAATGTATGAGACATGAACTATATACAATCCATCAGGACCCATAAACTTTCCCTTAAACTAATGACATGCTTAATTTATATTGTCGTGACTCAATAATTTAAACAAATTTGTTAAACAAAAATCTATAATTGGATTGCTTGTGGTTAGGTGGTCTAATCAAACCGGTTAAAATATTTTCTTTGATTAGAAACAATTTCGATGGCGAAACTCCTTATGTGTATCAGAGCTTTCTTAACAAGACGAATTGTAAATTGAAGGATGTGCACTAGTGACAGTCCTGTAAAAAAAAGATCAATGAAACAACAACCCCAACAACAATCCTTATAACATTTCAGCAGTGAACTGTCGCCACACGAATTCCATCCCACGACGTCGTCACGTCGGATTGTTTCCGCCACGGTCATCTTATCACATGCCACTAGAGACTGATTAAATTATTTTTTTTTTGCTATCATGATAAGTTGTCCTCTATATGCTTTTCGGTGGCCTCTTCACAAATTTTTCGCATGACTTTCTCACTGTGAAAATGAAAATGGAAACACACTTTTTCCTTTTTTTTCTTTTCTTTTTTCCTTTTTTTTTTCAAAGATACGGATTATATGGTGTGTGTGTGTGTGCGCGCGCTTTCGCAACAGCTGAATGCAGACTTTTCGATCAGTGTGTTGAAAACTTGGAAAAATTAAAAAGGAAAATAAGAATATTACTACCAAAAAGGACAAAATCTATGAAAATCTATGTTGTGGGTATAAAATATTGTGGCATGTGGTGTAGAATAGTATGTCTAATTCCCAATCTCTCTCTTTATTATTGGGAACTGTCGCTCCAATTTCCCACACAGTGTAGAACCACCAACTGATAGCTTTTTATCCTGTTTTTTGTGAGGGAGAAAAAAAAAGATATTATAATAATATATTAATAATAATGTTCATAATAATAATAATATTGAGTTGGTGAATGATTCCTGATTTTCTCTATGAAGGAAAAATCAATACTAGCATGATGCCAGACTTTTTCACTCAATGTAATTTTAATATACTACGCATTTATTGTTTTATCAAGCAGCGTATATAAGAGTACGACGGGTGACATCATTTTCGTATATATGATGTTGATTGTCAATTATAACGGGGAGAGAGGTTGAACCTGAATTTTTTGCATTTCGAAAATTGAATATTTTTTTGAGTACATACGGTTGATTGTATTTTGTAATGAATAAATTTAAAGTATATTTTTAGGTCTGGATCATTTACGATGCGATAGTATGATGCGAGAATTGTTATGCATACGGATCGACTTTGAAAAATCCCCATCGTCACTTGTGTGCTCCTGAAATTCTGAATATAAACAGTAAATAGAGAGTCAACCGGAGTCGGGGTGATGGAGTTATGATGGAAATAGAAAAGACTACACTGTCAGAAACGTATGTCCATAAGTTCAAATTTTTGGTCGGAACTTCTTGCTTACATTGTTTTTCGACATCGTGAGAGGCTAATACGACCATATAATGAAGCAGTACGGTCGTAAAATGTAAAAATACGGTTGTAACTTGTAAACTACGGTTGTAACTACCCCTTAATTATACACACGCGTCCAAGAATCGAAATTGTTATTTCTGAACACGATCCCAAACCCTTGGCCTCATTTGAGTTGATTGTTGCCCTATAACGTGGATTCATCAAAAAATTTGGAGGATTTGAGGATTTCTACCGATTGAATTTCATGATTATTTGAATTAGGGTAGCATCAAATTCCTGAAACTTCTTTAAGATTAATGTGGATAATAGCTATGCAAGCATGATTATGAATAGACAATTGGTAAGGCAATATGACCATGTTGGTCGGGTTATTGTGATTTAAAGAATCTAAATGAGATATTTGAGACTTTAGTTGGATTGTTGGACATCAAGTGTTAAATTACCAGAACTGGATTTATGATATTATATTTGTTATTATCCCATTGAGTGGTTGCTTAATGATTATTTTGTTATAATCAACTTGGATACCGATGGAAAGACTAAAAATTATTTTTGATCCCGTGATTATTCGCCTTTATAATTTGGTCTTTATTTTAGGAAAAATAGTAAAGAAACAGTAGAAAGTAAAAGATGCAAGAAGCATTTGCAAAAGCATTGTATTGATAAAATTGATAGAAGGACTTTATATAGACTTTACAATGAGATTCCTTCCGTACATATGATTTCTTACAAGGAAACACATCAAGTGGAATCTTACTACCTCTAGAAGGATCTAGAATCCCTACCATCTACGATACATATCTAACCAGTATTAGGTAAGGCATATCACGGGAATAATAATTTTCGGAATACTCCCCCTGTATCGAGCATTAATACAACAATGGTGCATAATATGTTGCCTTCGTAAAACCCTATTCAAGCCAAAATAAAACTCCATGAGAAATATAAAGCCTTGATGAGGAAAAGATTGCAACGTACCAACATAACATGTCATGTATACTTCCCCTGACACACAACGACTCCCTTGATGAGCACCTCAAATCATAGGATTCAGATATCAAGTTGACCTCACAACTATGCCAAGTAAAAATCTAGTGGAAAAAATACCTCTTGATCTAAGTTGAACAGAAGTACAATGCATCATTGTATGGATGCTCTCATAGGTCGCCTCGTTAAAAACCTTACCAAGTGAAAACTCAATGGAAAAAACAAACCTTTGTCTAAGGACAAAAAGAGCACGACACATCCAAAGTGCAAGAATCGCTAAAGACTTATCCCAAAATCAAGTTTTTCAAAGTCTTGACCTTCATGCACTAAATCAGTCATAACTTCTTCGATTCAATAGATATCAGCGAAACTGTAGGAACTTATGAAAACTAGACACCCATAGCTTTTCATTCACATAAACTACGTAACCTAGATCGACCTGAGTAGATCACAAAGCTCTATCAAAATTAACTCAGCAAATTACCAAACATACACTGTCTTACTTTGCAACAATATTCATATGTCACTTAACATGATGGATGTGATCAAATGGTTGGTATCCTTAGAAAATAGACACAAACCTTTCCAATGGTACCAATTTCACCATTTTCCAGCAAGTGAGCTACCCTGTAGGTCATATGGGAGATAGACCAATACATTCTGGGTAAATTTGGGTATCGATTTTCAAGTGTCCTTTTATCGACAGAGCAAGCTTCAAGCTTCTTGTCAATCACAGACATTGCGTGAGCGCATCCTAAGCCATCATCACAATGGCTTTACCGGATTATTACAAATGAGTTTGTCGAGTCAAATATGAGTACATACTATCGCACTTTGATAGAGAGAACTTCTCTTAAGACGGCATCATTACTTAAGTGAGCCGAGTCTTATCATGACTTCTACTAATCATCGAGAATCATATAGGCATTACTTTATCGTCTCTTAGGGAAACCGTCCCCTATATTGCCTCAAACCGATTGATAAATACATATCATCAAGTGTCCCAAAGATCCTTTCATTCTTAAATTTGGATTTAGCGGAATCTCTTAGTCTCACAAGAGTACATCACTTTAAACCCTTAGTTTTACACGCAAAAGTTTCATCTCTTCTAAATCAAGTATATACTTTGTATGCATTCCGACAATCACTTGTCAACGCGCTCCGTGGTTAGGAAACACTTGATTTAGTCTGATCCACCACGAGATCCTTTTGTCACTTAACTTAATTCCCCATTAAAAATAAGATTTAACCACAAGTTGCACGTTAGTTTTTGGGAAGCTATTTGACTGACAATATAGTGGATGTTATAACATCCATTACGATAGCATGACTAAGTTTTGTGTCATCGTAGTCGATTATGTAACACCCCCAAGACGTTCAGGGCATATTACAGCGTCGTGGACTCCACACTATGGAATCCACCAGGCTAACGTACCAACAAGACATTTGACAACGACAAACGATCATCAATAATACGACAATTCAAATAATATTACAATCCGACAATAAAATCCGACATCAATCCATTTCCCAAAACAGGAACACAACATTAACAATTTTGAAATAAGAAGTACTCGAGTACTTAATCCAATTTTATAACACAAAGGTCCCAACACAGACATCAAAAGTAATAGACCGAACTGAACACCAACAAATGACCATTGATCAGTATCACGCTTGCCCATCATCCTCATACGGCTCAAGTGCTCGTTTGTCCCCACGATCGATACCTAAAATACAAAAAGTATTTCCCCCATTTAAGGGGTTAGCGACAACTTCTAGTGCAAGTACAATCCATTTGAACTACATTCTAATCAGATGAATATATGCGCCAAAAAGTCATTTTAGAAAACATTTTATATTCCGGAATATTTATGATGTACAATTACAAAACACATTATCTCCAACAAATCACAATTCAAAGTTAACCGTTGGTACGAGACTCACGGCCAGCGTACCCCGCAGAGCCCCGTCGAACATCCCTGGGTGGCTAACCACAGTTCGCGATACGCACACTCACGGCAATACGTATCCCTAGAGGCCCCGTCGGACCGTCCCTAGGTGAACATACACATAACCATCCACAACAACCACGATACAGCCATAATTAAAATACTAGAACATGTAAACAAATGTAAAGTACTTGCCTTTGAGACATTCTTGAAGAAACGGAGTTGAAGCACGACTACGAACGGTCCGGGTGGAAAACGACGGTTCCTAAACGAAGGACCAATACAGTTCAGTCCCCACGGACAACAATACTCTAATGGAATACACCCATAACCCCTATTACATGATACGACAATGAACGATCAATCGATACGGGCGAGGGTTTACACAAAATCTCCCTGTATCGATAATTCACGGATTAAAAACAAGAAAGTTGGATTAAGAATCACTCACTAACACAATCGGTAAAGAATATCGTAATATAGATGAACAATTCGGAACTAAACCCTAGAATCCCGAAAATCCCCCAAATCCGTCAAAATTAGGGTTCCTGAGGAATTACCTTTAATTCGGCTGATGAAGGGTGATTACGCTGATTATGATATGATGGCTCGATTCCACCGTGATGGAATTTGAAGAGAACTCCGAATAGAACCGGTGGAAATTGCCTCTGAGGTTGCACGTCGAAGAAACGAAGAGAAAAGAATAAAAATGTTGTTCTGAAACTGTCCGCTGGCTTATATATTCAGTGGAGTTAGCGCACGCTAATCGTCATATGTAGCGCGCGCTAACGGGGCCGTGACAGGTCCAGTGGCTACTGCCACCATTCGCTAGCGTACGCTAACAATAGGGAGTTAGCGTACGCTAACTGCACTTCGGTAGCGCACGCAAGGTAACAGGGGTAGCGTGCGCTACCTACACAACAGTTCAGCACTGCTGATGTCACATCAGCAGTAAACTGCTGTCGAGGGTATAAAACACGAAACGCACGACGAAACCAGAATCCAGGAACATAGACGCGAAGCATACAAGACGACGGAGCTGAGCGCTGAAAGGAAATGCAATTCCGACCACCGGAGGGTCCGTAATGCGACAACGAAAAATAAGATTCCCTAAACTATTAGGAATTACAAAAATAGCCCAAGTGCCCAAAAATCACGAAACGACGTCGGATTTACAAACCGAAAGTCTCCACATGACCAACTCAACCATACGAACTTGTACAAACCAAGAAACAACGAAAACGAATGAGTTTTACACGAATGGAACGTTCATACGGCAAAACATGCCATAAAACGAAATTACGTGAAAACATCATCAAAACTCATCCAAATGGAAAAACTCCAAGAACAAAGTAGATTCAAAATGTCGAAACGGTTACAAGCGAGTCGATAAAAATAGACATACACCAAAAATGAAAACTGCTAAAAATGGAAAATTACGGATATTACATTCTCCCCCTCTAAAATAAAGTTTCGTCCCGAAACTTAAGGATCAAAAAGCTCGGGGTATCTCGAACGCATATCCTCCTCTAACTCCCACGTCGCTTATTCTACTCCGTGCCTCGACCATTGCACCTTAACCAAAGGAATGGTTTTGTGCCTTAACTGCTTGTCACGACGCTCCAAAATTCTGACGGGCCTCTCTTCAAACGTAACATCCTTCTCGATCTCCACGTCCCCAAAGTCAATAATGTGGGACGGGTCCGGAACGTACTTCCTCAACTGGGAAACGTGAAATACGCTATGAACATGACTCAGCGACGGAGGTAACGCCAAACGGTACGCTAACTCGCCGACTCTCTCCAATACCTCGAAAGGTCCAATATATCTCGGGCTGAGTTTCCCCTTCTTCCCAAAACGGAAAACTCCTTTCGTCGGAGACACTCTCAACAGAACATGATCTACCACTTCAAACTCCAAAGGTCTACGCCTAACATCCGCATAAGACTATTGTCGACTCTGAGCAGCCAACATCCTCTTTCTAATTCAATTCAACTTTCTCCCTCGTCTCCAACACAAGGTCCGGCTCGGTGCCAACCAAATCGGACGGCTCATCCCAACATATCGGTGATCGGCAACGTCGGCCATAAAGTGCCTCATACGGTGCCATCTTAATCGACGCGTGTCAGCTATTATTATAAGTAAACTCAATTAAATCCAGATGATCCTCCCAGTCACTACTCCAATCTAACGCACACGCGCACAACAAATCCTCGAACGTCTGAATGGTACGTTCGGACTGCCCATCGGTCTGGGGATGGAAAGAAGTGCTCAGACGTAATCGTGTCCCCAATGCCTTATGTACCGCCTGCCAAAAATGCGATACAAATCGGCCATCTCTATCCGAAATAATGGTCTTCGGCGTACCATGAAGTCTCACTATCTGTGCGATAAAGACACGAGCCAACTTTTCTGGACCCCAAGTATCCTTGATGCCGAGAAAATGTGCCGACTTAGTTAGTCGGTCTACAATCACCCACACCATATTCATACCAGTCTTCGTCCTCGGCAAACTCGTGACAAAATCCATAGAGATGTCCTCCCACTTCCATTCCGAGCAGAAGTGGTTTCAATAATCCGGTGGCCACGATGCTCAATCTTGACTTGCTGACAAGTCAAACACTTAGCCACAAACTGAACTACCTCCTTCTTCATATCGTTCCACCAGAAATTTTTCCTCAGATCTTTATACATTTTACTCGAGCCCGGATGGACTGAGTAAGGTGATGCATGAGCCTCTCGCATGATACTCTGTCTCAATTCCGAGTCGTTCGGAATGCACAACCGACCTTGGAATCTCAACACTCCATCCTCATGAATAACGAATCCCGGGGCTTTCCCCTTCCCTACACTCTCCCGAAGCTGAATAAACATCGGGTCCTCCAACTGTCCCGATTTAATGTCCTCGACCAGAGATGAAGAAATCTCAAGAGTACGCAACTGCCCGGAACTCTCTGGCAGTACAATCTCAATGCTCAACCTCATAAACTCTCGCTGAAATCCCGACTGGGCCGAAAGCAACTCAAGCGCTCGAAGCGATACCGATTTCCGGCTCAAGGCATCTGCAACCACATTAGCCTTGCCCGGATGATAAAGGATCTCGAGATCGTAATCCTTAATTAATTCCAACCATCTCCTCTGTCTCATATTGAGCTCTTTCTGGGTGAAAATGTACTTTAGGCTCTTGTGATCGGTGAAAATCTGACACGACGAGCCATACAAGTAATGACGCCAGATCTTCAATGCAAATACGACTGCGGCCAACTCAAGATCGTGCGTAGGGTAATTCAATTCATACGGTTTCAACTGACGGTAAGCATAGGAAATCGTCCTCCCATGCTGCATAAGTACGCATCCGAGCCCTTGGCCCGAAGCATCACTATAAATGGAGAAACCATCATTACCACTCGGTAAAGCCAAAACGGGAGCGGTCGTCAACCGCTTCTTCAACTCCTCAAAACTATTCTGCCTCTCATCGGTCCACACAAACTTCTCGACACGTAACAACCGAGTCGGCGGTCGAGCGAGCTTAGAGAACCCCTCGACGAATCTGCGGTAATACCGGCTAATCCCGAGCTGAGACCTCTTTCACGTTCTTGGGCGGCGCCCAATCCAACACTGCCTCTACCTTATGTGGGTCCACACGAACACCCTCGGCCGAGATCACATGACCGAGAAACATAACCTTCCGTAACCAAAACTCGCACTTTGAGAACTTCGCAAAAAGATGCTGAGTTCTCAAAATGTCTAACACAATATGTAAATGACGGGCATGCTCCTCCTCGCTCCTCGAGTAAATCAGAATATCGTCGATAAATACGACTATACATTTATCGAGGTACTCGATAAATACTTTGTTCATAAGCTGCATGAACACGGCTGGGGCATTGGTTAGCCCAAAAGGCATAACCACAAACTCGTAGTGTCCGTATCTCGTCCGAAAGGCCGTCTTCGGAATATCGGTATCCTTCACTCGGAGCATCATACCCCGATCTCAAATCAATCTTCGAAAACACGGTTGCCCCTTGCAACTGATCAAACAAGTCATCAATCCTCGGGAGCGGATACTTGTTTTTTATGGTCACTTTGTTCAACTCTCGGTAGTCGATACACAAACGAAGTGACCCATCCTTCTTCTTCACAAACAGGACCGGTGCGCCCCAAGGTGAAGCACTCGGTCGAATATACCCCATGTCTAGCAACTCTCCCAACTGTTTCTTCAACTCAAGCATCTCGGCAGGCGCCATACGGTATGGCGTCTTATAAATCGGTGTTGCACCCGGCTCTAAGTCGACGGTAAACTCAACTTCTCGATCCGGCGGCAAACCCGGCAACTCGTCTGGAAAAACATCATGATACTCACACACTACCGGAATAGACGAGAGCTCGACTCCCCCTTCTTCCGATCTCAAAGCATAACACCAATAGCCCGTGCAACCTCCTCGAAGGAGTCTCACCGCCCTCAAGGCGCTGATCAGTAATCTCTGGCTACTCCGCTTACGCCCCACAAAAGAATGCTCAGTACCATCAGAGGCTAACATCGAAACAGTCCTCGTTCTATAATTCATGATCGCCCCATGACGGTCCAGCCAATCCTCACCTAGAATCAAATCCTCATCTCTAATATCCACCGCAATCAGATTAGAAGGCCAAACCCTCCCGCGATACTTACTGGAAAATCCCTAATCTCACGATCCCCCACGATGCTATCCCCGCTAGGAAGTTTAACAACAAAAGGCTCACAAGCAACAAGGCAATCAACATGCAGACGACGCACACAATCTATAGATATAAAAGAATGCGTAGCACCAGAATCGAACAATACGGAAACAGGATGATCAAGGATGTGGACGGTACCTGTAGCCACCGTTGCGTCGGGATCTCCGGCTCGCCTCATCTCATACACACGGGGCGGAACAGACCCCGCACTAGAAGCTCCCCCTCTAGAAGGCTGACCACGACCTCGACCTCTACCAAAACTCTGCTGCGGCTGAGGAACTGTCGGTGCCTGATTCACACTCGGCTCTCCCGCAGCTGGGGATGATATCTGAGTAACTGGAGCCCGAGCTGCATCCGTACAAAACTTAGCACGATGACCCATACGACCACAAGCAAGACACTGAATCGGAGGCCTATCACACTCACTCATCATGTGGCCCGGACGATCAGCCGGTTGAAGCACGTAGGACCATGAACGGAACCCAGCGAGCGGACCTAGAACCGTTTCCTCGACCAGCGATGGCGGCCCGACTCAAGACTCTCGAACCAGGCCGAGCCTTCTGATACCCTCTGACTTGCCTCCGAAACCGACCGAGGTCTTCGCTTCTTTCCTTCAACTGCCGTCTCGTCGCAGTAAAACGACATCTCGTAAGCCATCGCTTTATTCTGATATTCTTTCAAAGTCGTGCACCCTGCACCGGACATGTAGTGGCGCACCCTCGGTTTCATCCGCATATCAAAGTGGCGGATCTTATCAAGCTCATCGCGGACTTGGTTTCTCACATAATGCAACTGTTGATTGTAGTCTTTGATAGCTTGAGATATAGGAACATCTTGGGGTTTAGCCTCAAAGAAGGCTCGGATCCTCCCCTCTTTCACCGGCGAGGCGAGTGTCGTCTTCCATCGGATCCGAAACTCGCCCACGTAGCTCGGTCACGCGGTTTCACCGCTTGCCACCACGTTGCTGCCTCCTTGGCGAGGAAGTACTGAGCAATGGGTACTTTCCTCTCCTCGGAACAATTAGCAGCCTCAAACACTTTCTCCATCTCGAATAGCCAATTCTCCCAACCAGAAGGGTCGGAAGCACCATCAAACTGCGGAGGACGCATACGAATCACGTCCTGAAGTAGCTTATCATTACCGGAGCCAGTAGGCGGAACCGGGTTGGCATTAGCTTGCCCGACTAGAACGGCCTGAGTGAGTAGTGTCATCTGGTTCGCTACCTGCTGCAAAATGTTGGCCACTCCAACATTCTCATGTGCATTACCAGAGCTAGCAGACTGGTCCTGCTGACCTCCGGAACTAGGGGGAACACTGTTCGACAAGGAATGCATCGCGAATCGCTTCGAGTGATCGGACATGGCCGCCCCACCGGCTGCGCCACGTCCCCTACCGCGTCCGCGACCGCGTCCGCGTCCTCTACCAGTAGGAATTCTGAAGAAGCAACGGGTAAGTACAATTCAAACGCAAAACGCAACAAGATACTAAGACAGGAATAGAACATAACGATGAAATGAGTCAAGTTAGGAAAACTTATGAGCACCGGCGTACTGAGATGATGGCATAGCAGTGATACTGTCCCAAAAACGACACTTAACTAGACCCAAATAATCGACAGCCTAGGTAATCATAAACCTAAGCTCTGATACCATATTCTGTAACACCCCCAAGACGTTCAGGGCATATTACAGCGCCGTGGACTCCACACTATGGAATCCACCAGGCTAACGTACCAACAAGACATTTGACAACGACAAACGATCATCAATAATACGACAATTCAAATAAGATTACAATCCGACAATAAAATCCGACATCAATCCATTTTCCAAAACAGGAACACAACATTAACAATTTTGAAATAAGAAGTACTCGAGTACTTAATCCAATTTTATAACACAAAGGTCCCAACACAGACATCAAAAGTAATAGACCGAATTGAACACCAACAAATGACCACTGATCAGTATCACGCTTGCCCATCATCCTCATACGGCTCAAGTGCTCGTTTGTCCCCACGATCGATACCTGAAATACAAAAAGTATTTCCCCCATTTAAGGGGTTAGCGACAACTGCTAGTGCAAGTACAATCCATTTGAACTACATTCTAATCAGATGAATATATGCGCCAAAAAGTCATTTTAGAAAACATTTTATATTCCGGAATATTTATGATGTACAATCACAAAACACATTATCTCCAACAAATCACAATTCAAAGTTAACCGTTGGTACGAGACTCACGGCCACCGTACCCCGCAGAGTCCCGTCGGACATCCCTGGGTGGCTAACCACAGTTCGCGATACGCACACTCACGGCAATACGTATCCCTAGAGGCCCCGTCGGACCGTCCCTAGGTGAACATACACATAACCATCCAGGCATCCACAACAACCACGATACAGCCATAATTCAAATACTAGAACATGTAAACAAATGTAAAGTACTTGCCTTTGAGACATTCTTGATGAAACGGAGTTGAAGCACGACTACGAACGGTCCGGGTGGAAAACGACGGTTCCTAAACGAAGGACCAATACAGTTCAGTCCCCACGGACAACAATACTATACTGGAATACACCCATAACCCCGATTACATGATACGATAATGAACGATCAATCGATACGGGCGAGGGTTTACACAAAATCTCCCCGTATCGATAATTCGCGGATTAAAAACAAGAAAGTTGGATTAAGAATCACTCACTAATCACAATCGGTAAAGAATATCATAATATAGATGAACAATTCGGAACTAAACCCTAGAATCCCGAAAATCCCCCAAATCCGTCAAAATTAGGGTTCCTGAGGAATTACCTTTAATTCGGCTGATGAAGGGTGATTATGCTGATTATGATATGATGGCTCGATTCTACCGTGATGGAATTTGAAGAGAACTCCGAATAGAACCGGTGGAAATCGCCTCTGAGGTCGCACGTCGAAGAAATGAAGAGAAAAGAATAAAAATGTTGTTCTGAAACTGTCCGCTGGCTTATATATTCAGTGGAGTTAGCGCACGCTAATCGTCATATGTAGCGCGCGCTAACGGGGCCGTGACAGGTCCAGTGGCTACTGCCACCATTCGCTAGCGTACGCTAACTGCACTTCGGTAGCGCACGCAAGGTAACAGGGGTAGCGTGCGCTACCTACATGGCAAAGATTGCTGCGATGTCACATCAGCAGTAAACTGCTGTCGAGGGTATAAAACACGAAACGCACGACGAAACCAGAATCCAGGAACATAGACGCGAAGCATACAAGACGACGGAGCTGAGCGCTGAAAGTAAATGCAATTCCGACCACCGGAGGGTCCGTAATGCGACAACGAAAAATAAGATTCCCTAAACTATTAGGAATTACAAAAATAGCCCAAGTGCCCAAAAATCACGAAACGACGTCGGATTTATAAACCGAAAGTCTCCACATGACCAACTCAACCATACGAACTTGTACAAACCAAGAAACAACGAAAACGAATGAGTTTTACAAGAATCAAACGTTCATACGGCAAAACATGCCATAAAACGAAATTACGTGAAAACATCATCAAAACTCATCCAAATGGAAAAACTCCAAGAACAAAGTAGATTCAAAATGTCGAAACGGTTACAAGCGAGTCGATAAAAATAGACATACATCAAAAATGGAAATTGCTAAAAATGGAAAATTACGGATATTACAAATTCCAGTGCATTCATGAGAAACCTCTCGCCATGAGGTCAGTTTAACTCCTTCTCTCAGTCGCTTTAACAAAGTATACGGATATATTTTATCTTTGGAGTGTCAGCACCACTTCAACAAAGGGCTATCACTTTGTTCATACTGGAGTTGCATCTGTTTCCATTTTAGGCCAACGCTACAACGTTGTAGATTTTCAATGAAGTATGGTTCGATTAAACTCACATTCCACGTCCTCATGAACCAACTTTATTCATAAAGACTCTTTATGGATTGACATTCGTTGATGTGTCCCCCAATGATGACTATAATTCATAATCACATGATACGTATGAGTTCATTTGATCAGATGATCAAGTTTCATGTACCAAACTCGTATACCTTCTTAGCGAGAGTATTTATCGAACCAAGTGACATCCCAATACTCTATTAGATCTACGGCCTAGTAACACCGTCTACCACAATTTATGGTATTACCATATCACCATTTATAGGTGACGAACATCCATGACCGGTCACAATCCTTGCAGACATGTTTGCAGCATGTATTTAATCTCGTCTCTTGGTGAGGCACAGTAGGGACAAACTATGAGAATTCCAAATCATTCTACTCGAACATGATCGTTTGCATCTCCCCCTAACAACAGAAAGACTGGCTCATCAAAGTGACTTACGAGATCGTCTGCCAAGGTATATTTTAAGCGGACTATGAGTGAAAGTGTATGTTATATTCATCATTTATAAACCATCATAATGCATTGTGGTGATGCACTTTTGCACATTAACATGTTGATGATAAAGGTTTTTTATTGTTAACAAAATCCAGTTAACAAAATGCATATTGTTACACTCGTAACTAAGAATTTGAATGATGATAGGTGTATGTGAATATGACATGTTGACCTATGCTACATAACTATAGCTACTGTCTTGAGAATCCAACAAAATCGCCACCATGCACCACCGGGATCGAACATAAAGAAACGATTAAACCGATGATAGGCTGTTGGTTTTATCGAACCTCTAGTACTTTCTTGAAGAGTTCACTCCCTTCACCAGCCTCAAAAACCACAAAATTTCGTGAGCATGTATAAACAGGCGTTAGAATTCAAAAACCATCAACCTTGTTGTCGAAAACTGGTCGAAAAGACATCGAATTGGTCATTGGAATGGCTGGTGGTATGTGAAAACTTAATTTAAGTAGTTCACCTCCTTCCAAGTCTCTAAATGGCACCAAAATTTATGAGAATGTAGCCTTGAATGTTAGGAAGTACTCGCTAGAATTTCGCTTTAAGACTTGGTCTAAAAGTGGGTGAACCGACCTTTACAATGACTGGTCCGTAAGTTGGAAAACCATAAACTCAGGTTTCATCAACTTATCAATCATTGTTAAAGGAACCACATAACATTTTAGCATTCGAGTACGACCATTTGTGAACACCATCATAGCATCATAATCTACACAGGCTAACACTTATGATCATGTATGTATAAGGACTCATTGAAAAGGGGAGACTAAGCACCATGCGAGTCACTACATTATTCTCTTTAGCATAGGAGGGTGTCATCTCCTAATCGTGCCAAAGAATAGACTTTAATCAATGAAAATAGCTAAGAAGGATCATCGGGGGTCTTTAGCATCACACATGCTTATGAAAGCAAGACGCGAATGACATAAATATTATCATTAGTCATGAGCCCTGCTTGCGACTCCACCGACGTACTTTGGTGTCTTTGATCCATCTAGCTTCTTTATTTAAATAAAAAAATGATGTCCATGGCAATACCGTGGTATATGGATCATCAAAGTGTCCAATTTCAGACTATTAAAGCCTAAATATGTCAATATCCCAATACATCTTCTGGTTACAAAAACCGATGCAAGTCGGACCATATTGACTCGTGAATATTCTTTCACATATCCCATACAAGTGATGCATAAGATTTTATTTCTCACAAATCACAATGAGATGCTATGAGTATTACACTTTGGCATAAATATCATCCAGTCATAACATGGTTCAATTATTACGGAATATATGTGACTAGAAAATGCCATTCGGCATTCAACAACTTGAGCATTGTATCACTCATTAATTGTGATGACCTAATCATCATAGTCATAATGGATTTATAACACGAAATCCTAAAATATTGTGTTCTTTGAAAATAGCTTAATACGCACTCAATTTCGCTTGCAAAATTTTTATAAAGATGAGCATAGCGAACACTCTAACAACATAGAGATTTTATACCTGATACGACCAAAATGATCTACCCTGTTGAGTGCATAATATGGCAAGATTATATGCCTAAGGGTTAAAATTACGACACAAACATGGTGTAAAACTACCATGCACACGCTCGACCTTCTTATAAGGGTGCGTATTTTGGGCTTCCCCAAGGAAACTATTTTTCAACATTTGAAAGATGACATTTTAGCGTACAATGCATACCAAAATTCGCATCATCTAAAATGGCCAAAAATAGGTTGGAAATGTTTGTCATCAGACCGCTTGCAAATTTAAGATGGGAACCAAGTTGGTTGGAACAAAAGTTAGCACAATCGCTGGAAATAAAATTCCGTGCAGCTTGGCCTTTGTTCACTAAAACAGCGATAACTCCCTCGTTAGGAAGGCTATGGACGAACAGTAAAATTTTATATAAACTAGACTTCCATATCTTTCTATCCATAGGTCGTGAACCACACGGATCCTAAAACTCAGATCACAGTGCATGTTTTAATTGGCTACTTTAGTATTTCCCAAGTTTAGTGAGAAAACAAGGTTGAGGCCATATCCAATGGCAGAAGCGTTGATGCAAAAACATTGCAGTGACAGCCATAGGTGTGTTTAAACGCAGCAGAATGTTCGATTTATTATCTCGACTAATGATCCTTTCAGTAACTCCAACTTGGTAGACTTGCAGAGAAAGCAGGAATGTCGGTACAACTTAGGCTGATTAAATATCACTGATTCCGTTTGAACTTTCAAAGCATAAATAAATAAGAAGAAGGATGCGCCTAGTCATGATCAAAGGTGTAGATAAAATCCACCAAAATGCATCAAATCAACCAAGTATTTTAATTCTCAATTTGCAAGTAAACGTCATAATAGCCATGTTATGTGGATGCAACGTGGTGCATCATAATTAAACATTTTGAACCATGAGATATAATGAATACACCATAACCAATTCGTTTTGACCATCCACTAAGATTGACTAAATATGGTCAAATATGGAAGGCACATGCCTTAACAAATACTCGGAAAAATATACGGACCTATAGTCACACGAACTATAATCGAGGTCAACGAATTCATGTATGTACCGCAATATGTCATTGCTTTACATGTTAAAATTCATGAGAATTACTCTTACATTCTTTCATATATCATATTGCAAGGAGACGGTACATGACTACACCCACATACAATATTTTACTTTAATAAGATGAAAGATGGAGTTTTCCAAGTATGGAATTGGGTCAAGACCAACGTGGTGGTCCCTCAATTCAACGTGACAAATTCGTCACAAATCGATTTTAATCACGATATATACGTCGCAGTCGATGTTTGTCCCATTTGTACATCACAATTTCATGACTAATCATGAACAAGTCATAACTTTATTGTTACCGACAATATTCATTTTTTTTCAATTATTGGTTTAAAATCGATAAAACAGCAATGTTAAATCTCACCCAAAATGTGGTGTATGCAACAAACACAAATATCAACTTTCAACAATTATCTGTGACTCTCCCAGGACTGTCACACAGTTTACTTCGACATATGATAGTGATACCACCTCTCATAGTCTCATCCACCGCAAAGTAGTGTGGGAGATAAAGAACCCAAATACCCAATTTCCCAAAAAAAAAATCCTAAAAGAGAAGAATTGAAAAATGGGAACTTTAATAAAATCTTAGGTGGGTACTCGGTTTTATGTTTGCGTTAATCCTTGAAAAGAATTCTACATATGGCTTCTCTCCATAGCGTGCATGTCGTAATGAGCAACATATTTTCCTATATGCACATAAAATATAAACATGGTAAGATTCATAAGTGCACAAATCAATGAACGAATGAATCATTAATTAGGAAAAGATGGAGAGTAGAGATACGCCCGGAAAAGGGGCTACTGGACGCAATAATCGACCAAAAAAGGACTCGGGAGCGGCAGCAGCTCGGTATAGGATGGGGTCGGATCTCCAAATTTTCTTGTAAAAATATCCTTCTGTTCAGCGACAGTTTCAGTACGCAATATTACTCACAATCTGATCTCCACCATTGATATACAGATATTTGCGTTGGGAAGTTGCTATCAAAATTTCACACTGATCCGACGTTTAATGAATTGGAAAACATGATTTTGGTACGACTGCACTGTGCAGAAAATTTAGGCGCGGAAATTCTCGTCTCTCGTTTTTTTTTTTCGATTTTGATAGGTTTTGTCTCGACTGCACTTGGTGAGGTCCAGCCTGGAGGAGGTCGATCGACGGCACTAGGTTTCGAGACAGTGAATATCACGTGCGTAAAGTCGTTGGACGATCCGGCGGTGCTTCGATCAGATCGGGTAGCATCTTTAGGCATCAATCGGCTGGACGATCCGGTTTGGACTGATCACGACGGAACTTGGTTGGATCAGGCAGGTTTGGCATAGCGCGGGCGATCGGGGCTGGAGCTCAATTGGATCGGGTCGGATCTCCCTTTTTTGTGTGTGTAAAAATTTGCTTCTGTTCGCATACATTTTGTCGGAAAATACTGTTCCAAATCAGATCTCCACCGTTGAAAATTGTTCTGTATATCGTTAACATGCTGTCAAAATTTCAAACTGATCCGACGGTTAACAAAGCGGGAAATGCAATTTCCACGCGGTCTCGCAGTGCAGAAAATTGACGTGTTACAGCAAGAAAAAATCAGGAAAAGTAGTAAAGAAATAGTAAAAAGCAAAAGAAGCAAAAGCATTGTATCGATAACATTGATAGAGTGGCTTTTATATAGGCTTTACAATGAGACTCCTTCCATGCATATGGTTCCTTACAAGGAAAGACATCAAGTAGAATCCATACCATCTATAATACATATCTAACCAGTATTAGGTAAGACACATCACGCGAATAATAATTCCCGAAACAGTCTCATTATTATTTATTAATGAAAATTACACGTTATTTGATATTTGTAGTTATGTACCTGCACTAGTAAATTTCCATTGCAAACCCCTTCAAGAATGGACATATCTTATATGTTAAGGTACATGTAGATTTGACGAAAAATCACAAAACATCATGAAAGGAAAGAATTTTTTTGCCGATACTAGATCTCGGAGAAGTCGAGTCCTTGTGTGTAATTTTTAAGAATGTGTATTTTTATTTTTGAAGTACGTAGTTTTTATTTAAAAAAAAAAATCAGAACACTCAGGCAAAATGATATTTGTTTTGAAAATGTCCTACTTATTCGATCGTCTTGTTTTGAATGAACAGAAGTAATATTTTCGACATGTTTACTTCAGGACGTCATTTTCAACCATTTTCGCGTCACGATATTATTTTTAGTTCGTTTTGGCCTGGGATATCATTAACTACTGTTTTCCACTGAAATATTAAGTTCGGCCAGTTATATCCAGGGAAGTCATTTTCGAATATTTGCGACAGAATATTATTGTCGACCCGTTTCGTCATAAAATGTTATTTTCGACCTGTTTCACCAGTGAATGTTATTTTCGACTATTTTCGCCACATGACATTATTTTCGAATTGATTCTCCCTGAAACGTCATTTTTGACTGTTTTCGGCCCGAGTCGTTAAGTTCGATTCATTTTGCTCAAGGACGTCATTTCATCTATTTTCACCTTGACATATTATATTCGGCCTGTTTCTGGCACACATCATATTTTGACCATCTTGCCTAATAATGTTATTTTTCGACTGTTTTCTTCCTACAATATTATTTCTGTTGGCAAAATAAATCGAACACTTGAATAAACAGTGCAGAATTGAAAATACAATTTGTTTTATTAAACCCTACAAAGAAAGTGTTAGCAAAATCAATATTTGCTGATGACTAAAATGAATGGAAGTCGATGTTGAGACCAGAAGATCTGTCTCCTTAAAGCAGATTCGCCCTCACCATGGTGTATAACGTCTGCCTCCCAGGATAAAACAACACCCTGATGCACTGAATCGATGATCACTGCTCTCCCAGCGAACTAGAATAAAATTTGTATACTATCACCGACACGACCGAGAAGAAAAAAGTGAAGAACATAATTGGACTGCAAAAAATTCGGATTTTATGATTGAGGCGGTTTAGCAAAATAAATTTTTACCGAATAAAATTGCAGTAAAAAGATAACTTTGAGACGCCGAGATATTTCGCCCAAATCGCCCCCCGACCCGAGCCGACCCGAGCCGGCCGGCCGGACGGCGGCTGAAGGCGCGCGCGGGTGTGTGTGCGCGAGCGGCGTCCAGTCATACATCCCCTCATTTTTCACTTGTTATTGTGAACAAGAGTTTGTTCACATCACCTTATATACTCACAATTCTTCTTACAATTTTCAATGTCGGATAGAATCCCAAACTCATTTCCAAATAGTTCAATTTGGAACATTATATCTCATTCATACCTCAATCATTTTGAGTGTTCTTACATGTTTTGGAAACCTCTTACGAAGTACTATGTATTCCAACTAAATTTCGAATTTAACTCGTAGTTGAGTCCATTCAAAATTATATTTCAAGTGGACTGCTCAAAACAGCTTATTTTTCTTTTCTTTTTTCCAACAATTTCTACTCGTTCGCATCAAAGTATTTCCCCTTCCATCCAGCACTTCTTTTGGGAATAGATTTTAAGAAATATTAGTTGTTTATGTATAAATTGGACGAGTGGAGTAAAAAATAAAGCCCCGATAGGCAAATGGTGTAAATAAATGTAACATGAAGGGTGTGCATAATTTTAAAACTTTTTTTTTTTGCTCACCGGTGCTTAACTAGAGTGGACGCATTAAAAAAAAAAGAAAGTGCATATTCAGAGCAACAATGCTACACGCACAACCAATTTACACAACCAAACTTTACAACACACCATCTCACCATACATTTATCACTAAATTCATTATTTATTCCATCACCTACCCCACCAACCACATCATCAATGGTTCAAAACAAACACAACCGTTACAACGGTTGTGATTGTATCATTTTTCTATTCAGAGTGATAGAGGGATATTTTTTTATCCATTTCATCTCGTGACGTCATTTTCAATTGATGTCCACGAGTGATAACAATAAAAATGATGCCCACTGACCCATCGGATTCTTCCTTTAGTGGAAGACCCGGGTTCAATTCTCTTTAGAAATGAATTGGTGATAAAATCTTGGAGTGCTTGGTGAACTAACTACTAACAACTAACATTTATCGATAAAAAAAAGAAAATAATAAAAAATGATGCCCTGAGACAAAACAATCAAAATTGACAACCGCGAGGCGAGACAAGTTAAAAATAATGCCCCGGCCCGAAAATAATTGAAAATGATATCTCGGGACGGAACGGGTTGAAAATAATGTCTCGTGGCAAAAAAATATTACAAATGAAGTCTTGTTGTGAAATGAGTTGAAAACAATATAGCAGGCAAAAAAAAGTCGAAAATAATGTCTCGGTATGATACGAGTAAAAATAATGTTCCGGTCCAAAAAAATAATCGAAAGTAATGTATCGATACGAAACATATCGAAAATAATGTCTCATGGTGAAAACAGTCAAAAATAATATCTGGCCAAGCATGTCGAAAATAATATCTAGAGACGAAAGTGACAAAACTGTAAAAGACTACCATAAAATAATATTAAAATCACATCTGCTGGAATATGAGGTGAGGCTTCAGTTACCATCAATTGTAGTTACCTGAAATACACAGACACAAACAGTTGTGCACCCCAAAACTTCAGATAACATGGGTGGGCCTGCGTTAGAAGAAAAAATGTTGTCGTGCCCTAAATTCTTTGAAGAAAAAATTGTGTAGTTGTGATACGAATATTGACATTTTTATGATTACATTGTGCTATTGGCTCTGTCCCGAGGTGTGCATATATAAGGTGTGGGTTATGGTCAGAAACCCTGTAGGGATACAGGAAAAGATACATCTGTCTAGCACATCTTTATATGTGTGTAGCACAATCAAAATTATTATGATGCACATATTTTAAATATGTGAATTTAACACATATTTCATTATTTCGTAGCACAAATTTTAAATAAAGTGTTTCAAAGACATCTTCCATCGCATCGTAAAGACAAACAACACAAACACGTAGACAACCTCACTTAATTTATATATTTCACAGAAGACACAAGATTTAACACGTAAAGACAACTGAGTATAAATCATAACTATGGATCTAACTCAATTAAAGGCCCAAATTCATTCATATTTCTTACGAAATTCACCTTTTCTATCTGAACCAATTATATACAAGTATATAATTGGATGATTTCTGATTTTAATTGTGATATTTTCAACTTAATTTAAACAATTGAGATCCGTCTGCTCGTGTCTCTTCCCAATCCTGCGAAGATTTTGTTGAGATCTGTCCTGATTGGTCATGTGTAATAAAAGAATAGGAAACAAAGAAGTAAACAAAAAAATACTTCACATATTTCCTCAGAACTAGAAACACTTGTATGCGATAGTCTGATGGACGCCCACATTAGATGTGTCTTCTTTCTTTAAAAAAATAAAATCTAATAAACTAAAAACAATGAAAAGTAAAAATTCTTGAAAAAAAAACTAAAGAACCTTCAAATTCCAAAAAAAAAACTAAAAATACAACTAAAACTAATTTATTTTTTGAAAAACTAAAATCCTAAAGATCCTGTCAAAAAATAAAATACCTACGAAGATTAAAGAAAAAAGTAATTAAAAAACTAATATTTAGACTCTAACTTACAACACAAAAGTTTTTGTGCCTAAAAATAGGCTGAAATAAACATACAAATATAACCAATAAAGTTACAGATTAGACTACCTATTGCAAACTATAAAAATAAATTCCGAAAACAAAGTGGACAACAAAATGCTAGATGACCAGGCAACTCAGGCAACTAGTCCCCATGATACTGTGTCTTTGTTTCCGAACTAGATGCTCTTTAAAACTCAGAACTCCAGTAAGCTCGACATGTATTGAAATTTAGGGTACGAAAATGACAAAGGAAAAATTATGTATTGATATGATGGAATAATGAGATAAGATTATTGTTGTAGTAGTTTTGAAAATGCAGGAGCCAGTCTTTTACAGAGGACTCTGTGGTTTCCATGAGGTGCGGGTCTTTAATCATTGTTGTAATAGGAGTTATAATGGAAACCTTCATATTTCAAGAGTTACTTTCACTCCAAGAGTTGGCTCAATCCAATGGGCTTGGGGCGTTTCAAATTCTGTTGGGCTTAGTTCAGTCTGTACCTACTCATCTCGTTGGGTCTGGCTACGAAACTAATAATAGTTCCGACCCAAGCACAAGCTCCAAGCTTCAAGGCCCAAGGCGCTCAAGTCCGCCCAAAATTCCAATCATCAAGAACCAAGACCGAAGCACCACATCCCACACTCGAGATTGAGCCCGGCCTGAGCCGAGCCTTATGTTCTCATATTTGTATCTGTTTTGGCCATGAGTGATGGCCGCGTTCGAAGCGCGTCAAAAGTGAACTTATTTTTCCTCGACTTATTTATACTGACTAGTAATGTTGGCAATTAAGGCTCGAATCCTCTTTATGAGTTGAACAAACGGAAATTAAATAAAGCAAGGGGGATTTTGTTTGATTATTGTATCTACTAAAAATTGGAATAAACAGGAAAAAGTAAGTTAAAGTAAAGGATCAAATACGAACACGATTCTAATCATTCTCCGTTTATTCACTCGCTTTCAATCCAATAGTAGTTCACTGCAATGCTTATCTCTTCTCTAACCCCTTGAAGTCTTGAACTTCTATTTTCAAGCCAACAACGGATTAAAATAACCTCGTTAAATCTAAATTGCTAGATGCAGTAAAAATTAAATATGATATTAAGTTCACAAATCCATCCTTAGAGATCCTAATTTTATGTTAGACAATTGGTTAAAAATAAATTGTTACTACTTGCGAAATTAGATTTGCAAAAATTACAGATTACAACTCTAATTCGAGTGAGACATAAGAACCCTAACTTAATTAGCCAAACTAATTTAAGAATCTATATGTCGAAAGTAATTCAATCAATAACCTAAATATAATTCAATAGAGTCAAGTTGAATACACATTGAAATTTATAACAAATTATTGATATACGGATACATAACTTCCCCACAATTAAAGAAAGTTAGTTTGGTTCTAAAAAACATAATATTCATTATAAATATGAAGAAGAGAACAAGCGATGAAGTTAAATTCGCCTTCGTCTTGCTTGCATGCGTCACCTTCTCTTTTCCTATGCGTCTTTTGCTTTTCGAGTGCATGGAGTTAATATTTGGTTTAACATCGGGCCACCTAGTGTTAGTCGTCTGCAACTCAATCCAAGGCCTGAATTACCCTAAGAGTCTGTTTGATGGCCCATTCTCCGTAACACACCAAACTACCTAGGGCTATTACAAACCGTAAAACCTTGATGAGAGGTGTATCAGGCTAATACCTAACATACACAAAACACAATACACATCTTAAGCACAATTATATAATAAATAGTTCGGACGTGGCATCGACCATAATATTATGATTTGTCAAGATCCAAAAGTATAAAGAAATAGCATAAATCCCCACGCAGGGGACTTCTGCGATAAGAATACGAAAAGTGTACTCGAGTATGCATAAATCCAAACACGATAACATCAGAAAAAACATAATTAAGCTAACACGACATTAGCCCCTTAATATCCAGGTTGTCCATCATTCCCATGTGCGCTCGTGCGTGCTCCTCGATTGAACATTCACCTGAAATACATAAGACATATTTTATCTAAAGGGGTTAGCTGGAATCACTAGTGCAAATACATATCACATAATATTACATTCAAACATTTCGTCATTTCACTTTAAAGCTTCAAAATGTTTGTAATATATTGTGGGCTAAATGACTAAAATAGGACTTCAAGTTTACCAATTTTAGCACTTGAGGAACTAAATTTCCGAAAGTGTCAAACCAAGACCTAATCTCTGATCAGTTAGACCACGTTAGGACCTCCGTTAACTTTTGTCCGTTAAGTACTAACAGAGTGCTTAGTTGGCAGCTGTTCAACATATGACGTGTCACCGGTCATCTTCTCCGGTGAAGTCGATTTTTCCAGTCATCTTCTCCAGCGAACATCATTTTTTCCGGCCATTTCAATATTAATAAAAAAATCATTTTTTTCGGCAAGTCATATGTTGAACAGCCAATAAACATCTATCACGTGTCATTTAACTGCCAACTAAGCATCCAGTTAGTACTTAATGGACAAAAGTTAGTGGAGGTCCTAACGTTGTCTAACAGTTAAAAGATTAGGTCCCAGTTTGACACCTTCGAAAATTTAGGTGCTCAAGTGCTAAAATCAGTAAACTTTTGGTCCTATTTTAGTCATTTAGCCTATATTTTGGAATATTCATATCTCGTAAAAATATATAACATCATCAAAACATTAACTCAAATAGTGACTTGGAGCACATAAGACTCTCGAACACCCAATTGAAAACCAGGTGAACACACCAGCCGCGAATCAGCATCGTATGACACACGACGAACAACATGGCACAATCAGGGTCGTGGACATCGTCCTGTTGTCCAGAAATGCCAAAAAATGTCCAGATTTCTACACAACACGTCATGATCGAAAATCGTAAAAATTAACATCACAACACATTAATTACGAACCCAAGCGATATTGTTCCACACAATAACGACATTGTATAAGATATAACCTCTTGAATAAAATGACCGTAAGTCCACGAAATGACATAAGATTGAAACAAAAGCGCAAAAGTGCGAAACGACAACTCCAACAACAAAATATATCTAATCACTCGAATACAAGCGGAGTGAGACAACACAAAAAAACTTGAAAAATAAATGTGATTATTATATTCTCCACCTCTAAAAAGAAGATTGGTCCCGAAACTTAAGAAATGGACAATTTGAAATTTCTCGATCTCATATTCTCCTCCGATCAACTTGAGATAAATTTCATTTTATCTAGTAGTTTATTGAATTGATCTCGATTCAGATCTCCTTCAAATTAATATTTGATCTCATATTAGTGATAAATATCACTCCATCTAAAATCAAATCAGTATTATACAATATTGTGCCTTCGATAAATATCACTCAATTTGGTGTATACTATTATAAATTTGAAACAAGGGAATTGTCTCAACTGATCTACGGATCTGGTAATTGAGCCATGTAGTATTACGAGGCTTCGGAAGGAAATTATCTGTGGAGAGTAAAAATAGTAATAGTTGTAGCACTTGAAAATGCATTGATGAATTGACGATGTGGTATATCTCACAACATGACACATCGGTTGCGATTACTAATATAATCACAATTAGTGCATAACATAATCATAATTATGTATAATATAATTAGAATGAAAATATGATGTAGCAATATAATTACAATTGATTTATAATATAATCACGACTAGTAGATTATATTGCACGGTATAATTTTTTCGAATCAAAAGAGTTAATTGATTGTCAACCAAAAAGAAAATAGCATCATGATAGATGAGAGTAATACTACTATTATTGGGTCCATAGGCCCCATACAGTGGACGAAGCAGTGGGAAATCCATCATTACCAGAACAAGACATTCCCATTATTTGCACTTTCCCATAAAGTGGAACAAACATTCGCTCTTCTTACATATGTGTAACGGTATGCCTTGTTCAGAGTAAGCATACGTACCGCTCTTGCGAGCTACTTTGTTGGGCTCGTTCAAAATTTTACACTCTTTCCGTCTGTAATATTTGATTTTAAAAAGTATTTATTTCAAGTAAAAATATTTCATTAAAAATATTTTAAATCAAATCAAACAATCACCTTTTATTTTTTAATCGTCATCGCACACTAATCATCAATATCTTTTACCTTTTAATCTACACCACAGCAATACCTTTTACCTTTTAATCTACACCATACACTCACCATCAATACTTACAAAATTTATGCATCTATCACATTCAATTATTCACTTAAAATACATTAATTTTTTTTTCTAAATATCGCACTTGGACTGGAATGAATGAAATATTTTTTTATATTCTTAAAGATTTATATGTATTACATTTATAAAGTTAAATTAAACAATTGTTCCGGGAATTATTATTCTCGTGATGTGTCTTACCTAATAATGATTGTAGATATATAGATGGAAGGTTTTAGATCCTTCTAGAGGTAGTAGGATCCTATTAGATGTCTTACCTTATCTAGGAATCCTATGTATGGAAGGACTCTCATTGTAATGCATATATAAAGGCCCCTCTATCAGTGTTATGAATGCAATTGATTAACTCTAATTACAGTCTTTTTACTTTCTCCTGAAACACGTTATCAGCACGTAGTATCCCAACTGAGCAAGAAAAAAATCTCCTCCCATTTTTTCAGAAAATCCCGAAAAAAAATAGATCGGATCTCAGAAATCCCAGCCCCTCGACACCGCCGCCACCGGCGATCCAAACCAGATCGGATGCCATCCCAGCCGCTCCCAGACACGGACCGGGTCGCCTCCGTCGAGAAGCTCATCAGCGCCTATAAATCCGACCCGATCCGGACATTGCAGCAAACCTTCTGCTACGACTCGACCGGCCCAGTGCTTCTATCTCATGGGGTGCAGCGGTGCAATCATGTACCGCTTATGGTTGCGAAAAGATTTGAGCACCCCGTTGCGTGCATTTTCGTGATCGACACGAGTCATGGCCCATTCACGTTTAATACCCGCGACTTCCAATCGGATCCCTGCGAAAGACCCATTGTATTTTATTTTGACGGCGTCGAGGAATTGGGGAATCAAAGCATGTCGTCACGGTATGGCAGAGCACGTGATGAGCACGTGAAGCAATGTGGCGGGGATAATTATAAAGCTACAAATCTCGTTTGTCCAGGACTCCTACAAGAAAAAAAAAAGCAGAAAATCGAAAAAAAAAAAAAAAACGAGAGACGAGAATTTCCACGCGTAAATTTTCTGCACAGTGCAGTCATACGAAAATCATGTTTCTCAATTCGTTAACAGTCGGATCGGTGTGAAATTTTGACAGCAACTTTCTAACACAAATATCTGTAAATTCAGCGGTGGAGATCAGATTCTGAGTAATATTGATTACTGAATCTGCTGCCGAACAGAAGCAGATTTTTACGAGGAAATTTGGAGATCCGACCTCATCCAATACCGAGCTGCTGCATCGCCGCGCTCGAGTCCTTTTTCGGCCGAATTATCGAGCCCAGTAGCCCTATCCGGGCGTTTCTCAACTCTCCATATTTTCCTAATTAATGATTCATTTGTTCATTAACTTGTACACTTATGAACCTTACCATGTTTATGTTTTACGTGCATATAGGAAAATATGTTGCTCATGATGATGTGCACGCTATGGAGAGAAGCCATATTTATTATCCTGTTCAAGGATCAAAGTAAATATGGAATCGAATACCATGAAAATATGTTGCTCATATGGAGAGAAACTCCCGTTCAAGGATCAAAGCAAATATGGAACCAAGTACCCATAAGATTTTATTAAAGTTCCCGTTTTTCAATTCCTCTCTTTGGGGAATTTTTTTTTGGGGAATTGGGTATTTGGGTTCTTTATATCCCACGCTACTTTGCGGTGGATGAGACTATGAGAGGTGGTATCACTCTCGGATGTCGAAGTAAACTGTGTGACGGTCCTCGGGGAGTCACGGATAATTGTTGAAAGTCGATATTTGTGGTTGTTGCATACACCACGTTTTGGGTTCGATTTGACGTCGCCGTTTTGTCGATTTTAAACCAACAATTGAAAAAAAAATGAACATTGTCGGTAAAGGTAAAGTTATGACTCGTTCATGATTAGTCACGGATTTGTGACGTACAAATGGGACAAATATCGATTACGACGGATATGTCGTGGTTAAAATCGATTTATGACGGATTTGTCACGTTGAATTGAGCGACCACCACGTTGGACTTGACCCAATCCCATACTTGGAAAATTCCATCTTTCATCCTATTAAAATAAAATATTGCATGTGGATGTAGTCATGCACCGTCTCCTTGCAATATAATATATGAAAGAGTGTAAGAGTAATTCTCATGAATTTCAACATGTAAAGCAATGGCATATTGCGGTAAATACATGAATTCGTTGACCTCGATTATAGTTCGTATGACTATAGGTCTGAATACTTTTCCGAGTATTTGTAAAGGCATGTGCCTTATACATTTGACTATATTTAGTCGATCTTATTGGATGGTCAAGACGAGTTGGTTATGGTATATTCATTATGTCTCATGGTTCAAAATGCTTAATATTGATGCACCGCGTTGCATCCATATAACATGGCTATTATGACGTATACTTGCAAATTGAGAATTAAAATACTTGGTTAATTTGATGCACTTTGGTGGATTTTGTCTACACTTTGATCATGAATAGACGCATCCTCCTTGGTATTTGTTTATGCTTTGAAAGTTCAAACAGAATTAGTGGTTTTTAAACAGCCTTAGCTGTACCGACATTCATACTTTCTCTGCAAGTCTACCAAGTTGGAGTTACCGAAAGGATCATTAGTCGAGATAAGAAATCGAACACCCTGCTGCATTTAAACGCACCTATGGCTGTCATTGCCATGTTTTTGCATCAACACTTATGCCATTGGATATGGTCGCAACCTTGTTTTCTCACTAAACTTGGGAAATACTAAAACAGTCAATTAAAACATGCACTGTGATCTGAGTTTAATGATCCGTATAGTTCACAACCTATGGATAGAAAGATACGGAAGTCTAGTTTCCATAACATCTGACCGTTCGTCCATAGCTTCCCTAACAAGGGAGTTATCGCTGTTTTAGTGAACAAAGGTCAAGCTGCGCGAAATTTTATTTCCAGCGATTGAGCTAACTTTTGTCCCAAACAACTTGGTTCCCATCTTGAATTTGCAAGTGGTCTTATGACACATGTTTTTGGCCAAATTTGCCATAGATGATGCAGTTTTTGGTATGCGTTGTACGCTAAACTATCATCTTTCAAATGTTTAAAAACAGTTTCCTTGGGGAAGCCCAAAATACGCACCCTTATAAGAAGGTCGAGCGTGTGCATCGTAGTGTTACACCATGCTTGTGTCGTAATTTTGCCCCTTATGCACTCAATATGATAGATCATTTTGATCGTATTTGGTATAAAATCTCTATGTTGTTAGAGTGTTCGCTATGCTCATATTTGTAAAATTTTGCAAGCGAAATTGAGTGCATATTAAGCTATTTCCAAGGAACACAATATTCTCGGATTTCGATTTATAAATCCATTGTGACTATGATGACTAGGTCGTCACAATCAATGGGTGTAATAATGCTCAAGTTGTTGAATGCCGAATGGCGTTTTCTAGTCACATATGTTCCGTAATAATTGAACCATGTTATGACTCGATATGCCAAAATGTATCACTCATAGCATCTCATTGTGATTTGTGAGAATAAAATCTTATGCATCACTTGTATTGGATATGTGATAAGAAAAATATTCATGAGTCAATATGGTCCGGCTTGCATCGGTTTTTTTAACCAGAAGATGTATTGGGATATTGACACATTTAGGCTTTAATAGTCCGGCGTTTGGACAGTTTGATGATTCATATACCACGGTATTGTCATGGACATCATTTTCTTTGAACAAAGAAACTAGTTGGATCAAAGACACCAAAGTACGTTGGTGGAGTCATGAGCAGGGCTCATGACCGATGATGATATTTATGTCATCCGCGTCTTGCTTTCATAAGCATGTGTGATGCCAAAGACCCCCCAATAATCCTTCTTCGCCATGTTCATTGATTTAAGCCTATTCTTTGGCGCGAATAGGAGATGACACCCTCCTATGCTAAAGAGGATAATGTAGCGACTCGCATAAGCATGGTGCTGAGTCCTCCCTTTTCACTGAGTTATTATACATACATGATCATAAGTATTAGCCTGGGTGGCTTATGATGCTATTATAGTGTTCACAAATGGTCGTACTCAAGTGATAACATTTATATGTTATGTTGTTCCTTTGACAATGATTGATAAGTTGATGAAACATGAGTTATGGTTGTCCAACTTGCGGACCAGTCATTGTAAAGGTCGGTTCACCCACTTTTTAGACCAAGTCTTAAAGTGAAATTTTAACAAATACTTCCTAACATCCAAGGCTACCTTCTCACAAATTTTGGTGCTATTTGGAGACTTGGAAGGAGGTGAACCACTTAAATGAAGTTTTCACATACCACCAGCCGTTCGAACGACCAGTTCGATGTCATTTCGACCAGTTTTTGACCACAAAGTTGATGGTTTTGGAATCCTAAACACCCATTTATACATGCTCACGAAATTTTGAGGTGTTTGGAGCTGGTGAAGGGAGTGAACTCTTCAAGAAAGCACTAGAGGTTCGATAAAACCAACGGCCTATCATCGGTTCAATCGTTTCTTTATGTTTGATCCCGATGGTGCATGGTGGCGGTTTTGTTAGATTCTCAAGACCAGTAGCTACGGTTATGTAGCATAGGTCAACATGTCATATTCACCTATACCTATCATCATTCAAATGCTTAGTTACGAGTGTAACAGTATGCATTTTGTTAACTAGATTGTGTTAACACTGAAAACCTTTATCGTCCACATATTTATGTGCCAAAGTGCGGCACCACAACGCATTATGACGAGTTATAAATGATGAATATGACATGAGCTTTCACTCATAGTCCGCTTAAAATATACCTTGGCAGACGATCTCGTAAGTGACTTTGATGAGCCAGTCTTCCCGTCGTCAGGGGGAGATGCGAACGATCATGTTCGAGTAGAACGACTTGGAATTATCGTAGTTTGTCCCTACTGTGCCTCACCAAGTTCCCTAAAGTGACGAGATTAAATACATGCTGCAAACATGTCTGCAAGGATTGTGTCCGGTTATGGACGTTCATCACCTATAAATGGTGATATGGTAACACCACAAATTGTGGTAGATGGTGTTACTAGGCTGTGGATCTCATAGAGTATTGGGATGCCACTTGGTTCGATAAATACTCTCGCTAAGAATGTATGCGAGCTTGGTACATGAAACTTGATCATATGATCAAATGAACTCATCCGTCTCATGTGATTCTGGATTATAGTCATCATTGGGGGACGCCTGAATGAATGCCAATCTATAAAGAGTACTCTATGAATAAAGCCGGCTCATAAGGATGTGGAATGTGAGTTTAATCGAACCATACTTCGTTGAAAATCTACAACGTTGTAGCCTTGGCCTAAAATGGAAACATATGCGATTTCAGTATAAACAAAGTGATAGCCCTTTGTTGAAGTGGTACCGACACTCCAAAGATAAGATCTATCCGTATACTTTGTCAAAGCGAGTGAGAGAAGGAGTTAAACTCACCTCATGGCGCGAGGTTTCTCATGAACGCATTGGAATCGACTACGATGACACGAAACTTAGTCGTGCTATCATAATGGATGTTATAGCATCCACTATCTTTTCAGTTAGATAGTTTCCCAAAAACTGACGTGCAGCTTGTGGTTAAATCTTATCTTAGTGGGGAACTAAGTTAAGTGATGGAAGGATCTCGTGGTGGATCAGACTCAAATCAAGTGGCTCCTGACCACGGAGCGCGTCGACAAGTGATTATCGGGAACGCATACTAAGTATATACTTGATTTGGAAGAGATATGAAGCTTTTGCGTGTAAAACTAAGGGTTTATAGTGATGTACTCTTGCGAGACTAAGAGATTTCGCTAAATCCAAAGTTAAGAATGAAAGGATCTTGGGGACACTTGATGATGCATATTCATCAATCGGTTTAAGGCAATCTAAGGGACGGTTTCCCTAAGAGACGATAAAGTAATGCCTATATGATTCCCAATGATTAGTCGAAGTCATCATAAGACTTGGCTCACTTAAGTGATGATGCAGTCTTAAGAGAAAAGTACGGTATTATGTACTCATGTTTGACTCGATGTACTCATTCGTAATATTCTCGTAAAGCCACTGTGATGATGGCCTAGGATGCGCTCACGCAATGTCTGTGATTGACAAGAAGCTTGAAGCTCGCTCTATCTCGATAGAAAGGACACTTGAAAATTGATACCCGAATCTGCCCATAATGTGTTGGTCTATCTCCAATATGACCTACATGGCAGCTCACTTGATGGAAAATGGTGAAATTGGTGCCATTGGAAAGGTTTGTGTCTACTTTCCAAGGAAACCAACCATTTGATCACATCCATCATGTTGAGTGACATATGACTATTGTTGCAAAGAGGACAGGATATGTCCGGTAATTTGCTGAGTCAACTTCGATAGAGCTTCGTGATCTGCTCAGGTCGATCTAGGTTACATCCTGTATGTGAATGAAAAGCTATGGGTGTCTAGTTTTCATAAGTTCTTACAGTTTCGTTGATGCCTATTGAATCGAAGAAGTTATGACTGATTTAGTGTATGGAGATCAAGACTTTAGAAAACTTGATAAGTCTTTAGCGACTCTGCACTTCGATGTATCGCGCTCTTTTTGTTCTTAGACCAAGGTTTGTTTTTTCCCATTGGGTTTTCACTTGGTAAGGTTTTTAACGAGGCGACATATGAGAACATCCATACAATGATGCGTTGTACTTCTGTTTAACTTAGACCAAGAGGTATTTTTCCCACTGGGTTTTTTCTTGGTATAGTTGTGAGTGCAACTTGGCATCCAACTCCTATGATTTGAGGTACTCATCAGGGGGAGTCGTTATGTATACATCAGGGGGAGTATACATGACATGTTATCTTGGTGCGTTGCAATCTTTTCCTCATCAAGCCTTTATTTTTCCCCTGAGGTTTTGTTTTGGCTTGGAATAGGTTTTTACGAAGGCAACATATTCTGCACCATTGTTGTATTAGTGCTCGACACAGGGGGAGTGTTCCGGGAATTATTATTCCCGTGATGTGTCTTACCTAATACTGATTTTAGATACATAGATGGAAGGTTCTAGTTCCTTCTAGAGGTAGTAGGATCCTATTAGATGTCTTACCTTATCTAGGAATCCTATGTATGGAAGTACTCTCATTGTAATGCATATATAAAGGCCCCTCTATCACTTTTATGAATGTAATTGATTGACTCTATTTACAGTCTTTTTACTTTCTCCTGAAACAACAATTACTTTTTACTCTTTAATTTTATCATATATTCACGATCAATACTTTTTCCTTTTAATTTCCACCGTACATTTATCATCATTATTTACACCATTATTACCTAAAAGTACACAACATATACACCATATGTCAAGCTTTGAACGGGACAAAAGAGAGTAGTACTCTGTATATTTATTCTCTGTCTATACCACCAAAATCAACCACGATTCCAACTACAAAACCAAGCCAATTACTATATTTTTATTAATGTCTTTCTCCGTGATATACCGAATATTTTTTTTCAGTCTAATCGCATTTATTTTGAATAATTTATCTATGACCATTACGACCACTCAACTATAGTATTATACAATTATTTTATATTATTTTATTCATAATTTAATTAATTAAATATATTAATACTCAAAAATATTATTTGTCATCATGATTTAGTTAATTACAATTTAGATCATAAAATAATTAAGGAGGGAAAATAGGTGTTTAATATAGAAAATATAAGAATTGGGTTATGTGTAAATATGATCAAATTGATACCATTTATAGAGAAAAAAATAATATGGATTATGGTACTCTTTCAATATCAAATACTCCATTCGTCCGTAAGAGTGTGTTCTATTTGGTATTTTTATCCGTCCCACAAAAGCGTGTGTCCATTTCTTTTAGAAAATACTCCTTGTATTTTGCTCTATTTTTTCAATTTATTTACAACCCGATGGCCCACACCCTATATACTTTAATTAATTTAAACCTAATTAATTTAATTGACCTAATTAAAAACCATTCAACTACCGAACCCTTTCTAGATCAATTTTTCGCCTTTCTCACTCTCATCTTTCATCTCTCCCCACCTAAACCCTAGCCGCTTCCTTCTCTCATCTCTCTGAAAATGTCTGAATCTTTTCGAAGGTTGTGGCGAGATTTGGCAGTAGATTCCCATTTGCAACACTGTCGAGTCACATTATCCACATCTAGTTCGAGTCTATCTTTATGTTTTACCAAATCTTCTTGATGGAAAATCCACGCTCTGTCCTCTTTGAATTTGTGGTTTTGCTTCTGTCCATATCTATCTTTATATTTTACTTCCGCCTTCTAAGCTTCAGTTTTGCAGCTGCATCTTGCATGCTTTTTGGATTTGGAACCCCATTAATGTTGTTTTGAAGAATAAATTGAATCACTTGTTGTTCCTCTTTAATGGTGACTGTAATCCTTTCCTTGGAGCTCTCATTTTGTTGGATTTTTGGAGTAAATGTTGCTTGTAGTCGTTGGGTATTTAAAGGATAGGTTTGCTCAAATTTTGGTGGGAAATATGTAGTAATTTGTTGAATTCCCCATCATTTTTTAACTTTGTCAATGTACAGTGTTGGTGAAGAATTTTGAAATTAATGCAGTATTTTTACTATTTGAAATTGTTTATGAAATTCTTCTTTATTTTATTATGCAATTAATTCCAACAATTAAATTATTTGGGACTAAATAAATCAACATTTCTTAAAGATTATTAAAGAATAGTTAACAACAATAACCAACATTCTCTTGCAACAAAAGTGTGACCATTTTTCTACTCAAAATTACCATTACTTAATTTTTGTTAAAATTCGTATTGATAAAGAATGAGCACACTTGTGCCAAAAATTAATGATAAATGTAAAGATTATATTATATTAATTTAATTAAGATTCAACGCAATTCAAATGGAATGGAGACAAGTTTTGCCTTCTCATTGACCAAACTATGAGGTCGACCATTAGAGATGTTAAACGGGCCGCCAGAGGTCAATTCGTTTAACCCGCTAAAACAGTTAGTAGCCGATATTTCTGTTCGTTTAAATCCGAACTTTTGGGATCGTGAAATTCTTGGCCCGCTAGGGCTAGCCCGATATATATATATATATATATAATCTATATTATTATTGTATTTGTTAATATAGTGTGTATATATATACATAAAAGTATATTTTTTGTTATATTTATTATAGTATAGTTGTTACTATATATATAAAATATATTGTTATTGTTTTTTTTACTTATAAAAAAATAAAAAATAGATTTTTTAAATATTTAGCCCGTTAAAGCCGTTAGGCAGCAGTGCCAATATTCTGGCCGTTTAAATCAGGGTTTTTAGCAACTGTTTAACCCGAAAGTTAAGCAAATGGAATCACAGCTAAATTTCCGTTTAACATCTCTATCGACCATAGTCCCTGGTTGCCCCAGATTGGTCTCAAAATCATTTATTTTATGCTACGTGGCGATCGGGCACAGTCAAGTTTGTAAAGCAAATTTTATTCTGAGAAAAAGTGTTCGTTTTTAAAAATTAAGATTAATATCTATTTGAAATTTATAATAAAATTGTTAAAGTAATGTTCCATCTGATATATATTACAATGTTAGCTTGTTAAATAAAAAAAGAGACGATTTTAAATAAAGTTGTACGGTCGTAGAATGATTGAAATTGAAAATATACCTTAATTGAAATGGACTTCTTTTATTAGCGAACGAAGATGTAGTTTCCTCCGCTTATGGGAATATTTATTTTTTTTTTTTATTAATCTCTGAATGGATTAAGTTGTCTGAGTGAATTAATGTGTCTGATTTGGAAAAATATATTGTTGTTTCTTTCTTTTCTGAAAAAACTATCTGAATGACAGACCCCTCAATACGAATTAAGTCATTTTTGATAAAATGTTCTTTATTTTTTAAGTTGAATGGTATTCACTACTACAAAAAAGACATTTAACATCGCCCGTTTAACATCGGTTCTGGAAAAACCGATAAAGCAAATTAACATCGGTTATGCTAAAAATCGATATTAAAATAAAAAAAATTATTTAACATGATTCTAATAAAAACCGATGTTAAAAAAATCTTCAATTTAACATCGGTTCCAAATAAAAACTAATGTAAAAAAATCTTCAATTTAACATCAGTTCCGAATAAAAAACTAATTTTAAAAAAAATTCAATTTAACATCAGTTCCGAATAAAAACGATGTTAAAAAAACTAATATTATTAGAGAAGGTAATTTTAGTATATTGTGCAAGTATTTCTGACTTAATGGTAAGGACACCCCAAAAGTTGCTTAATAAAAAAGACAGTATTAAAATTATTAAGTTGAAAATAAACAGCAATATATAGCTGACTGATTAATCTGTTTAAGCATTAAAGTGATTAAATAAAAATAAAAAGGCCCTTAATATAATACTCACTACATCCACTTGAAGAGCAGAGTCGGTCTTAAGAAATTCAATGCTCTTGGCTTAAAAAAAATAGGCCAACTTTAGTTTTTTGCTCTCACCAATATTATCAACGATAATCTCAACCATCAATGATTGTAATTTGGCCATTCGTTCTCATTTTAAGAATTGGTTCTCATTCTAAGCAATCTCTATATACACATAGAAATACGTATACATTAGTCAAATTAAACTTTCAAAAAAATTAAAATTTATACATAAAAAATGAATATATCTATACGTTGAGTGGTACAGCTTTAATCAAATGCCATTCAAAGTAAAAGCATCAGATGCTCACGCAGAAATGATGACCTTTCCTCTTTGAAATTTCAAAAGATTAGTACCCCTGTGCTTTCACTCGTGTGCACTCATAATTCTTCTCTTTATTGCGTTGATGAGTATTCATATTATTTACTTGTTTTATTTTAGGAAAGATAAAAACAATTTTTACGTAGAATTGGAGGGGGAAATTAGAATGTAACTAATGCAAAACCCGGAAAAAACATGGCCGTCTTAAACATTTAGAAGGCCCCGTTCTTATAAAGTGAAGCACAAAAATTGTATTGATTTTTTTGTCATAAATAAAATAAACACATATCTTTATACAGACTAAAAAAAATGTAGGCCCTTGATTCAAAAAAATAAAAATAAAAATTAAAAGAATAAAAATAAAATGGCCCTATTTTTTGAGGGGCTTTGTGCAGCCAGCACAGACTGCACAGAGCCAAAGACGGCCCTGGGTACTTCTAAATCTTATATATATGTGTATATATTGATTAGTTTAAAAGGAAATGAATACTTAAACTGGGAATGTATGTCTAATGTAAATTTAATACAAATTCATTGTACACTTGTATGTAATTACGTATATACCTTATTGTATTAAAAAACATAGATAAATTATATACACATGACATTTTTCTAACTGTGTTTTGCCAGAAAAATATGCATGCAGTGCATCATTTTAACTCTGAGAAAAAAATAATTATGCATTACAACATACTATGTATGGTGAATCCACACTAAATGTATATTGGACCTACGTTCTCATTTTAAAGAATGATTCTCATTTAAACCAATTCATGCATATATATATATGTGTGTGTGTGTGTGATGAATCAAATGAGAATTTTTTTTTTGAGTAAGAACTAAGAATAAATATGAATCATTAATGTTTGTGCGATCTACGCTTCGAATTAGGATAACACAAACTATATGTATTTCATATATCAAAATATCAATAAATTGTATGCATAAGAATGTCGTTAGCATTTTTATGGCATAATATAGCAGCTCTCTTGTGCTTTTATTTTTCAGGTGCTTGACATCATGAAATTAGTCGCATGTCTAAAGAGTTCTTTGATTGTTTTAGTTAACGGCAAGAAAACGAGCATGAAAAGTTTATGAGTGGACTCCATACAAATATTATAAAAGTGGCAATATATGTCAATAACATATTAATGAGACCTTTTTTTGTTAAGGAAAATATTAAGGAGAGATTTGATCTACTCCCTATGTTGGTATGTCCCCATTTGAGTAGACCATGTTGATGAATGTAATTTTTTCTTTTTATTTTAGTCATTTTAATGAAGGAATAATTTGTTTTCACTTATTTTTTTTTCAATCAACTAACATAGTAATCTATATTATATAACATGAAAGTTTTTTCATAATTTATTAAATCATTGTAATTATTTTTATTTATTTTTACATTTTTTAAATTTTCCCGCCCAAACACTTTTATCCTATTTTGGTAAAAAAAAATTATTATTTTCCTCATCTTCCTTCCCCACCCTTCTCTTTTCCTTCTTATCGCTCCCTTCATATTTCTTCGATTTTCCCCTTATCCCACTTTTTCCTTCTTCGCAATCTTACAACCCTCTTAGCTCTCTTCAGATTTTTTCGTTTCTTCTTCCTCATCTTCCTTTCTCATCTTCCTTTCTCATTTCTCTTTCCTTTTCATCCATCGTGAAAATTAGGGCTGTTTTAATTTTTTTTAGTTTATATCTTAATTTTTTCTAATTTTTATTTTATATTCCTGTTTTAAGTTTCTATTTTGATTTCTATTTTTGATTTCTATTATAATATTGTTTTTGTTTTTGTCTTAATTTCTGCTTTCAATTTATATTTTCAACTATGTTTTAATTTTCTTCTCTTTTTATTTTTGTTTTTATTGAAAAGGAAAATCATGAAAATTAAGATTGTTTTAATTTCTTTTTATTTTCTATTTTAATTTCATTTTCAATTTCTATTTGAATTTTCTATTTTTAATTTCTTTTAATTTCTGTTTTTAGTTCCTGTTTTAATTTTTGTCTTGAAGTTCTTTTAAATTATGGTTTTATCTTCTATTTTTAATTCCTGTTTTTATTTTCTCTTTCTAAGTTTCTTATTTTATTGAGAATGTAGAAAAATCGTGAAAATTAGGGCTTTTTTAATTTTTTTATTATTTTATGTTTCGATGTTTATTTCAATTTTTTGTTTTAAATTTTGGTTTTAAATTTTGATTTTAATTTTAAATTTTGAATTTCTATTTTACTTTCTGTTTTTTTTTCAATTTCTATTTTAATTTTCTAATTTTTATTGTTGTTTTTAATTTCTCTTTAAAGTGGTGGTGGTGGTGATGATGACGGTGGTGATGCAAAACTTACCAACTCGATGGATGTTATATTTATTTTATTTTGTAATTAGGCTAAAATCATGGATAATTTTTAGAGAGAAGACATGGACTAGCCAAATAGTTTAGTAAATTTTAACATTTGTCATTCAACTGAGTTTATACAAATTATAGCCAAAAAATACACATTTGGACCAATTTGCCCATACTAAAGGATGAGTAAATATAATATGATTTTCTGAAGTTTGACTAATTCTATCTATTCTATTGTTTCTCGGGCGTCGCCATTCTTCTCTCTACAGGAACCAAAGCATCCCAGCGAGACTAAAACTAAACCTAGCGCCGCCTCACACCATCCCCGCCTCACATCGAACGGCCACCTCACACCATCCCGCCTTGTACCACTACCGGAGGGCCGATGTAATACCCGGTTGTAATTCATTCATTTTCATTCAGTAATTATCAGTCTGTAATTGTCACTCAGTGTATATTCACTCGATTATAATCATTCACCAATCATATTCATTCACCGTGTTCACCGTTCGGAAAAACTTCGAGTGGTGTATCGTTATTGTTCATTGTTTCAACTTTCCTCATATGAGTTCGACTTTGTTAGATCACCATTAATTTTTGGTAACTCCAAAAATTCTAAATCTTTGCAATATTATAGAGCATCGAGTTAGCTTTCCAATGGTTCAAACGGTGAGTCAATCGGAGTCCGGACGAGAGAGTTATGGTTGTTTTAGCTCAACCGCTCATTTTTCAGTATTGGCCGATCACTGCCGAACGAACTCGGCCGTGTCGTCCGACACGGCCCGTGCCGTACTCGTCTGGAAAATGCCGAAGTCTCTGCCTCAGGACCCGACCATGTCGTCTGGCACGGCCGAGTCGGACTCTTCCGGATAAGCCAGAACCGACTGCCCAGCACGCCCGACCGTGTCCCAGGACACGGTCGAGTCATGCCGAGTCGCTGTCGGACGGGTCACTATCGGAAGGCCCTCCGCGCCGCGACCGTGTCAAGCAGGACACGGTCGAGTCCTCGCCGCCACTGCCGCCGGTGGCGACACGACACGACCGTGCCGATCGGGCACGGCCGTGTCCGGCAGGTAGTCTACCGCTATAAATTCATTTTTTCGACATTTCACCATTTTTCTTCCTTTTCTTCACCTTCAACCGAGAGAGAAAGCTTGAGGGAGGGTTTTTCCTTCACAAATCATTTGGGTGTTTGATTTTCTTCATCTCCTTTCGATCGTGAAGGCCGGATAATCAATCTAACGCGTGTTCTTCGGATTAAAGTACTTGAATCTTCAAGAGGTAATTCCTTCAACACTCTGGACTTCGATTTTGTGTTGAGATATGATGTTTTGGACGTTATAATCATGTTATATGAAGGGATATGTATATGATTATGAGTTTGTATAAGGATTCATTGGATTATTGAGGAATTATTCAAGAACACCTTGAATATCGAGTTGGAATTGGGGATTTTCGACTAATTGTTGTTATAATCACGTTTTTGGATATTCATATCGGATTATTGATCGTATTGGAGATGTTTTATTGGTTTGAAACACTTCTTGGGGATTTTAGGTTGGTATTGTTGAGGTTTAGTTGTAAACAATCGGAGTTTGGCCACAACGTATTCGATATAATGCCCCAATGAACTTAGTTTAATCGTATCGACGTTTTGAGTTCGTTATATTCGTGTTTAATTCGTATATTGATCGGATTGTCGGTAATTGTATTGAATTAAGGTTGTTCGTGCGACCGACACTTCATTTAGGACATTTGTTCGTGGAAGGACTTTCTTCATCGGTATTTTGTAAGTTAATTCTTACTCGGTTAAAAGGATATTCATCCCTTTTGTTGTTGTTCATTCATAATCATAACTCATTCATCATTATATTAACCGTATCAAAACGTGTTGTTATCAATTAATCATTTCAGTCATAAGGAACGACGGTTCCAATCTTTTCATTGAGCTGTCATTTATTTCATTACCATTCCATCTCGGTGAGTCATTATTCATTTTCGATGTCACTTTTGTTATATCGTGGCATTCCGGGTCATACTGGCGTGCCGGTTGGTATGTGTAGGGTTTTCATGTCGGGCATATTATAGTCGTGTGTTGGTTGGTGGCCTCACATTGGACTGTGCACACGAGATTGATTGTTTCGTGAGACTGATTAGGTACAAGACCACACGTGTATTCGATCGATACTCGTTGGTGGCTTGTGCACGGTAGTGTGGCGCCATTTCCTTTGAGCTGTACTGATAGTTGATTCATATAGCATATTTGATTGCGTATGTTTCGACAGGATGTTTCATAACTTCAGATATAATCATGATTGTGTATTTTCAACTCTTGAGGATTGTTGTTCTTTGTAACTGACCCCGTTTGGGGATTTTGTTTTTCAGGTCATGGCAAGGCAAACGCACGGGAATAGCATGTTGATGTCGAGGAGTCCTAGTGATACTAGTAGGGGTCCCCGATCTTTCAGTTATTCATGTTATTGTCCTTTATTTTCCGCTGCAGACTTTCATTTGAATACTTCATTTCATTCAGTGTTGTGTATTTTATCTTCATATAAAATACACTAGTATTCGGTATTGTCCTGGTGTGTTGTAACTAAACTCCTCATCGGAGTAATTATTGTTGTAATGTTGTTCGGTACTACATTTATCTTGTGTAATTCATTCATTTTTATTTGCCTGGTGGGTCCCAGTTGGGGATCTACGGCACTGTAATATCCGCCTAGTTTGGGGTGTTACAGAGTTGGTATCAGAGCGTGGTTTTGAATACTACCTTCCGAGTCATGTCTCATTTGAAATCATCGTCATCAGACTAGTATCATTGGACTTTCGCGTCACGTGTGACCTGTGCAAATGCCGAGCCAATCGACCAAAGAAGCTGTAAGATTTCTTAAGCCATGGTATAATTTATGTCAATAGTCATTCATTCATCTTTCATCAATTTAAAATCCTCAAACATCATCATTAATTGTGATTAGGACGATCATGTTTACTCATCAATCACTTAATTCATTTCATTACTCGATTAATAATCGTGACGATCATGTTAACTCATTAATTACTCAATTCATTTCATTACTCGGTTGTCAACTGATGATCATATTATCAATCTTGTTAAGTTATTCAAGATAATCATTTCAAGAATTTCATCGATAATCATGTAACTTGATAAATCATTCATATAATCACTAAGTTAGAGCATGTATACTCATTTTCATCATCTCATGACATAATCATAACGTGCTAATCATGCGGAAATATAATCATTATGCGACCTTCCTACTTCAAGATGGAGAGAGTCTGTCAGGATGCACGGGAGAGAGCGCAGTGCGGACCGAAACTCGAGAAATAATCACTCAGCCGGAAGTCGTGCCTGGACTCGGCTCGATCAGAGATGTTCGGGTTGATACACTCACTTTTATGCGAGCCATGATGACCCATGCGCTTGCTCAATCATCATTACGCCACTGACCGGATTAATCGAGAGAACTCTCCGCATTTGAGCCACCGCTAAGGAAATTGGCCGGCAAAGAACTCGCATATGTCAACAGGAAATCAACGGCGTAATCTATCCGAGGCGGTCACCAACCCGCAAGAAGCCTCGTGTGAGTCCTATCGCTTCGAGCGACTCCTACGGCACATAATCGTGCGGGATCTCATTCCCGGCGCGCTCGCCATCACCGTTATAAGCGTGGGGATCTTGGTCATTTCAGCACCAAATGTCCGGCGAATCACACGTGCCATAATCGTGGAATTGCCGGGCATAGGGCCCGTTTTGCCAAAGGACTCCAAGTCGGCTCCGCGGCATCTCAGCCCCAAGCAACCAGTTCGTAATCGATCGCGTTGTCATCATCGTTTAAGACAATGGAAGCAAATAGAGTTGGAGCTCGTATTTATCAGACGGGAGCGTCCGGTTCGGGGACCGGCAAGTCCCAGATTCATATGATGAGGAGGATCGACGATCCGGTGGTCCGAACGATTTCAGGTATACTCGTAATTTTATTTCAACTTGTATGTGCCTTTTGATTCTGGTACACCGCATTCATTCATTTTCGAATCATGCTTGAATAGACTTATTTCGGGATAGTCCTATTGCTTGTGGACCTCATACCATCGGTCTACCTGACGATGGAAGAATTTTCGGAATCATACCGAATTAAGCTTAATGACCGCGATTGGTTGATGGATCTAATCGTGGTGAACTTATCTTAGGACGATGTAATTTTCGGTATTAGTTGTCTTAACCGTCTTGATACTAACCTCAGTGCTTGTTAGCGTTTGGTCGCTATCTTTCCGTCGTTGGTTGTCGAATGTATGCTTCAGGGAAGTAATCCCCGTTGTTCCAGTAGAAATTTTATTATGGCGGAAGCAGAGAAATTCCGCAATCGAACTATTCAATCATTCATTGTATCATTCTCATCGATTGGCCTTTCTAGGGCAATCGAGTTATTCAATCATTCATTGTATCATTCTCATCGATTGGCCTTTCTAGGGCAATCGAGTTATTCAATCATTCATTGTATCATTCTCATCGATTGGCCTTTCTAAGGCAATCGAGTTATTCAATCATTCTTTGTATCATTTTCATCGATTGGCCTTTCAAAGGCAATCGAGTTATTCAAACATTCCTTGTATCATCTTCATCGATTGGCCTTTCTAAAGCAATCGAGTTGTTCAATCATTATTGGTATCTCTTTTTATCGATTGACCATTCTAGGGCAATCGAAATGTTCAATCATTCGTGGTATCATTGTCATCGATTGACGATGTATTTCCAGGCGAGTTATCTAGTTACCTTCACATACAGTAAGGGAATTCAGGAATGAGTGGGAGCCGGTACGTCCCATTTATCGAAGGCACCGTATCGGATGACCCCGACCAGAATGCAGGAGTTGAAGATTCAACTTGAGGAATAGTTCGAGGAAGGTCATCTTCGACCGATTGCGTCCCCGTGAGGAGCACCAGTGTGATCTGTCAAGGAGAAGGATAGTTCGTTTCGTTTGTGTATTGATTACCGGGAATTGAACCGGGTGACGATCAAGAATAAGTATCCTTTACCCCGTATTGATGATCTTTTAGATCAACTTCAGGGAGCCTCAGTATTTTCCAGGATCGACTTAAGATCTGGATATCACCAGTTGCGGATTCGAGAGTCGGATATCGCGAGGACAGCGTTTCGTACACGCTATGGTCATTATGAATTCGTAGTTATGCCGTTCGGGCTAACTGTTGCACCTGCGGTATTCAGGGAGTTAATGAATCGGGTTTTCATCGACTTTTTGGATCAGTCTGTTGTTTTCTTCATCGACGACATTCTGATTTATTCTCGTAGACGAGAGGAATACGAGGTTCATCTTCATCAGGTTCTCGACGTGTTGAGACGAGAGCAACTTTATGGAAAGTTTTCCAAATATGAGTTCTGGAGGTCCGAAGTGACTTTCTCGGACATGTAATTTCATCTGACAGAGTTCGTGTCGACCCTCAGAAGACGGAGACTATCCGAGATTGGCAACCTCCGAAAGATATTAAGTAAATCCGATGTTTCCTCGGATTAGTTGGTCAATTATCCAACCCACGACCTGGAGCTAGCAGCCGTGGTTTTCGCGTTGGGGATTTGGCGTCGTTGCCTTTATGGCATCACCTGTCATATCTTCACCAATCACAAGAGTTGAAGGATATATTTACTCACAAGGAGTTAAATATGCGACAAAGGCGGTGGTTGGAACTAATCAAAGATTTTGATATCGAGATCCTTTACCACCTGGGCAAGGCGAACGTTGTCGCCGACGCCTTGAGTCGTAAGGCCGTTCAGGAGCAGATGCTTGCTCGTTTATCAGTTCAGAAGGAGCTTCAGCAGGAATTCCTTAGACCCTAGATCGAGGTCTGGCTTCAGCGAGTTCATGGACATCTTTGTATGTTAGAGATTTCATCGTCACTTGAGGAGGTAATCAGAGAGAATCAGAGTTCAGACCCTTCATTGTTGCGCATCCGTGAAGATGTGGCTCAGGGGAAAGCCCCTGGATTCGTGATCCGCGAGGATGGACTTTTGAGATTTAAGAATCGGATGTGTGTACCGGCGAATGACGAGTTGAAAAACTCTATTTTGAGAGAAGCTCATGCTACCCCTTATTCTGTTCATCCGGGGTCCAGCAAGATGTACAAGGACTTGAAACAAAATTACTGGTGGAGTAATATGAAGCGAGAAGTCGCGGAATTTGTTTCGAGATGCTTAACTTGCCAACAAGTCAAGATTGAACATCAGCGACCGGCGGGTATGCTCAAACCTCTCCCTATTCCAGAGTGGAAGTGGGAAGACATTTCTATGGATTTCATCACGAGTTTGCCGACGAGTCGTCGTGGCATGAATACAATCTGGGTGATTGTGGACCGCTTAACTAAATCAACTCATTTTCTTGAGATTAAGGATACTTGGGATCCCGAGAGACTTGCCCAGTTATTCATCAAAGAGATAGTGAGACTGCACGGTACTCCTAAAAGTATCGTTTCCGATCGTGACGGACGGTTTGTGTCACATTTTTGGAAATCAGTTCATCGTGCTATGGGAACTCAGCTTAATCTCAATCGCCTTTCATCCTCAGTCCGACGGACAATCAGAGAGAACTATTCAGACATTAGAGGACATGTTGAGGGCATGCGTCCTCGATTGGAAGGACGATTGGGAAGCACAACTACCACTGATCGAGTTCACGTATAATAATAGTTGGCATGCCTCCATTAAGATGGCACCTTACGAGGCCTTGTACGGTCGTCTTTGTCGATCTCCTTTGTGTTGGGATGACTTGTCAGAATCAATCGGCACCGAGCCCGATATGCTTATTGCCGCCCGAGAGAAGGTAGCTTTGATCAAGAGTCGTATGTTGACATTTCGAGTCGGCGAAATCATATGCAGATAATCGTCGTCGACCACTAGAGTTCGAGACGGGTGACCATGTTTTGGTCAAGGTACCCCCGAGTCGAGGTATTTTCCGTTTCGGAAAACGGGGGAAGTTGAGTCCGAGATTCATTGGACCGTTTGAAATTTTGGATCGAGTAGGCGAGTTAGCTTATCGATTGGCGTTACCTCCGGCGTTGAGCCGAATTCATAATGTGTTTCATGTCTCTCAGTTGCGGAAGTATGTTGCCGACCCGAGCCACATACTTCAGTTCGACGAAATCGAGATCGCGGATGAGCATTCGTACGAGGAGCGTCCTGTACGAGTGTTGGAGCGGCGAATCAAACAGTTGAGGGATAAGTCGATTCCTTTGGTCAATATTCAGTGGTCTAGACACGGAGTCGAAGAGGCTACTTGGGAACCGAGGATAGTATGCGGGAGAGTTATCCCGAGTTGTTTGACCCTTAGTTTCGGGGACGAAACTCTTTTAAGGGGGGGTGTATGTAATACCCGGTTGTAATTCATTCATTTTATTCAGTAATTATCAGTCTGTAATTGTCACTCAGTGTATATTCACTCGATTATAATCATTCACCAATCATATTCATTCACCGTGTTCACCGTTCGGAAAAACTTCGAGTGGTGTATCGTTATTGTTCATTGTTTCAACTTTCCTCATATGAGTTCGGCTTTGTTAGATCACCATTAATTTTTGGTAACTCCAAAAATTCTAAATCTTTGCAATATTATAGAGCATCGAGTTAGCTTTCCAATGGTTCAAACGGTGAGTCAATCGGAGTCCGGACGAGAGAGTTATGGTCGTTTTAGCTCAACCGCTCATTTTTCAAGATTGGCGATCACCGCCGAACGAACTCGCCGTGTCGTCCGACACGGCCCGTGCCGTACTCGTCCGAAAATGCCGAGTCTCGCCTCGAGACCCGACCGTGTCGTGGCACGGCCGAGTCGGACTCTTCCGGATAAGCGAACCGATCGCCCAGACGCCCGGCCGTGTCCCGTGACACGGCCGAGTCATGCCGAGTCGCCGCTTGGACGGGTCACTATCGGAAGGCCCTCCGCGCCGTGACCGTGTCAAGCGGGACACGGTCGAGTCCTCGCCGCCACCGTCGGCCGGTATGCGACACGACCGTGCCGATCGGCACGGGCCGTGTCCGGCAGGGTAGTCAACCCCTATAAATTCATTTTTTCAGCATTTCAGCCCATTTTTTGTAATATCCGGAATTTCTACTACTGTTGTTTGATATTATTTTATCCGAGTTATATTGTACAACATGGAATCTGTACAGTAAGGATAAAATAAATGAAGGACTGAGATGTCAGTATTAGTATAATTGTCGTATTTGGTCGACAGTTACATTTGAGGATATTGTGTATCAAGTTGTCGTACTTTTGATATTGGGTATATCGTATGATGATATTATTGGATTCAGTGTTTGTGTTCAGTGTGTCTTATGTTCGTTTTTGGTATGTCGAGACGTTGGACAAGAACTGCGGAAAATGGCTAAGTATAGCCTTATTAGCGCACGCTGATATTCATGCATAACGCACGCTATCGTGCAGGATTAGCGCACGCTACGTTTATAGGTTAGCGTACGCTAGTGCAGACAGATCGGAAGGAATCTGCGTGTGGACCCGGCTGCTTTTGGCGCACGTTCTGGTAAGTCAACGGTTGTTGTCCTGAAGTATTAGCGCACGCTAAAGATTAGGCTTAGCGCACGCTAACTATATATCAGTCAACAAGGAATCTTATCCTTGCCAGATGCTGTCGGAATGTGGGGGCGAGTGGTAGGTGAACACTATAGTAAGTCAACTTCGGATAGCGCACGCTAAGAGTAAGGACTTGCGTACGCTAGACATGATGATTTACGTACGTTAATGCATGGGCATTACGTACGTAAGGTAGTTTACGAAGCAAGACAGTAGCCTCTGGACTGCGATAGCGCACGCTAACAAAGTCAGTTAGCGCACGCTAAGGCTAGCGCACGCTAAACATAAGGGTTTAGCGCACGCTAGTGGTGCATTCTATATAAAGGGACAAACGGGTGTCATGAAACATTTCGTCCATTTCTTTTCTTTCACCCGATAGAGACAACCTTGTGAGAACATTTGGAGTTCCTAAACACTGAGGGATGATCCTCTTTAACAAGATTAAAGATGGAAATCATGGAGTAAAGCTTTGTTCTTGAAATCATTGGTGATTCTTGGAAATCAATCCTTTCCTTCAAAAAAAAGGTAATTACTCTTCACTTTGAGATTTCGTTTTGGATTGTATATGATGTTCTTGAGTTGATGATTATCATATAAACAAGTTGATGAGCATGACAACGAGTTGGATTACCGTACTAAGTTAGTGTTGTTATCAATATATGAGTATTGATATGTTTCGTATGGTTTTGGATGGAATTCAAGATATATGTTGATGTAATTCCCTTCTTCAATTCGGATTTTTGATGTTTTGTCGTTGGTTACTTCGTATGGAAACGATTATGGTGATGCTACTGTGATTCTTGAAGTTATATAAATTGTATGTCGAAGAACATGATGAATAAGGATTTTTAGATGTTAGAACACATCGGATTTTATCATTTTATGGATCATGAACGTGAATTTGGATAATTCGTGTTCTTGAAGAGCTATTAAATTATATGTCATGATTGTTATGAAATCCTTAATCTCGAGATGAGTTGAGCATTGTCATGATGGAAGTGTTAGACGATGCTTGAAATGCATGCCACTGCACAGCATTAGCGCACGCTACGTTTACTGCCTAGCGTGCGCTAACGGGAGAAACTTAGCGTACGCTACGTTAGGTGATTAACGTGCGCTATGTAGGCAGACAGTGCAGTATTTGTTGGGTTTTGCGTAGGACTTCGTGATGGGTTGACTTGGTTGGTTACATTGTGTTTATTCGAGGTTGTGTTGAACCGTTGAGTTCGATTGGTTAGTTTTCTCAGTTGTTGACCGTTATCGGATATGTGTTATTTGATTTCTTCGATAGGTTGAGATTATTGATCGGTGATTATAACCGGATATTGCGGTCGTGTTCGAGTATGTCCATTGTATTGCTTTTGATCGAGGCTGAGGAACTCGTAGATAAAGGCAATATGTTCGGCAGCAGCTTCGTGGTATCGGTATCGAGGCAAGTTATTACTTGCTCAGTTATAATATTTAATGAATGGTTTCAGTTTCATTTCGTTTTTAATGCATATAGCGATGATTATTATTGTGAACTCTGGGTATCTGGATCGCATATCGTTCTTTCGATTTTGGGAGGTAAATCATAATGAATATGCTTTATCTCAGTTATTGGTATGTTCGAGTATCGAGGTTATATTATGGTAAAGACGAGGACATGATTACCTGTAGTCCATGATACGTTTGGATCGCCGAGCATTGCGGATAATCGTCGGTGATGGTTTGATATCGAGATTTCTTCCAAAGGACTCGGGGCAAGTATCTTATATCGATTCAGTTAGAGTTAGTGATTTGATCATGCATATTGTCATTCATGTTGTCGAACATGAGGTCGTCTTAATTGAATTGTCATGTTGTCGTGCATGTTATGTTGTTCATGTTGATGAACGTGTTGATTTGCATATGTGTATGCATATTGTGTTGTTTATGTTGTGTGGATCCGATGGGATCACGCGATCTATGCTGAGGGCGCTGGATCGGATGTCCACCATGCGTTGGTTCGACGGGATCATCATGGGATCTATGCTGAGGGCGCTGGATCGCTGGACAGGTTTTCCACCATGCATTGGTCCGACGGGATCATCATGGGGATCTATGCTGAGGGCGCTGGATCGTTGGATTACCCAGTATTGAGTTATTGTTGTGCATATGTATATTGTTGGTTATCCACCTCGTGTTGATCTTGTAGGATCATCTTGGGATCTATGCTGAGGGCGCTGGATCATGGGATTTCCATTGAGTATACATAGTTGTTATTGTTTTTGAGCATATTGACGTTGTCATATGAGTATGCATTTGTAGGTCTTGTGTTAGGACCTTGTCCGTATTGCATTGATCTGATCTCGGATTAGACTGATATGATTGTCGTGGCACATCATATCTCGAGGTATGTTCCATATTTTCTTTGGTCTTGTCTTTGGTGGACAATCGGTTATCGTCTTGGGATTTGATGATATTATTCGATGGATCGTATTGGTCAGAAATGGTAGATTTCCGTATCGTGGGTTGGTTATGATAGTTTAAGGATCTTAAGTATTGTTTGAGGTACAATACAGATATTATGTTCGAGTTTATTGGTTAATCGAGTTCAGGATGTGAAATGTGTTAATGGTTATTCTGATGAGAATTTCTTGAGTAAGTAAAGATTACGTTGGTCGTATTCTTATGTTGTATTCTCATTGGTATGTTATTATTAATGTGATGTGACGGTTATCATTGTTGGATATTATGGCTGACCCCGTCGTGGGATTTCTTTTAGGTTCTTCGAGTATCGAGCTTGTAGCGGTCGTGAAGAGATGAGCTTCCCGGAGGATACTGGCTAGGACATGTTATGTACATTGAGTTTCTTGTTTGGTTCTTATTTTCCGCTGCTAGAGTATCGTTTTGGTTGGTCTTTTTCCGCTGCGTGAGTATTTTGAGACGCACTTTTGTTATCTGGTAACTGAGGTTACTTTGGAAATCGTTTTCTAAACTTTTGAGTATCGGCTGTTTGGCCTTGCGAGTTCAAATGAGTTTCACGACGGTTTTTGATAAATGGATTTTATAAGTCTTTGTGAATTTTTAAAGATAGTACCGTCGTTGGCCTCTCGGGCATTTGTAAATGTTTGTGAAAATTTCTTTTAGCCTTGTGGGTTCCATCTCGGGGCCCACAGCACTGTAATATTTCCGGTTAAATCTGGGGGTGTTACAGAATATGGTATCGGAGCTTAGGTTGAGAAAACCTAGGCATTTGGGTCGAGATTGGGTCGTGTTTTTGTTGCGTCATTCGAGTTGTCGATTGACAAATATTAGAGCCGTGAGTCTTTGTTGTTCACTCAGGCTTCTGCGTTATCGGATTTGCCAGTATCGTACTGGGCTTGTTATAACTTTTCCAAATGGTGTTAATGAGATTCTCTGGAATGAGATGTATTGTGTTCTTGAGTCGAACCGATTTGGCAAACGTGTGTTTTGTAAATGTCTGTGTCGAGTATTTTCTTGAGTCGAGACATGTGCCAGCATCACGGGGAATCGTCGGCTTCACGATCTGTAAGTATTTGGATTTTTGAATTGCATTGAGATTTATTGTCATTCTAAGTTGATACGTTCTGAGATTCAGCAGATATCATGCGTTACAGTATAAGGTGACAGAGTTGGGACAGGATTGATGATCTTGAGAAATTATGATTTTGGAAATCAGTATGTTCGGTAGATTTTGGAACGGAATTGTACATTTGAGAGAAGGTTGTGGATGGTTGAAAAAATATGTAGTCATGATAGATCATTTTGTGATACATGAAACCGCTTTTGAACATTTGAAAATGATACTTTTCAAAATGAATGTTTTACGGATGTTTTACGGAAAATGATTTTGGGCCGAGACCCAATCAATTTTGAAATGGTTTTATAACTCAGGACTTGGGGTCCGAAAAGAGTTTTCTACTTTTTAAACTTCTTGTAATGTGGAATGAGATACGGGCTGAGACCCTAATGTTTCAAAAGACTTTCCTGTTTTCTAAAACTCCCGAGATTTGCAAAATACTTTACCAATCGTTTACCTATGTTAGTTCCGCCTTTCGAGGCTTTGGTTTACTTGTTCAAATGGAACCTCTCGGGAAGTCTTTCGCCGTGTTTGATTTGCTTGATTTGTTTCAACGTTTTGTCATATCATATTGGAGGTGATCCAGGATGGGTAAATGGTTGACGATATGAGTCATGTGTGGAAAAGGAGTTTAGTCGGAATTTATATATTGAGATTTTGGAACTCGATCGTGTGGTTTTCCGATGGAATATCAGTGGATATTGGTGACGAACCGAATTGGTATACAGGAGTATGGATATAGTCGAGCATTTGCATACTTTTCATTTTAAAACTTCGAAATCGTATGGATTCGAAGGAAACTGTTATCGAATACTTGGCACCATCGAGCCAAGGTAATTTTTCGAAAATTGATTTTGTGGTCTTACCAAAATTTATGTTTTTAGTTTTGAAATTTTTGAAAGAACTTTCGAAAATTTGTATTCTTGACGAGACTTTATGATTTCAAACTGGTTTTGAAAAGGTGATTGATATACATACACATTTAGTGCATAGTGCATATCATCATATTGATGGTACGATGGAAAAGGAATTCGAACTTCAGTATGTTAGTTTGATTATCCGGCGATGATCGGTTGAGTTATCGGATAAGAGAAATATGTTGCGTGTTGTAGATTCATGCACATAATGTTATTTTGGAAACGATTTTGGTGAAACCGGAACATATGTGCTATGTGATTCCATTGGTATGGTAGTAGCGCGATTTTACCTTAGTGATCCTGGAATGATTTCCTTGTAAGCGTAGATTTGGGGATGGTGAACCCATACTGGTTGTTTTAGATAGTGAGTGGTCGTTTCCACTCCGTGTATGATTGGGTATGTTCGTCAGTTTGTGATTGGTTGTTCATATGCCGAGGGGTATGTTCGCCAGTCGGATATGTTTATTGAGATCCACTGTATGTGATCGGTGTGTCGTTTTGAGAATTTTGCTTTTTCGTATATCTGTTTCTGTGGTTCTGTGTTGATAGTGTTGGAGTTTACTGTGTGAAGGTATTCTCGAATTCCATTGATCGTTCGTTGGTCGTATTGGAGTTTATCACGTTGATGATATTCTCGATTGTGTTTTGACCTCTGGTTGGTCAGATTGGAATTTATCATGTCGATGATAAATTCGGTTGATTGTTGATCAGTGTTGGTGATCATCTGAGCGTTCAGATTGTCTATCGATGTTTCGGGATTCGTTGCCATTGTATTGAGCAGTTGTTTCACAGATACATCGGATATTATTCGTTTTATCAGAATTGAGACTTGATTATGTAATCGGGCAGATTGTTTGATCCGAAGATGATATATTTTGTTGAGAATCAGGGAATTGTGATCGTAAGCATATTGAGACTGTACAGTGAGAACGCAGGCTAGTATCTCCGGAGATCGTCGACCTGCGTATTTGTAAGTATGCTCTTTTGGATATTCGGTAATGATGATGATTGATCGTTGTCGTGATGGTTTTGGGATATTTTGGATTGAACAGTATGTTTGTTTGTTTTCTATGACGGATGGCAAGTTTCGAGGACGAAACTTATTTTAAGGGGTGTAGAATGTAATATCCAGAATTTCTACTACTGTTGTTTGATATTATTTTATCCGAGTTATATTGTACAGCATGGAATCTGTACAGTAAGGATAAAATAAATGAAGGACTGAGATGTCAGTATTAGTATAATTGTCGTATTTGGTCGACAGTTACATTTGAGGATATTGTGTATCAAGTTGTCGTACTTTTGATATTGGGTATATCGTATGATGATATTATTGGATTCAGTGTTTGTGTTCAGTGTGTCTTATGTTCGTTTTTGGTATGTCGAGACGTTGGACAAGAACTGCGGAAAATGGCTATGTATAGCCTTATTAGCGCACGCTGATATTCATGTATAACGCACGCTATCGTGCAGGATTAGCGCACGCTACGTTTATAGGTTAGCGTACGCTAGTGCGAATGGTCGGAAGGAATCTGCGTGTGGACCCGGCTGCTTTTGGCGCACGTTCTGGTAAGTCAACGGTTGTTGTCCTGAAGTATTAGCGCACGCTAAAGATTAGGCTTAGCGCACGCTAACTATATATCAGTCAACAAGGAATCTTATCCTTGCCGGATCTTTGTCGGAATGTGGGGGCGAGTGGTAGGTGAACAACCGTAGTAAGTCAACTTCGGATAGCGCACGCTAAGAGTAAGGACTTGCGTCGCTAGACATGATGATTTACGTGCGTTAATGCATGGGCATTACGTCGTAAGGTAGTTTACGAAGCAAGGCGGTAGCCTGCATCTGCGATAGCGCACGCTAACAAAGTCAGTTAGCGCACGCTAAGGCTAGCGCACGCTAAACATAAGGGTTTAGCGCACGCTAGTGGTGCATTCTATATAAAGGGACAAACGGGTGTCATGAAACATTTCATCCATTTCTTTTCTTTCACCCGATAGAGACAACCTTGTGAGAACATTTGGAGTTCCTAAACACTGAGGGATGATCCTCTTTAACAAGATTAAAGATGGAAATCATGGAGTAAAGCTTTGTTCTTGAAATCATTGGTGATTCTTGGAAATCAATCCTTTCCTTCAAAAAAAAAAGGTAATTACTCTTCACTTTGAGATTTCGTTTTGGATTGTATATGATGTTCTTGAGTTGATGATTATCATATAAACAAGTTGATGAGCATGACAACGAGTTGGATTACCGTACTAAGTTAGTGTTGTTATCAATATATGAGTATTGATATGTTTCGTATGGTTTTGGATGGAATTCAAGATATATGTTGATGTAATTCCCTTCTTCAATTCGGATTTTTGATGTTTTGTCGTTGGTTACTTCGTATGGAAACGATTATGGTGATGCTACTGTGATTCTTGAAGTTATATAAATTGTATGTCGAAGAACATGATGAATAAGGATTTTTAGATGTTAGAACACATCGGATTTTATCATTTTATGGATCATGAACGTGAATTTGGATAATTCGTGTTCTTGAAGAGCTATTAAATTATATGTCATGATTGTTATGAAATCCTTAATCTCGAGATGAGTTGAGCATTGTCATGATGGAAGTGTTAGACGATGCTTGAAATGCATGCCACTGCACAGCATTAGCGCACGCTACGTTTACTGCCTAGCGCGCGCTAACGGGAGAAACTTAGCGCACGCTACGTTAGGTGATTAATGTGCGCTAAGTAGGCAGACAGTGCAGTATTTTTTGTGTTTTGATTAGGAATTCGTGATGGTTTGACTTGGTTGGTTACATTGTGTTTATTCGAGGTTGTGTTGAACCGTTGAGTTCGATTGGTTAGTTTTCTCAGTTGTTGACCGTTATCAGATATGTGTTATTTGATTTCTTCGATAGGTTGAGATTATTGATCGGTGATTATAACCGGATATTGCGGTCGTGTTCGAGTATGTCCATTGTATTGCTTTTGATCGAGGCTGAGGAACTCGTAGATAAAGCAATGTGTTCGGCGGCTTCGTGGTATCGGTATCGAGGCAAGTTATTACTTGCTCAGTTATAATATTTAATGAATGGTTTCAGTTTCATTTCGTTTTTAATGCATATAGCGATGATTATTATTGTGAACTCTGGGTATCTGGATCGCATATCGTTCTTTCGATTCTGGGAGGTAAATCATAATGAATATGCTTTATCTCAGTTATTGGTATGTTCGAGTATCGAGGTTACATTATGGTAAAGACGAGGACATGATTACCTGTAGTCCATGATACGTTTGGATCGCCGAGCATTGCGGATAATCGTCGGTGATGGTTTGATATCGAGATTTCTTCTAAAGGACTCGGGGCAAGTATCTTATATCGATTCAGTTAGAGTTAGTGATTTGATCATGCATATTGTCATTCATGTTGTCGAACATGAGGTCGTCTTAATTGAATTGTCATGTTGTCGTGCATGTTATGTTGTTCATGTTGATGAACGTGTTGATTTGCATATGTGTATGCATATTGTGTTGTTTATGTTGTGTGGATCCGATGGGATCACGCGATCTATGCTGAGGGCGCTGGATCGGATGTCCACCATGCGTTGGTTCGACGGGATCATCATGGGATCTATCTTTGAGAAGCTGGATCGGGGACGGAGTTTTCCACCATGCGTTGGTCCGACGGGATCATCATGGGGATCTATCTTGAGAAGCTGGATCGTTGGATTACCCAGTATTGAGTTATTGTTGTGCATATGTATATTGTTGGTTATCCACCTCGTGTTGATCTTGTAGGATCATCTTGGGATCTATCTTTGAGGCGCTGGATCATGGGATTTCCATTGAGTATACATAGTTGTTATTGTTTTTGAGCATATTGACGTTGTCATATGAGTATGCATTTGTAGGTCTTGTGTTAAGACCTTGTCCGTATTGCATTGATCTGATCTCGGATTAGACTGATATGATTGTCGTGGCACATCATATCTCGAGGTATGTTCCATATTTTCTTTGGTCTTGTCTTTGGTGGACAATCGGTTATCGTCTTGGGATTTGATGATATTATTCGATGGATCGTATTGGTCAGAAATGGTAGATTTCCGTATCGTGGGTTGGTTATGATAGTTTAAGGATCTTAAGTATTGTTTGAGGTACAATACAGATATTATGTTCGAGTTTATTGGTTAATCGAGTTCAGGATGTGAAATGTGTTAATGGTTATTCTGATGAGAATTTCTTGAGCAAGTAAAGATTACGTTGGTCGTATTCTTATGTTGTATTCTCATTGGTATGTTATTATTAATGTGATGTGACGGTTATCATTGTTGGATATTATGGTTGACCCCGTCGTGGGATTTCTTTTAGGTTCTTCGAGTATCGAGCTTGTAGCGGTCGTGAAGAGATGAGCTTCCCGGAGGATACTGGCTAGGACATGTTCTGTACATTGAGTTTCTTGTTTGGTTCTTATTTTCCGCTGCTAGAGTATCGTTTTGGTTGGTCTTTTTCCGATGCGTGAGTATTTTGAGACGCACTTTTGGTATCTGGTAACTGAGGTTACTTTGGAAATCGTTTTCTAAACTTTTGAGTATCGGCTGTTTGGCCTTGCGAGTTCAAATGAGTTTCACGACGGTTTTTGATAAATGGATTTTATAAGTCTTTGTGAATTTTTAAAGATAGTACCGTCGTTGGCCTCTCGGGCATTTGTAAATGTTTGTGAAAATTTCTTTTAGCCTTGTGGGTTCCATCTCGGGGCCCACGGCGCTGTAATATTTCCGGTTAAATCTGGGGGTGTTACATTTTTCTTCCTTTTCTTCACCTTCAACCGAGAGAGAAAGCTTGAGGGAGGGTTTTTCCTTCACAAATCATTTGGGTGTTTGATTTTCTTCATCTCCTTTCGATCGTGAAGCCCGGATAATCAATCTAACGCGTGTTCTTCGGATTAAAGTACTTGAATCTTCAAGAGGTAATTCCTTCAACACTTTGGACTTCGATTTTGTGTTGAGATATGATGTTTTGGACGTTATAATCATGTTATATGAAGGGATATGTATATGATTATGAGTTTGTATAAGGATTCATTGGATTATTGAGGAATTATTCAAGAACACCTTGAATATCGAGTTGGAATTGGGGATTTTCGACTAATTGTTGTTATAATCACGTTTTTGGATATTCATATCGGATTATTGATCGTATTGGAGATGTTTTATTGGTTTGAAACACTTCTTGGGGATTTGAGGTTGGTATTGTTGAGGTTTAGTTGTAAACAATCGGAGTTTGGCCACAACGTATTCGATATAATGCCCCAATGAACTTAGTTTAATCGTATCGACGTTTTGAGTTCGTTATATTCGTGTTTAATTCGTATATTGATCGGATTGTCGGTAATTGTATTGAATTAAGGTTGTTCGTGCGACCGACACTTCATTTAGGACATTTGTTCGTGGAAGGACTTTCTTCATCGGTATTTTGTAAGTTAATTCTTACTCGGTTAAAAGGATATTCATCCCTTTTGTTGTTGTTCATTCATAATCATAACTCATTCATCATTATATTAACCGTATCAAAACTTGTTGTTATCAATTAATCATTTCAGTCATAAGGAGCAGCGGTTCCAATCTTTTCATTGAGCTGTCATTTATTTCATTACCATTCCATCTCGGTGAGTCATTATTCATTTTCGATGTCACTTTTGTTATATCGTGGCATTCCGGGTCATACTGGCGTGCCGGTTGGTATGTGTAGGGTTTTCATGTCGGGCATATTATAGTCGTGTGTTGGTTGGTGGCCTCACATTGGACTGTGCACACGAGATTGATTGTTTCGTGAGACTGATTAGGTACAAGACCACACGTGTATTCGATCGATACTCGTTGGTGGCTTGTGCACGGACACATTTCCATCCCGGGCGTAGTGTGGCGCCATTTCCTTTGAGCCGTACTGATAGTTGATTCATATAGCATGTTTGATTGCGTATGTTTCGACAGGATGTTTCATAACTTCAGATATAATCATGATTGTGTATTTTCAACTCTTGAGGATTGTTGTTCTTTGTAACTGACCCCGTTTGGGGATTTTGTTTTTCGTGTCATGGCAAGGCAAACGCACGGGAATAGCATGTTGATGTCGAGGAGTCCTAGTGATACTAGTAGGGTCCCCGATCTTTCGATTATTCATGTTATTGTCCTTTATTTTCCGCTGCAGACTTTCATTTGAATACTTCGTTTCATTCAGTGTTGTGTATTTTATCTTCATATAAAATACACTAGTATTCGGTATTGTCCTGGTGTGTTGTAACTAAACTCCTCATCGGAGTAATTATTGTTGTAATGTAGTTCGGTACTACATTTATCTTGTGTAATTCATTCATTTTTATTTGCCTGGTGGGTCCTAGTTGGGGATCTACGGCACTGTAATATCCGCCTAGTTTGGGGTGTTACAGCCGACTCACCAAACGCCGCATCACCCAAGCGCCGCCTCCAGAACTATTAATGGAGTCCGGAAACGCCGAACGACATCGCCGTAGAGGAGTACTACTACGATTCAGAGAAGTCTTCAGATGACGAACCGCCGAGAGACACCGACGAAGCACAAATTCCGGCCATAATCAGAGGCGTCGACCGTCCTTGACGGATCCCGTACGAAGAAATGCTGGTAATCCTCAATGTTTCACTTCATTTCTGAAAAATATAGGGTTTGGGTTTGAAAAAGTTACGAAATTGTGAAATCATGTTTTCTTGCTATAATTATGCAGTGACGAAATTGGGAAAACTGTGTGGTATGAGTTGTTGTCGTCTTGATATAATTATGCAGTGTAAATCATGTTTCTTGATAATTTGCGTCTAAATTGATTTGAATTGTATGAGTTACGAAATGTGTGCTGGTAAATGGTTACGAAATGATCATTTCGTTACTAGTAAGTGGTTACGAAATGATCATTTCTTTACCGCGTATTGATATATTTCATTGAGCATTTAATGTTAATGTTTTATGCTAGATCACTTGGACATTCAAAAGGAAGAATTTAGCAGCCGAACACCACAAAGTGATGGTAACTGGGTACGAGTCTACGGTTGGTGATATCCGATGTTGCCTCGAATCATTTGGAAGGCAATTGATAAGAGAGATGAATAAATCTGTTTTTGGGTACTACATGAAGCTCCCGGACACGGTCACACGGTCCGGCAAAGCCCTGCACTACATGATATCCCGTCAGGTGACCCCAAAGACCGAGCTAGACAAAACAGCACTATGGTTCAAGGTTCAGGGTCGGGTTTTGAGATTCTCGAGGGTGGAATTTGCGCTGATTAGTGGCCTCAAATTTGGGCCAGCCAAGGTCAATCCATATATGATGCATCAGATTCCGGTTGATTCTGTGTACGCACGGCTACTCGAGAGCAAACCCATACTCCCTGTTGATCTCCGTACTAAGTTCATCGACAAGAAATTTAAAGTGAACAAAGTTGAGATGAAGGGCAGTGAATCCGATTATCTGAAGGTGGCTAAGGTCTTGATGGCCTCTATGTATGTAGTTGGGATTGACCCGAACAAGACTAAGATTCCAAACTGGATGTGGATACTAGTGGAGGACAATGATTCTTGGGAGCAGTTTCCATGGGGAAGCACGTCATACTAGCTGCTGATTGGTCAAATTAACGCCGTAAAAAAACACATTCCAGGACCCTACCATCTAAAAGGAAATACAATTGCATTCTTGGTAAGTTACTACTACCATAACTCTATAACGCAATTATTATATCTTAACTTGATACTAAGAAATAAATAATGCCCAAATTCTTATCTGGATTACCATTTTATGTGTTTGACACTCTTATTATTATATTTTATGCAGGCTTGGATTTATGAAGTAATTCCATCTATTGGGCTGAAAATTGGTGGCCGTAAAGAGCAAGAAAAGAGGCCCCGTATGGTGAGGTATAGATATAGCACGGGCAACGACTTCCCAGAATATCATTCTAAGGTAAAAATATGATTTACTAACTAGTACCACCAGTACGAATTCTATATTTTTTATACGGTAAACTAGTATGAAGTAACGTATTAATGATTTCGTTTTGGCATAACCGTCATTGTTTACAGCTACGAATTAGTGTCTGTCTTTATGGGATGGGATTCTGGTATATTTGGAAGAAATTTGTAACTTCTTACCAAGTGTTTCATTTGCGTATTATCATCCAGTTATGAAGTTACGAATTAATGACTTCGTAGTTAAGAAATTGTAACTTCTTACTAGTTGTAACTTCGTATTATCATCCAGTTACGACGTTAAGAAATTGCAACTTCTTACCAATTGTAACTTCACCTCAAACTTACCATCCAGTACGAATCCTATTATTTTTATACGGTAAACTAGTACGAAGTAATGAATTAATGACGTGGTATTGGCATAACCATAATTGTTTCCAGCTACGAATTAGTGTCTGTCTTTATGGGGTTCTGGTATATTTGGAAGAAAGTGTAACTTCTTACCAAGTGTTTCATTTGCATATTATCATCCGATTCTGAATTCTGAATTAATTACTTCGTAGTTAAGACATTATAACTTCTTACCAATTGTAACTTCGTATTATCATCCAGTTACGAAGTTAAGAAATTGCAACTTATTACCAATTGTAACTTCGCCTCAAGTCGAGGCCCAACTACATTCTCTGGTCCAGATGAAGTATCAAGCCCAGCAATGGCCTTATATTTATAATACAATTCATCACAGTTTCCAAAGTGGAGTCAAAATCGTGAAGATTCTCCACAATGTGCGTGTATGCATATATTTTAAATAAAGCAACCTTGTTTGGCATGAAAAATGAAGTAGCTGAGTAGAACATGCAGTAAAAATGAGATATCAACTCATATTGCCTTGACAATAAGAGGTAACCTATACCTCGTAATCTTCTGTGTATTTTAATTTGAAGTTAGGAGAAGTTACTCATTTAAATATAGTTTCACCCCATGTATGAGCCATCTCGCAAATACTGAAGTATATTCATTTATACAGTTGTTTACTGAACACTAAAATAGAGACACTAAAACAGGTGGATCGGTGGATATAAATGCTTCCAGCTAGCTGTATGTATTTGTTTCATTTGCATATTATCATCCAGTTACGAATTAATTACTTCGTAGTTAAGACATTGTAACTTCTTACCAATTGTAACTTCGGATTATCATCCAGTTACGAAGTTAAGAAATTGCAACTTATTACCAATTATAACTTCACCTCAAGCTACGATGAGTTCGTATTGGCGTAACCCTAATTGTTTCCAGCTACGAATTGTTTTCAGATCTGGTATATTTGTTAGAAATTGTAAATTCTTATCAATTGTTTCACTTGCGTATTATCATCCATTTACGTAATTACCAAATAATGACTTCATAGTTAAGAAATTGTAACTTCTTACCAATTGTAACTTCGTATTATCATCCAGTTACGAAGTTAATAAATTGCAACTTCTTACCAAGTGTATCATTTAAACTAACCATGTTGCTATGTTGTTTGTAGGAGCTGATCAGCATACTTGATCCATCTGAGAGAGAGAGTTGGACACAGATTACTTTAAGACTCTTGAAGAAGATCCTGAAACACATCCCTTTTCCTTCAAGTTTGATGCAAATCACAGCAAAAAAAAAAAAGAAAGCGAAACGAAGACGAGAATGAAGAAGTTGTCCCTATTGTGGGTGCCTCTACGTCAACCGCCAATGTTCAGTTGCTCCCTCCCAACATACTGGTCGGTCCAGATAGTGAGGCACTGATCAAAGAGATCGGGGATTAAGCCGGCGAGATAGCAGCAAAAAGAGCAAGAATAGAGGTGGAGGCCCTTCTACGAATTCACCAAGATCAGATTATCGCAGCAGTAGGGGAGTACGTTGTTGGGAGGCTCGCAGCGATGAAGCGTACTCCGGATGCCATGCCCCAGGCCCCGCCAAAGGAAGCAATGGATCAGCCCATGGCGAGCATGGCAGAGGACACGGCGACCGAGGCAACGGCAGCAGCAGCAGATGGTATTAGTATGCCCACGATCGAGAAGGTATAAAACAAGGCATGAACTTCGATGAAACATTTATGTATGTTTGGAAATGAAAGACTTTGAAACAATTATGTATGTTCGGGATAAAATTTGAAACAATTATGTATGTTTTTTGAAGGAATTTAGCCATCCAAATTTCATAAATCAGCTGTGATGTGATGTGGATTCGGTACAAATTTTAGTAAGAATTGTAAGATATTTATAATTCGTTACATCGTACCTATTATGCATGGTACGATATTTCGAATTCGTACCATCGTAACTGTTATGCATCGTACCAGTAGTAACACTTGAAACTACTACGTCGTCACGAAAATAGTAAATCGTACCCATTGTTCAATATTGAAGGCCACTGTGCAAGAAATGCATGACCCGTCTGACACACAGATGAATGAAATCTATGACGACTTGTTGATTTTAGGTGAAGTAACGCCACCTGCACAAGGTACCTCACCAGGTGCAGGAGGGGCGATGGAAGAAGTGGGGCAGTCCACGGTAAGAATTGTACCTCTATTTATAATTCGTTACCATCGTACCTATTATGCATGGTATGATATTTCGAATTCGTACCATCGTAACTGTTATGCATCGTACCAGTAGTAACCCTTGAAACTACTACATCATCACGAAAATAGTAAATCGTACCCATTGTTCCAATATTGCAGGCCACTATGCAAGGAATGCATGACCCGTCCGACACACAAATGAATAAAATCTATGACGACTTGTTGATTTTAGGTGAAGTAACGCCACCTGCACAAGGTACATCACTAGGTGCAGGAGGGGCGATGGGAGCAGTGGGGCAGCCCACTGTAAGAATTGTACATCTGTTTATAATTCGTTACCATCGTACCTAGTATGCATGGTACGATATTTAGATTTCGTACCAGCGTAACTGTTATGCATCGTACCCGTAGTAACGATAGTTAAATAACGAAAATACTAAATCGTACCCAACGTTCCAATGTTGCAGGCCACTGGGCAAGAAATGAATGACCCGTCTGACACACAGATTAATGCTATTTATGACGACTTGTTGATTTTAGACGAAGTAACGCCCCCTGCACAAGGTATCCTATCATGTGCAGGAGGATCATCAAGACATGCACCAACAATGACCGCTCAATCAATTCCAAAAGTGATCTTGAATGTGAGGCCGCTAAGAAGAAGATTTCCTACGGCAGCTGTTAGGTCTCCCTTCCTTCATGATGACATACGAGGAGGAGATACATTCGATCATTACTTGAGATTGGGAGATGGTGGATTGTAAGTTATCCGCCCTACCTATAGTTTCTTTCATATATTACGAAATAGTTAATATACCAAAACAACAGGAGGAACGTTGGGCAGCCATGTGGTGTGGACAAAACATTTTTTGAAGAAATTATGCTTCAAGATAAACAGCTGCACATAGAACACATCGAATCCTACATGGCTATATTGTCATTGAGGCCAGATTTTGCAGGTTTGAAAGAAGTCCACTCAAATATTGCATTGACGTCGTCTTACTTCATGGTAAGTTTCTATACATAAAAATGCCTTGTATTCTGTGGTAACACAGTTACGAAACAACTTATTCTATCACCCGGGTTACCATCCTGTTTTGTTGTGGGTACCAGGATACGAAAAGTATAAAAACGTATCCAGTGTACCCTGTTGTGTCGTGAATAATAAAATGGATTTCTGATTTTATAGGAAACAGTTGAGGAGGTGTTTGATGCAATGCATAGGGGTATGAGAGAAGAATTCCAGCGGTATGACCATAATTTATTCGACCCCACAATTGAAGAAGTTATTCCAGTAGAGGAGATGGAAAGGCTATGCCTGTTTGCCGAAGCAGTCCAGCCAAATTGGGGTGATAATATGAAGCAATGGATGCAATGCGATAAGGTAACACTAAAAGTATTTCTTAACTCGTTGAGTTGGTATATGGTAAACCACTACGAAATAGCTATTTCGTATCTAAGTTATGATATGGTGTAACTTGATACGAAATAAGCTATTTCGTACACGCGTAACCATAATCTGGTTAATGTTTTTTTCCTAGGTCGTCACTGTCCGCAACTACAATGATCATTGGGGCACAATCTTACTGGATCTGAAAAGGTAAAAAATTTGGCTTTACGACTCCATGGCATGGAAATTCGAAGACCACCACAAAAATAATAGAAAAGATGTATTCCTGCCCATGACGAGGATAGTCCCCCAAATCTTAAAGCGAATAGGGTACTTCGAGCGGCATCGGGTTAAAAATCCACAATTTGCACAGTGGGACTTGTGTTTCCCACCAACTAAGGGGAAAAATGCGTTCAAGCAAATGGACAATGCAAATTGTGGTCTCTACGCATTGAAATACGTAGAGCAACTTATATCGAAGACATCAATGCCCAAGAGTTTGAAGACAAAACGCGAGCTTATTCTGTACCGCGACCACATTGCCCGAACAATATATGCTCACAGCACGGTGGAACCCCCCATCCCAATCCCAATGCAATTACTATGATGGAAAATTGTTGGAAATGTCTCATCAATATTGATATGCAGATACGAAATGGCAAAATCGTATCCGGTTGACCATAATATTTTTGTACACCGTATTGGTATGTCGTACCTAGTTACGCATTATTAAAAGTAGCACCCCGGTACGAAAATACTGCATTTCGTTAATGTGATGTTGTTTCGTTACAAATTTTCGTAAGAATTGTACCTCTATTTATAATTTGTTACCATCGTACCTAGTATGCATGATACCATATTTATATTTCGTACCAGCGTAACTGTTATGCATCGTACCATTAGGAACACTTGAAACAATAACCCCATCAAGCAAATAATAAATCGTACTCAATGTTCCAATATTGCAGACCAAGAAATGCATGACCCGTCTGACACACAGATGAATGCAATGTATGACGAGTTGGTGTGTTTAGGCGAAGTAACGCCACACAATCTTATTCTGCACCGCGACCACATTACCCGAACAATATATGCTCACAGCATGGCAGAAGTCCCCCATCCCAATCCCAATGCAATTAGTATGATGGAAAATTGTTGGAAATGAATATGTATATTGATATGTAGATACGAAATGACAAAATCTTATCCGGGTGACCATAATATTTTCGTATATCGTAATGGTATGTCGTTCCTAGTTAAGTATTATTCAAAGTAGTAACCAGTTATGAAAATACTGCATTTCGTGCATATGACTGCATTTTATAAGTGAAAATTGTAACAAAGTTCTAATTTCATACCCGTGCACGTACTCAATCAAATATTAAAAAAAACCTATGGGGGTCTTGGCAGGTTATTCTAGTATGCCCAACTACACCACAAATGCCGCATTTCTTCGGTTTGCGAGGTCTACTACCACTTGTTTGATTACTACTAACTTCTTCAAGGGGAGTATTCTGTAAAAATGTCGTGCATATGTTCTGGTAATGCCCCTGTTGATGACATCGAGAACACATGCGCCCGTGTATTTTATGATATCCAGACGTAATCCTCTTTGAACGTGGTCAGCCAGCTTGTTTAGGATTAGTGGGAGTTCCAACAACCCTTAAGACAACGTCGGAAGGGACAAACCACTCATCTTGATCCGGGATTGGCATCACCTCAGCCGCATAAATTTGACGCCACGTCTGAGTAGTGTAATAAGAATGCACAAATGCCTAGGGGGATTGTCTCGCATAACTGTAAACAAGCACACAAAACTGAGCATGTAAGAGTCGTATAATAAGTAAAACATGGGTGCCAAGTTCAATGTTAAGGCAGGTACGCCATACAATATATTCGTAACGTGGGTGCCAACTTAAACATTAAGGCAGGTACGCCATACAATATATTCGTAACGTGGGTGCCAACTTAAACGTTAAGACAGGTACGCCATATAATATATTCGTAACGTGGGTGCCACCTTCAGCGTTAAGGCAGGTACGCCATACAATATATTCGTAACGTGGGTGCCAACTTAAACGTTAAGGCAGGTACGCCATACAATATATTCGTAACGTGGGTGCCAACTTCAGCGTTAAGGAAGGTACGCCATACAATATATTCGTAACGTGTGTGCCAACGTTAAGGCAGGTACGCCATACAATATATTCGTAACGTGGGTACCAACATCAGCGTTAAGGCAGGTACGCCATACAATATATTCGTAACGTGTGTGCCAACTTCAGCGTTAAGGAAGGTACGCCATACAATATATTCGTAACGTGTGTGCCAACTCTATTCTTTACCACATGCTATCTGAAAAATACGCAACGTACGAATATCGTAACTTCTTACCACATGAGTGCAAAAAATAAAATTCACCTTAGTGCTGCTGTGGCATGAGAACATGGTATAAGATCAAGATCAATCACATGACACGAGCACTCCCGGGAAACAATATCAACAATATGTGTCTTAGTTCCAGAAATGACCTTAAATTTTGTATCAGTTATCGGATCAACCTTCATGTATCGACCAGCGTCAATAGCAATCTCTAGTCTTTGGGTTGCATAATCTGATAACTCCTGACCTCTAGAATCAGCTATGGTACGACGCTTATAAAACCAATCCTGACAAATGTTACGAAATTACTCAAGCAAAGCACATACCGGCAATGTTCTAGCCCATTTTATCCGAGCATTTAAATTTTCGACAGCGTTGAAGGTTCCCATACCATATTGCCGCATAGGGCATTTACAAATTGCCCATTTAATAGGGTCAATTTTCATAATCCTTTCGTATGCCCGCGGAGCGGATTGTTCCAAATTTTGCATGTGCTCCTCAAAGTCCTGACTCTTGTAGCGATTCTGTGATCTTGAAAATGTCAGTCACGAATGCACGAAAACCCCACTTCTTCAAGTTGCGTTCAATATGAAATGTACACAACCCGTGATGAACCTCTGGATATACCGAATCCACTGCATTCTTTATACTCAAATGCTGATCAGATACAATCAACAAGTTATTTGGACATCCAAATGTCCTTCGAACTTGTTGGAGAAACCAAGTCCATGAAAAATCGTTCTCTTTGTCCCCAATCCCAAAAGCTAAAGGGACTATCTGCTCATTACCATCCTTTGTTGCTGCAATAAACATATTGCCCTTGTACTTGCCTCTCAAATGGGTGCCATCAATCACAATCACTGGGCGACATGCCAAAATGCTCTTACACATGCATGAAGAGCAAAGTAAACGAATTGAAAAGAATCATCATCGCATGTCTGTAAATCCACAACCGATCCGGGATTTAAATTCTGTAGCATGTACAAGTATTTGGGCATCAGCTGAAAATAATCTAAGTTCATCAAAAACGGGCACGCTAGGAACGAAAATTACGATAAAATTAAATAAAATGAATACTGGTATGAATTATGTATGTTAAATCTTGCGTACGATAAGAACTACATCAATTAAATCTTGTGCGTCCCAACGTACAAGCATCTAACGTATATCAAATAGGAGGGGGAAAATACCTGAAAAGATTTGTCCGCATCACCGTAAGACTGATTTAGTGCATGGTGCTTCCCGGCCAACGCAGTACGGTATTTCACATTAACGCCATGATCCCTTAATAACTTTGCCTGCATATCACAAGGCCTAAGAACATAACCATCCTCCGTCAAATTGTCAAGAAATTCAGCAGCTAGCACTTTAGAAGAAATCTTCGGAAGAGGATGATATCTCAAATCCATCTCACAAGTGTGATCTCTCCACTGATTGATTTTCCACGTTTTACCCATTGATGACGATCGCATGACGAAATCGCATATTTCACCAAATTTGCATATCAAATGATATCTAGTGGTACTTGATCGCACAGTAATTGTCTCCACATGATTTTTCATATGGTAAAACCCAACAGCTGTAGTCATGGTCAACTTGTCATGAAATATGCCGCCCATAACAAGTTCATTTGTAACATGCTCAGACGGGATAACTACATCCTCGCATGAAAGAGTAGCTTGATGCGGACCACCAATAATCAACCACTGACGGCCATCTTTGTGATTTTCCTCATTGTTTACTTCATTAGGTTCATCAAGTAAATCTAATGAGGGCACAGTATGAAGATCTCTACTATAACTACCAACTTTGTGATCATTTATGTCCATTGCTTCATCATCATTACTATCATACATGTCATCACAATCATTTGATAATTCTGGATCATCATCATCAACAATCTGTGTATTCTTTTGAACATTCAAAATCTGATTCTTCCGAGAAGCGACTTGATTACACCTACCACGTGAACATTCATTGATTCTAGGATAAATTGTGACATATACAGTAGGTACATCCAATAAAACCATCATACTAGACCACTCAAACTCATCGGTAATCTTCATTCTCATAGTCTCACCCGCAGGCGACATAACTAAAGCATCTACATCAAATGCATACATGTTTTTATCCTTCTTCAATCGCACCTCAAGCTTACGCAAAACTGGTCAAATGTTATACGCATAGGCGGAATAGGAATGTACTCTTTTCTGCCTCCCTCATATATATTTTCGTTCCATGATCCTCCATGCGCAACAATTAAACAAGATGAGCTCATCTGCATGAAATAAGTAACGAATGAACAGCTCAGTATGTAATGGTAACGAACATAACAAAAAAATAAATATCGTATCCACTTACTGGTACCTCGTGTACTATATTCCAACACGGTAAATAATATACAAAATTGTGATCTCTTACTGCGTTACCACATGACAAATAGTGTCGTGCTGAGGTAAAATAAGACATAATGCTTGATTCGACACAATAACAACACATGCCGCGATGTGAAAGGTAAACAACACGTGGTAATGAGTCGGTACGAAATACATACGTCGTACCGACTGTAAATTCGTAACCATGTACAAGTGAGAGATACAACTGGAATACAGATAAAAAAACATGGCGATACCTTGGTAACTCAGTTACGAAACAATAACAACACATGCACAGTAATAAAATGTAAACAACACATAATAACGAGACGATACGAAATACATAAATCGTAACGACTGTAAATTCGTAACCATGTACAAGTGAGAGATAAACCGGTACGAAATACATAAGTCGTAATGACTGTAAATTCGTAACCATGTACAATTGAGAGATAACCCGGTACAAAATATATAAGTCGTAACGACTGTAATTTCGTAACCATATACAAGTGAGAGATAAACCAAACTAAATTTACTAATATTGGACAAGCAACAACCAATCCTCCCTTCCACGAAAATATAAAAGATAATATATAACTGGAATAAAGATAAAAATCCATGGCAATACCTCTATTGAGAACGAGTAAAAATCAAAATCGTTCGCCGTCGATCGCCGCCGTCGGCCGTATGTCCACTTCGCCGCCGTATGTCCACGGGAAGAGAAAAGTTGGGAGCTCACAAAGTGAATGATGGCTCGGTGTCCAGGTCGGAGATGACGTTAAGAAAAAAGGGGAAGAGAAAACATAGGTGATGAGAGATGACGGAAAAGAAGCTGGAATCTTAAAAAAGTGAAAGAGAGAAGAAAAGGGAAGAGAAGAAAGGATGGGATCTGAAAATGGATCTGAAAAGTGGAAGAGATAAAAAAATGAGGAAAGAGAAAAGGGAAGGATGTTTTGATTAAATGAAAAGTAAGGGTATATTGGTCCGGAATTGTCCTTTTTGGCTAGAATTTGTACAAACTAAGTCTCATGACAAATATTGACATTGAGTAGGATAAAGTGGCCAAAGTAGTGTATTACCTCTAATTTTTACAACTATAACCTAGGTTGTTCATTTAATTACACAAGCTACATTAGAAGATTCGGTATCACGTTAGCGGATGACATTACAAGCATGCGTGTGATACTTTTATATGTAGACAATAGTTTGTGTAATGAAGTGAATCAACTTAGGTTTGCGCTTGTGCACGAACTTTGTAATGAGGCATGGCTTGACCTTTTCTGTTTTTATAGGTTGTTTGTCCTTTTTTTCTCTTAGTTTTGGATTATAGTATATTTGACTCCTTATTGAGTTTTGAACATAGGGTTTAAGCATAAAATCATATTTTGGATCTCAATTCTACTAGACATGGGTGGTAGAATCCAAATAAATTTACTTCACAATATCTTTTTTCCGTTATGCAACAGATTATATGCTAAATCTCTCCCGAATAAATCGATATATTGGAATATTCTTGATGCCTTCATCTGAAACTTATTTTATAATGAATGGTGTGCATTGTTGTAGGGGATGAAGCAGATGCTCATCTGCTGGATTTAGAGTCGGAATATGGGAACTCACAGGAAATGAAGACCGACTTGAGGCATCCTACAAAGATTTATGGCAAGGACATCTTTAAGACTGCGTGAGAAAAGCTTAAGAATATGAAAAGTTTAAGAATCCTCTATAAGAATCACTTCCATTTGTTGAGGTTGTGATATTTCTGTGTTGGAGATGAAATGGTGAATGAAGAGCAAAAGACAGTTTTACTCATGATGGATTAAGGATGTGATGCATACATGCATTGAATCATTCACTAAATACTTGATTGAGATAGTTTGTTTTGTATCAATTTATATTATGCATTTTCTGTATTAAGTAAATGAACAGAAAAATATACTTATTAGAAATGTTGAATGTATAAAAATAATATTATATTAGAATTTTTTAGAAGGTATTATTATTATTTTTATCAATAATTGATGTGTCTACCCGTGCAGCGCACGGGTAAAAGAGTTAGTTTAAATAACGAAAAAACTTTAATGTTTAGGCATATTATATAAATTTCAATTAAATATTAAAATTTTATTTTGAAATGACCCTTTAAAACGTGGGACAAAATCATATTTCGAAATGATTATCTTCAAGCGGGACGTAGGGAGTATTTACTAGTGAATATATGTATAATATTTATTTTTTATTACTTTGGTGTATTTAATAGATTTTCCATTTCCTACCTCATTTCCATATATTTTACCACTTTCTAAAGGAACATATATATATTACTTTTTATATCTATTTTCTCACGGATCGATGCAAAAAGAAAATTTTCTAAATCGTCTAGGCTAAAATCCGATGTCGAAGACTAGTTTCTAACTTTCTACAACATATTCATATATCAGTTCAACAATCGATGTAGAAAGTCTCGACTCTCTATATCGCGCTAGATATATAATAGTTTGGGAATCGATCTAAAAATTAGTTTTCATCTAACTTGAAAAGTAAGTTTTTTCTAGTGCCCCCTCCGTAAAGTAGGTTTAATATAAATGGACTACGAGAATTTTGATTCATAAAATAAAATGATACATAAATTTGCTCCGGGAATTATTATTCCCGTGATTTGTCTTACTTAATATTGGTTGTATGAAGATACATAGATGGAAGGTTGTATATCCTTCTAGAGGTATCATGTGTATGGAAGAAATCTCATTGTAATGCCTATATAAAGGCCCCTCTATCAGTGTTATGAATACAATTGATTTACTCGTATTACATCTTTTTTACTTTCTCCTGAAACACGTTATCAGCACGTAGTTCCCCAACTAAGCAAGAAACAAAATTTTCTCATCTGATTTTTGAAAATCACGAGATCCCCCCCGAAACCCTAATTCCGAACAGTCGTCGCCTTCCCCGGCCAACACCGTCACGCCGCTGCTCTGTAACGCCCCGCACCAGATCGCCATCGCCGCCCGCATCCAGAGTCCGGAATAACTTGCACGAATAGATCACCTCCATCCGCGAACAGACGTTGTGCCTCTGTCTCGCCTCCGATCTGCAAACCGGATCTGCGATTCCGACTCACAACAACCCGCTCGGCCCGCTGTTCCAGATTCCAGCCCAGACCATCCGCACGCCCAAATTTTGGCCCGTTCACCCAGTCCATTCGCAAACCCAATTTTCGGAGCGCCCGAACCCGACTCGTGATCGATCCGGCCTTGACCCATTCTTGACGACCGATTCTTGGCCCGATCCGACCGTCGGCACTCGATTTGTTGTTTTTGTCCATCCGACTGTTTCCTAAAGATGCATATCCCGTCTGTCCATGACTCCTCCCAAAAAAAAAAGAGCATAAAATCGAGGAAAAAAAGAGAGACGAGAATTTCCACACATAAATTTTCTGCACAACGCAGTCGTACCAAAATCATGTTTCTCAATTCGTTAACCCTCGGATCGGTGTAAATTTTTTATAGCAACTTTCCAACACAAATATATAAATCACCGAGTCCTTTTTCGACCGATTATAGAGCCCAGTAGCCCTTTCCGAGTGTTTCTCAACTTTCCATCTTTTCCTACTTAATGATTTATTTGTTCATTGATTTATACACTTATGAATCTTACCATGTTTATGTTCTACGTGAATATAGAAAAATATGTTGCTCATGACGACATGCACGCTATGGAAAGAAGCCATATTTGTTATCCCTTTCAAGGATCCAAGTAAATATGGAACCGAGTATCCATGCAAATATGTTAATCATGATGATGTGCACGCTATGGAGAAAAGCCATATTTATTATCCCGTTCAAGGATCAAAGCAAATATGGAACCGAGTACCCACGTAAGATTTTATTAAAGTTCCCATTTTTCAATTCCTCTCTTTTGGAAATTTTTGTTTGGGGGAATTGGGTATTTGGGTTCTTTATCTCCCACGCTACTTTGCAGTGGATGAGACTATGAGAGGTGGTATCACTCTCATATATCGATGTAAACTATGTGACGGTCCTAGAGGAGTCACGGATAATTGTTGAAAGTCGATATTTGTGGTTGTTACATACACCACATTTTGGGTGCGATTTGACGTCGTCGTTTTGTCGATTTTAAACCACTAATTGAAAAAAATGAATATTGTCGGTGATGGTAAAGTTATGACTTGTTCATAATTAGTCACGAATTTGTGACGTATAAATGGAACAAACATCGATTGCGACGGATATGTCGTGGTTAAAATCGATTTGTGACTGATTTTGTCACGTTGAATTGAGGGACCACCACGTTGGTCTTGACCCAATCCCATACTTGGAAAACTCCATCTTTCATCTTATTAAAGTAAAATATTACATGTGGGTGTTGTCATGCACTGTCTCCTTGTAATATATTATATGAAAGAATGTAAGAGTAATTCTCATAAATTCCAACATGTAAAGCAATGACATATTGCGGTATGTACATGAATTCGCTAACCTCGATTATAGTTCGTGTGACTATAGGTCCGAATACTTTTCCAAGTATTTGTAAAGGCATGTGCCTTATACATTTGACTATGTTTAGTCGGTCTTATTGGATGGTGAAAACGAGTTGGTTATGGTATATTCATTATGTGTCATGGTTCAAAATGCTAAATTATGATGCACCGCGTTACATTCACATAATATGTCTATTATGACGTATACTTGCAAATTGAGATTTAAAATAATTGGTTGATTTGATGCATTTGGGTGGATTTTGTCTACACTTTTGATCATGACTAGGCGCATCCTCCTTGATAATTGTTTATGCTTTGAAAGTTCAAACGAAATCTGTGGTTTTTAAACAGCCTTAGCTGTACCGACATTTCTACTTTCTCTGCAAGTCTGCCAAGTTGGAGTTACTGAAAAGATCATTAGTCGAGGTAAGAAATCAAACACCCCGCTGCATTTAAACGCACATATGGCTGTCATTGCTATAGTTTTACATCAATACTTAAACCATTGGATATGGTCGCAACCTTGTTTTCTCACTAAACTTGGAAAAAACTAAAACAGCCACTTAAAACATGCACTGTGATCTGGTTTTAATGATCCTAGTGGTGCACGACCTACCTATAGAAATATGTGGAAGTCTAGTATCCAGAACATCTGACCATTGATCCATAGCTTTCCTAACTAGGGAGCTATTGTTGTTTTAGTGAACAAAGGTCAAGCTGCACGGAATTTTATTTCCAACGATTGTGCTAACTTTTCCCCAACCAACTTGGTTCTCATCTTAAATTTGCAAGCAGTCTTATGACACACGTTTTTCAACCTCTTTTTGGCCGAATTTTCCATAGATGATGCAATTTTTTGGTATGCATTATACGCTAAAATGTCATCTTTCAAATGTTGAAAAATAGTTTCATTGGGGAAGTCCAAAATATGCACCCTTATAAGAAGGTCGAGCGTGTGCATGGTAGTTTTATACCATGCTTGTGCCGTAATTTTACCCCTTAGACATATAATCTTGCCATATTATGCACTCAACAGGATAGATCATTTTGATCGTATCAGGTATAAAATCTCTATGTTGTCAGAGTGTTCGCTATGCTCATGTTTGTAAAAATTTTGCAAGTAAAATTGAGTGCATATTAAACTATTTCCAAGAAACACAATATTTTTGGATTTCGTGTTTTAAATCCATTGTGACTATGATGACTAGGCCATCACAATTAATGAGTGGTACAGTATTCAAGTTGTTGAATGCCGAATGACATTTTCTAGTCACATATGTTCTGTAACAATTGAACTATGTTATGACTCGATGATGTATATGCCAAAGTGTATCACTCATAGCATCTCATTGTGATTTGTGATAAATAAAATCTTATGCATCACTTGTATTGGATATGTGAAAACAAAAGGTATTCATGAGTCAATATGGTCCGGCTTGCATCGGTTTTTGTAACCAAAAGATGTATTGGGACATTGGCACATTTAGGCTTCAATAGTCCCGAGTTTGGACAGTTTGATGATTCATATACCATGGTATTGCCATGGACATCATTTTTTCTTTGAACAAAGAATCTAAATGTATCAAAGACACCAAAGTACGTTGGTGGAGTCATGAGCAGGGCTCATGACCGATGATGATATTTATGTCATCCGCGTCTTGTTTTCATAATCATGTGTGACGCCAAAGACCACCCAATGATCTTTCTTAGCCATGTTCATTGATTAAAGCCTATTCTTTGGCACGATTAGGAGATGACACCCTCATATGCTAAAGAGAATAATGTAGCGACTCGCATAAGAATGGTGCTGAGTCCTCCCTTTTCACTGAGTCTTTATACATACATGATCATAAGTATTAGCCTGGGTGACTTATGATGCTATGATGGTGTTCACAAATAGATGTATTCAAGTGATAACATTTATATGTTATGTGGTTCCTTCAACAATGATTGATAAGTTGATGAAACCTGAGTTTATAGTTGTCTAACTTGCGGACCACTCATTGTAAAGGTCGGTTCACCTGATTTTAGACCAAGTCTTAAAGTGAAATTTTAACGAGTACTTCCTAATATCCAAGGCTACCTTGTCACAATTTTTGGTGCCATTTGGAGACTTGGAAGGAGGTGAACCACTTGAATGAAGTTTTTACATACCACCAGACATTCTAATGACCAGTTCAATGTCTTTTCGATCGGTTTCTGACCACAAGATTGATGGTTTTGGAATCCTAACACCCATTTATACATGGTCACAAAATTTTGAGGTGTTTGGGGCTGGTGAAGGGAGTGAACTCTCCAAGAAAGCATTAGAGGTTCGATAAAACCAACGGCCTATCATCGGTTCAATCGTTTCTTTATGTCCGATCCTGGTGGTGCATGGTGGCGGTTTTGTTGTATTCTCAAGACCATTAGCTACGGTTATGTAGCATAGGTCAACATGTCATATTCACCTATACCTATCATCATTTAAATGCTTAGTTACGAGTGTAACAGTATGCATTTTGTTAACTGGATTGTGTTAATAATGAAAAATCTTTATCGTCTATATGTTCATGTACCAAAATGCGTCACCACAATGCATTATGATGTGTTATAAATGATGAATATGACATGCGCTTTCACTCATAGTCCGCTTAAAATATACCTTGGCAGACGATCTCGTAAGTCACTTTGATGATCCAGTCTTCCCGTCGTTAGAGGAGATGCGAACGATCATGTTTGAGTAGAATGACTTGGAATTGTCATAGTTTGTCTCTACTGTGCCTCACCAAGTTCCCTAAAGTGACGAGATTAAATACATACTGCAAACATGTCTGCAAGAATTGTGTCCGGTCATGGACGTTCGTCACCTATTAATGGGGATATAGTAACACCACAAATTGTGGTAGACGGTGTTACTAGGTCGTGGATCTCATAGAGTATTGGGATGCCACTTGGTTCGATAAATACTCTCGCTAAGAATGTATGCGAGTTTGGTGCATGAAACTTGATCATCTAATCAAATGAACTCATACGTCTCATGTGATTCTGGATTATAGTCATCATTGGGGGAGCCTCAATGAATGCCAATCCATAAAGAGTACTCTATGAATAAAGCCGGTTCATGAGGACGTGGAATGTGAGTTTGATCGAACCATACTTCGTTGAAAATCTACAACGTTGTAGCATTGGCCTAAAATGAAAATATATACGACTCCAGTATGAACAAAGTGATAGCCCTTTGTTGAAGTGGTGCCGATACTCCAAAGGTAACATCTATCCGTATATTTTGTTAAAACGAGTGAGGGGAGGAGTTAAACATACCCCATGGCGCGAGGTTTCTCATGAATGCAATGGAATCGACTACGATGACACAAAACTTAGTTGTGCTATCGTAATGGATGTTATAACATCCACTATCTTTTCAGTTATATAGTTTTCCAAAAACTGACATGGAGCTTGTGGTTAAATCTTATCTTGGTGGAGAACTAAGTTAAGCGATAAAAGGATCTCGTGGTGGATCAGACTCAAATCAAGTGGCTTCTGGCCACGGAGCGCGTAACAAGTGATTGTCGGGAACGCATACTAAGTATATACTTTATTTGGAAGAGATATGAAGTTAAGAATGAAAGGATCTTGGGGACACTTGATAATGAGTATTCATCAATCGGTTTAAGGCAATCTAAGGGATGGTTTCCCTAAGAGACGATGAAGTAATGTCTATATGATTCTCAATAACTAGTCGAAGTCATAATAAGACTTGACTCACTTAAGTAATGATGCAGTCTTAAGAGAAGTTCTCTCTATCAAAGTACGGTAGTATGTACTTACATCTGACTCGACAAACTCATTCGTAATAATCTGGTCCTAGGATGCGCTCAATGTCCGTGATTGACAAAAAACTTGAAGCTCGCTCTATCTCGATAAAAGGACACTTGAAAATCGATACCCGAATTTGCCCAGAATGTATTGGTCTATCTCCCATATGACCTAGAGGGCAGATCACTTGTTGAAAAATGGTGAATTGGTAACATTGGAAAGACCCGTGTCTACTTTCCTATAAAATCAACCATTTGATCACATTCATCATGTTGAGTGACATATGACTATTGTTGCAAAGTAGGACGGATATGTCCGGTAATTTGCTGAGTCAACTTCGATAGAGCTTTGTGATCTGCTCAGGACGATCTAGGTTACGTACTATATGTGAATGAAAAGCTATGAGTGTCTAGTTTTCAGAATTCTTACAGTTTCGTTGATACCTATTGAATAGAAGAAGTTACGACTGAATTAGTGCATGAAGGTCAAGACTTTGGAAAACTTGATAAGTCTCTAGCGACTCTGTACTTTGGATGTGTCACGCTGTTTTTCTCCTTAGACCAAGATTTGTTTTTTTCACATTGGGTTTTCACTTTGTAAGGGTTTTAACGAGGCGACCTATGAGAACATCCATACAATGATGCGTTGTACTTCTGTTCAACTTAGACAAAGGGGTATTTTTTCCACTGAATTTTTCCTTGGCATAGTTGTGAGGCCAACATGGCATATGAGGAGCAGAAGTCAACAACAGGAGTAGTTTAATTTTGTGTTGGGATGAGTTTTCACAAAAGCAGCATTTCAGACAAAAGTGTTTGGATTGTTCAAAGCTAAAAGTGCTTTTAACGTGTTAAAATTGTCAAAAAAAGGCTTGTTGTCTTTTTAATATTTTCATCATTATTTAAATTAAATGTATTACATTAAAAGTATTGTATTAATAATGATTTTTTTTATATAATATGTGACTCCAATGGAGAAGAAGACATCAATTGCTCTAAAATTTGATTTAATTTAGAGGTAATTTGGTAATTACGGAAAAAAACTACTTCTCGTTTTTATTTTGAAGCACCCGGAAGTTGCTTCTAAAAAAAACACATTTTTTACTTTTGAAAGTGCTTCTTGCTTTATGAAGAATCACTATCCAAACACAACAAAATTGCTTTTTATTTTAAAGTAAAGGAGTTCATATTATATCTAGAAATTCCATTTACATTTTACGTTTTAATTTCAGCCATACACATCATCACTGCTTTCCGGCGGACCACTGTCGGCGAACGGCGGACCTCCGGCAACCAGCTATTTTTTTTACGCGAGGCCGTGGGCCTCCTTTCCGGCGGGCCACCACTGACAGCCGGTGGATCAGCTCCAATCGGTCTTTTTTTTTACGCGAGGCTGTCGGTTTGCTATTCGACGGGCAACTGCAGACGGCCGGCGGACATCCGTCGACCGGTCTTTTTATTTTTATTTTTTTTACTGCTGGTCAGTCGGTCGGTGATAGATTTTTGGGAACCAATATTTTTTTCTATCAAGTAATCTGGTAATTTAATTATTTTAAATCAACTATATCACCGCCACCGTACCATTATGGCACGAATAAACTCAAATATATGATATAAAGAACAACGGTATATTTTGATCGTCCTAATGTGCACCGAAAAAGACCGTTGCAGCCCACCCCTCTCCTTCTTTCTCTGTCTGTTGAACTTAAGCATACTTAATAATAATAATAATAATAATATTAAAAAGATTCAACAACAATAAATTGTAAATATATCTTATAATATTAAATTAATTAAATTAAATGGCAATTAATTTAAAAGTAATTACGGAGATTTTCAACGGACCACCAACTGATCAGTTTTTCCGGCAAGACCGCCAGTCGTCGGCAGACCTCCTGTGGTGGGCCAGTTGCTTTTGTTTTTCCCCTAGTCGACGGTAAGCTTTCCGGCGGACGCCGTCGAAGGCCGATGGACTCCGACGACCGACCACTTTTTTTAACGCGAGGCTGCCAACCTACTTCGGCGAGCACAACTGTCGGCTGACCATTTTTTTTAAACGCCAAGCAACCGGTCATTTTTTATTGTTGTTATTTTTTACAGTAAAACCTCTCAAAAAGAATACTCTATTAAGGAATAAATTTTATTTAGGAATATTATGGTCCCAACTTGTGACTAGTTATAATTTAGAATAAACTTCATATTGTCATAATTCATATATTTTCAAATCCCAACATAAGAAAATACACCTCCATTTAGGAATAAATCATAATAAAATACATATATATATATAATATATAATTTTTACAATAGATTTAAGTTGATCTAAAATATTTGTTCAAGGTTGATTGTGACAAAGATTTAATCTGTTGTGTTGTAACCATATCATTCAACTTGCGTGTGCCCATTAGCTCGTCCAAATTACCACCTTCTTGTTGAACCCAAAACATTTCCAACTTGTCGAGTAAGCTTAAAGCTTCTTCACATGAAATCATTTGTACTTCTATGCTATCATCCTCTGGATTATTTTCCTCATTTTCTTGCCTAATTCCTTCAATGATTTCTTCATCAGTTAAAGCATAAATAATTTTCTTGCCTAATTTCTAAGTTTACAACATATTACATACATGTATCTATTAATTATAATATTTATATATTATACATGCACTTTAAAATTTAAAAAAATAATTCTTCTTAAAACTCTATTTAGAAATAACCTCCATTTAAGAATATTTTTTTATGTTCCCAAGGATATGACTTTAGAGAGGTTTTACTGTATAACGCAGGCCGTAAACTACTTTTCGGCAGGCCATTCTAGTTCATAATATAAAGTACAATAGTATTTTTCGATCGTCGTAGTCCACACAAAAAGACCATTGTACCCCTCCCCTCTTCTTTCCTTCTTTTTGTGTTGAATCCAATAATAATAATAATAATATCAAATATTCAACAATAATAAATTTCAAAAAACACAATTGCAATATTTAATTAAATTAAAGGGATGACTAATTAAAAAAATCGGGATCTCCGACAGACTTCTGGCCGACCATCTTTTCAGGCAGGTCCGCCGCTGTTAGCCGGTAGACCTCCAACGGGAGGCTATTTTTATTTTGTTTAACATCAGGCCGCCGACCTGCTTTCAGGCGGACCACCGCTGGCGGCAAGTCAATTTTTTTAAATGCTAGAGCCGCTAGCCTATTTTCCGGTGGACCTTAATTTTTTTTTTTATGGCAGGTCCGTCGGCCACTGATAAAATTTTGAGAACCAACATATTCTTTTTTTCTAGCAAGTAATCTAGTAATTTAATTATTTTAATTCAATTATATCGCTGTCACCGTGCAATTATGGCACTGGTAATCTCTTGACTATTGTAGTCCGCAACGAAAAAAATTATTGTACTCATTCCCTATTCTTCCCTTCTTTCTTGTGTTGAGTTTAATAATAATAATATCAAAAAATATTCAACAATAATAAATTTTAAAATATACTCCTAGAATATTAAATTAAATTAAATATAGGGAATTATTTTTCAAATTGTTTTTATGGGGAACTCTGACAGACCTTCGACCGACTAATTTTTCCGTAGGACTGCCGCCATTCGCCGGCAGACCTTCGACGGCTAGCCATTTTTTGTTCGTCAAGCATGTCGGCGGCCGACCGCGAGTGACTATTTTTTTATGTTGGCGGTCGGCCATCTTTTTTTTAAACGCCAAGCCACCAGCTTTCTAATGGGCCACCATTAGCGGCCGGCCATTTTTTTCTTTTTTTTAACACTGGGCCGCCGACCGATCAATATTTTTTTAATGTCAGGCCGCCAACCTACTTTTCGATGGGTCATCGCCTGCGGCAGGTGGACCTCTATCGGCCAGCCAACCTTTTTTTTTAACGTCAGACCGCCAGCCTGCTTTCTGATGGGCTACCATCGGCGACCGGTAGATCTATATGGTCGGGCAATTTTTTTTTCCAGCGTAACAAAGGGAGTATGATTCTTTTGATATGAGAATTGACACTTGGACTTATGAAATGTTACACTGTAAGCTATGTTGCACAGGTGCAGGGGGCGGGTGCGGGTGCGGGCAGATACGGGTGCGGGGATACGGTTTTCTGAAAATATTAGGGTGCGATACTGCAAAGATACGTCTGTTTATTTTATATTTTATTATATATAACACTTGTTAAATATAAAAAACAATTCAAATATCAACATAAAACCAATTCAAATACATAAAACAAGTCATACAAAAAATAATTCAAAATGACTTTGAGGAGCGGAGCTTTCTGATGCTGTTCGTGAATGCTGCTAAAGGTAAAAGTAATTACTTATTAAATGATTTACTTTTTAAAAATTACAAAAAAAAAATAAAAAAAAAAAAAAATTTACCCACGCACCCTCCTACGCACCGGATACGCGAATCCGATTTTTTTTTTTGCACGGATTCGTCACGTGACGTGCGAATTCCGTGTGAATCCCACGCGAATCGCACCCGCACCCATGCAGTATCCGATACTGCATACTGCTCAATTTTGAAGAATCCGTGCATCCTAGACGGTAAGTTAAGTTGGTTGAGAGAGAGAGAGACTTTTTGTAGAAAGTCTTCTTATACATTTGCCAATGACATACCTACTATAATATTTCTACACCTAGTTTTGTTTTTGATGGGAAACCTTTTTTAACCTTGGGAGTTGATGGGAAAGGGACATATATGGGTGGTGACCCCCTCTTCAAATTATGTGACAGAAATAAAGTGAATTTTATTGTAGCAAAGCTATAATTACCTCTGACTGATTTAAGATTTGTTTTAGATTACCATATTTTCTTGACATTTAGCTAATGACATTTATGCCCTGCAGTGAAAATCCCTTTGTTCCCTTACCTTTTTCTTTTCTTTTCTTTTCTTCACTTTTTTTTTCTAAGGAAGGAAAAAAAAAGTAAGGGAAAGGGAATGTGTATGGTATGATCGCATGGTCAGAAATTTGTCATGTCGTGCAAGGGAAAGTGGGTGCAAATGTTGAATTGAAAAAGGGGATTTCCGTTTCAAGGGAAGGGAGTGAGTGACAGTGGATGGCTTCCAAAGAACTATTCCCCTGAATTGATGGCTCCCAAAATATGATTGATCACAAATTTAGTTCTTTAATTTCATTTGATTTAGAGAAAAATACAAAAACAATTGTGATTAAAAACACAAGATCGATAGAATTTTAAACAAAATACAAAGTACCACTTTAATGCACATTCCAACAAAACTCCACTAAACGTACTTGGACGAGAATAGTACTAGGATGACGGACTCCTTGAGGATTCTCGTGTTGCACACTTTTAAAAAGAAAGAAAAAAATAGTACAAAAAAAATGTATTTTGTTAAGCAAAATACATGTTGACGCCTTTTGACAGCAAGATACACATATCTCATAATTAATCCACCACTGTTTATACACATTAGTAATGTTAGAGTTTTCTCGAGTTGACAGTGATACAATGAGAACGTCGATGAGACCAATAAAGTCATAGACAGTTAAATCTGGCAATTCGTGTCGTGACGTGTACTTTTCATGTGGTCTACTTGAAACCCAAACACAAACACGACACGAAACGAAATCGTGTACCTGAAACCCAAACACGAACACGACACGAAAAAAACGACACAACACGAAACGACACGAAAGTACACAAAATTTTTGTGTACACCAAACGACTGTATACGAAAAATACACGAAACGAAAAAATAAAAAATTAATTTATATTTTATTATTTTTAAATATTGATAATTAATTAATTTATACATATTAGTTGATATTTTATAAATTTTATTTATAAAATTCCATGATTAGCATCAAATTGTATACTTTAAATTATATTATTACAATATAATAATATATTTTATTATTATTATTATTTTATTTAATTAATATGTGGTGTACCTCGTGTCGTGTCGTGTAACCGAGGGATAAACTCAAATACGACACTGTAGGGTATCTATTCGGAATACATAAAATTACACAACAGAGCAGTAAACGAATTACAAATAAAATTTCGGATATTAAGAATTACACAACAAACTTATTGGCAACGAATTACACAGAAAAACCGAATTAACCTAAAAGACCTGAATCACAAAGAACAGGGAATTAAAGTTCAAGAAACCAAACCGAACAGATCACACAAAGATCTGTAAATCGAGAGGCGGAAGTGGTGAGAATCAACCGGAACTCGGCCTCGGCTCAGTCCTCCAATATCCAGTACCCACGTCTTAGGCCCCTTGTGTATCCGCGGCCAACATCCCAGACGAAAAAAGCCGACTCCCCAGTTGGTTTCAAAGGTTCCGAATGAAAACACCCCCAAAAACAACTTTAAGCAATTTCACTCAGAAAATAACTTTTTCACTCAGAAAAATCACAAAGATATGCGGCTGTATTTCTCACTCAGAAAAATAGGTTTTTATTTTCGTGTGTTTTCTCAAGCCCAGATCGCTCAAAATATATAGGCAAAAAACTCAAACGGAAGGCCACAGATTTTCGGGGAATCGAATCCTTTCTTATCATTATTATGATAAGGGTTTCGATTTCCTTCTAAATCGGAACGGCACAGCCGAGCAGAAAAGTGAAGGAAATCGAGTTTCCATAGCTGACGGCGGAGAGCGAGAGGGATGAGAGAGAAACAAAACAGAGAAGTGAGACTAGGGTTGCACGGGGAGGAGAAGAAATATAAGCCACAGACGGATGGGCTTAGTCAACACTAATCAACGGGTGAGATCAAAGAGTCGGAAATGTCCAGAAGCCGGGCCAGGGGGGGTTTATTTTGTCTGGGCTGGGCTGCAAGATGTGGCCCATTGTAATAAATTCATTTGGGCCTTTTTCTTAACAAATCTCCACCCGGACCAAATGAGCCATCGGGGTACTTTCTGGATAAGGAGGTCATCATTGTCGAATGTCACACCACCTGCACAACACACAAAGTTAGTACAAGTATAAAGACATATATCAATCACTAGGAAAGAACAATAAAAATCACAAAGAAAACTAGAGAAGCTATCACGAAGATAGCAACTGAAGAAACTGGAAGGTCTTCAGTTATGGGAGTCGATATTCAGTATCGACTTGTAAGATCTGATTTTATCGACCGGTAGGCACTTTGTGCCCATATCTGCAGGATTAGAATGGGACGAGATTTTCTTCAAATCAATTATGCCTTTTTCCACGATATCACGGATGAAGTGTCGCCTGACGTCAATATGCTTTGTACGATCATGGAAAACAGGATTTCTGCATAAATGTATGCTAGATTGACTGTCAGAAAAGACCACAACATTATCACAAAGAACACCAATTTCAGTCAGTAAACCTTTCAACCAAATAGCCTCTTTAAAGGCTTCAGTGGTGGCAATATATTCAACTTCAGTAGTAAACAAAGTAACTATATGCTGAAGTTGAGATTTCCAAGAAATGCACGAGCCACACAAGGTAAACACATATGAAGTTGTGGACTTACATTCATCTCGGTCATTGGCATAATTAGAGTCAACGTAACCTTTAAGGTTAACCCCGTCATTAGATTTAGAAAACACAAGACCATCAGAAACAGAGTTTTTTAAGTACCGAAGTAACCACTTAAGAGCCTCCCAATGAGGTTTTCCTGGATTGGCCATATACCTACTTAAACAACTCAAAGCATAAGCAATATCTGGTCTGGTACTAACCATAAGGTACATGACAGATCCAATAGCATTAGCATATGGGATAGATCTCATTTCACGAATTTCAGATTCAGTTTTTGGTGACTGAGTTTTGGATAATAAGAAATGAGAAGCCAATGGCACACTAGCAATTTTAGCATCAGTCGTTATTTGATCTGTCGTTAGCTTGTAAATATATGAATTCAGGTCCCATTTCATCTTGTCAATTTATTTAGTTTATTCTTGTAAACTATTCCTGGGATCTTTTTTGGTTTTGATGTTTTTTTTTTTGGTTCTGATATTCTTGTATAAAATTTGATCTGGAAGTGTTTGTGAATTGTGGTTTATATTTTGCTCCATAAGGTTATTTTTGTAGCCGAATCTCAATGAACATGTAGAAATATATGTGGTTTTTGTTTTTGATTATGTTGTGAGTTGTAAGGGAGTAGAAGTGGTTTGTTTTTATTATAATAATAATAATAATTGTAGAAAGAATAAAATAGGGTATTTTAGTAATTTTCATTACCAAGATGAGGGTATTTTTGTAACTTTACATATTTTAACTGGTAAAACTAATTGAACTGAATCTTTTGGGTCGTCGGACTTTGGAGTGGATCCGATATTTTTTTAAAAAATGAACTGAAAGTAAAATACCCGGTAAACCACTAGGATCAAAAATGTAGTTAACTCTTAAGAAAATACATAAAAGACACATACACCCTCACATTTACAGGTCAACGTAAGTCAAACAAACGATGTTAGTAAAAATGGACTGAACTTGTTACGGGTCGTCGGACTTTGGAGCGGACCCAATACTTTTTTAAAAAATGGATTGAAAGTGAAATACCCGATAAACCACAAGGACAAAAAATGTAGTTAACTCTAGTCATAGGAAAAAAAAAACTTTATCTTGTATTACTTCCATCGGTGACAAGTGGGCATCCTCTTTAGGGATACAAGTTTTAATAAAGTTGAAATGATAATAGGTTTTAATGGAGAAAGTGTCTCACATTATAGAAAGGAGGGGTAGATTAGTTAAAAATTATTGTAAATAAATTAAAAAGATGGGATAAAAATGTAACATGTATTTTCTAAAAATTGAATGTGTCCACTCTCATAAGACGGCTAAAGAAGATTGTGTCTATTCTTCAAAGATGGAGGGAGTAGTAATTATTTAAAAAAGATAAAATATATAATCATTTATCAAAAATAAGATATACTTAATTAAGTGGCAAATAGTAAGCTTAACCTGCATAGTTATTGGGTATTTTTCCTTTTTAATTCAATATGGTCTCATCTCACCGGAATTTACACAAATACAGAGGATTCATTTCCAATTGAACATATAGATATGTAATAGATCATCACAAGACCAACTTGGGCGGATTCAATAGGATTGGAAATCAAACGAAGCAACTTGAACCGAAAGAAAACTTGTTCGAGCTCTATTGATTAATAAAACGAAACAAATTTGATCATTATTTTTTATTTGATAAGATATAAAGCTCGACCTCACTTGATTAGAATAAAAATCATAAAGTATGTAAGAAATCAACTACTCGAGTTTGGCTCGTGTTCGGTTTGATTAAAGCTCGTTCGAGCTCGGCTCGATCATTAATCAAATACAGTCAAATGTAATTTTTAAAGTTCGATAATATTCCAAACAAGTTTGATGCTTTCGGCTCGTTTGAATTAATTTATACCCCTAAATTTAGGTTGAGCGAGGTGTTTTGGGATTTTTATGTAAATACACGAACCAGAATTGTATTTTTCGAAAATCTTTTTTTTTTTTAAAGTACTTAGAAAAATTATTCTTTGTAATTTCTTATAATTTAGTACCTGCATCTTACGCACCATTTCTAGCACCATCTGTAGGATTTTTGAAATTTTTAACAAGTTTGTAATTTTTATAAATGTTTCTAAATGTTATGATTTTTATAAGTACTTCGAGAAAGTTAGTAATTTTGTGTTACAAAAAAATTGTAGACCAAAGGACGCAGGTCCAGACACATTTGTTCAAGCTTCAAGCTTAAATTGGGCTGAACTGGCTCTCCTAATGAGGTGGGCTTGGGCTTATGAAATCTTTGGCATCACCCAAATGGCCTCCTTCCAGTACAAATCAACGCCTATCAAATTATGAATTGGAGGAGATTGACATTGCGGAGAGTTTATATTAACATGTTCCCGTATGAAATTTATTGGAGGATTATGTCCTGGAGTTGTAGAATGTAAAGTATATTTTACGAGACATGCAGAACCCGTGCTATGCACGGGTTAAGTATTTAATTGTTAGTCGTGTATTCTTTCTGTATATTGGCGAGCGTATACTTAATTATTGTTTAGTATGTTGTATGAAATGTTTTAACTTTCTTGTATAAAAATTTAAAAGTGTTTGATGTTGTTTTGGTTTTGTGGTGTTGTATTTTATATATGAGCTTTTGGTTATTAAGTTGTGATAGCTTTGTTTCTTTTGGTCTATTACTTATTTGCATGATAAAAAAATGACTTTATTTCTTTTTAATTATTCTTGGCCTCTACAATCTTGTCCATTAGATGGTTTTTGTATAGTAATATGAAGCACACGTGGTCTATCTAATTGGTTATAGTTTAATGTGCGTTAAATATTTTCTTTATTAAGTTTGTAAGTTAAAGTTTGTGTAATAATGTATATATAATAATGCCACATAAACTGTATAAAAATCGTTACAAACCTTTTTAGCTTCATCTCATTTTATTGTACAACTAATTTCATTGAAAATTAACATTGAAGTCTAACTAATATTAATAAATTTATCAATAAACTCAATTCTAAATAGCCAACTAAATGAATATTAATTAACACACTATTAATAATTCCTAAAACTTTTGTACTCCACTATTATGTCTTACACTTAATTTTTTTAATTTACAAATGGGTTTGAGCAAAAAGTATGTACTTTTTCTTTTATATTCATTATTCAAGTTGCATGCTTACATAAACTAATCATGCTAAAAAGTATAATTTAACCATTTAAATGTTGCTTTACATACATGCTCGTGCACATTTTCTTTAATCAATTCGCATATGTGAGTTACATCAATAGAAAACACACATAAATTACTTGTATATGAAAATACATTAACATAATACATATATCTATATATATTGCATTAGGTTAAATCATCAATTATTCTTGCAACCTTTTCAACTTCATCTCATTCCATAACCGACTTTTATAAATATCATGTGATAAATTCCGGCAAGCCTTGCACTTCCATCTCGATGTTGTATATACTCACATTAAATGCACCGGTTTTATTTTTCGATAAAAGTTTGAACTTTTGCTTATGTTTAAAACTCAACTTTGTTATTTGATATTATAATTTACAAAAGGATTTAAGTCAAAATTATATATTTTTTCCTTTTTATTCATTACTCAATGTGATATTTTTAATATGTCATATTTTACTATTATGGCAAACTCATTTAATGGGCGTAAATATTGGTTTCTCACTAATGATTCTACATATAGAAAAAGAAAACACTTTGCGATGCGTGGACCTTCTTCTTTTCAATAATAATTCAATTGCACACGATAAATTCATTCTCATATTTCTCAAAGAGCATTCGAAAGCAACTACTTACATAAACTAATCATTCTAAAAAGTATCATTTAACCATTTAAATATTGCTATATATATTTATCTATAACAATCACCTAAATATGTAAGAAACAAAGAAAATAGTTGGTATCCCAATCTTTGGTTCCATTTATGTGAGCATGCATGATCTTGTGTGATTTTCATGGTACCTGCGTATGATAACTAAATTAAGAAAAAAAAGAAGATCAAGTTAATTATAAAGATCTAAAATATGTGTGAATCATCTCCAAAATGTTGCAAAAGAGAATTTACATATCGTTACCAACAATCAGAGATCTAAAAGATGTGTGAATCATCTTCAAATGTACATACTAAATATGATTTTGATCGGTTTATATAGGCATGAATTAGGTTAAATCATTAATTATTCTTGCAACCTTTCGCAACCCTCATCTAACCGACTTTTAATTCTATACTAAATGCCATGTGATCAATTCGGGCAACCCTTGCACTTCATCTCCTTTCATGATTGTATAGTTATTATGAGGCTGCATTGAATTCCGAGCATTAGCTATCTTGTACTCTATGCAACTACTAAACGACTCCAACTTGGTTCTAACTCTAAAAACTTTATCATCATAACTCCCCATTAAATTTAGGGACTGAATCTTATAGTATTATAGATATCATTAGTATATTATCTTTTTTATATTATTTATGAAATTATTAATTAATTATAATTTCGTAACATATTTTCTATATTAATTCACGTTACTGATTATGCAAATATCACCTAGTTATTTTCCGGCGAGCCACCGCTGGCGGCCAGATTTTTTTTTTTACGACAGACCATTCAGCTGCCGGTAGAATTTTGGGAACCAACATTTTTTTCAGACAAGTAATCTGATAATTTAATTATTTTAATTCAATTGTCTCACCACCATCGTGCCATTATGGCACAAGTAATCTCTAGTATATATAATACTAGATGTCCTTCCGTGCGATGCACGGCGTATAATGTTAAATGTTTTATTATATTAATAATATATGATCGAATTTCAATAATGTAATAAAATTATTATAAAATATACATGAGTCATTATACACACACATGTACATATACTATTATTTGATTTAATTTTATTTATAAACTCTTATCATGTGATCTAAGGGCATATGAATCAAATGAATCGAATGGACTGACTGAATCGAATCGAACTAAATGGACTGAAGTAATCGAACTAAAAAACTGAAAAATAAGTCCAAAAGAACAGTAGGCCCTGATATTGTTGTTGTTGTTGTATTATCAACTTTTATTAAAAGTATACAACTGATATTCTTACTAATATATTTTTTTTATATGATTTGACATTAATGTAATATTTTACTATTTTATGATCAGAACAAAATAATTCTTAAAAATCAAATAATTATTAAAAAGCTATGAAAATAAACTAAACATATATTTTTCTTTAATATTCTTATATTTTTCGATTGAAATATTTTAATCATCTAAATACATTATAATTATATTTATATTACTTTATATATACTATATGGATGTCAAATTAAAGAGAACGAAGTAATAAATAATTTGATATATTTTTTCAAAAATAAAATTGATACATAAAAATTATAATTGTTGAAGCTATTAGCTTAAAAATAAAAGGAATAAAATGAGAGAATTTTTTTAATTGGTAGATAGCATATATAATGGAATAACCCTCTAACCCCCTCCCAAATTAAACGTCCATTTTTTTAAGATTTTTAAAAAGATGATTAACGTGGAGATGACACATATTTTCTTAGATTTTTTTGCGACTCTTCTAATATTAAGTATAGATGTGTAAAAGTTCGATATAAAATATATAAACATGACAGTAATCTATATGATCATTGTATATTTATTTATATTAATATACTAATATAATTACTTATCAAGATAATGAAGAAATAACGTCATATATTTTTGATAAATATTTAGATTAAAGTCACACATTTTATACTTAATAATATATCAGGAGATCCACAATGATATTAATTTATTAGGTATAGGGTAATAAAGTATATTATTGATCTTGTAAAAGATAGATTTACTTCAAGGAAATTATTTGAAAATTATATGATTTTTGTATTTTATATACAAATAATTTAAAATAAACATATAATGAAATAATTATTCAAAAACAACTTATATTCAAAAAGGAATATTTTAATTATATATATGCCTAATGAATGTTAAATCAAATATCATAAAAAGAAGATTAATTTAAAATATTAATAATAAAAAATAGAGTTCAGACGGTAAAACTATTAACTTTTAAATATTGAGAGAAAAATAAAAAGAGAAAAGAAAAAAAATGATTCTCATTAAGTCTCATTCAAATGTGTAGGAGTTAGTGTATTTTTAAAAAGAAAAAAAAAGATAATTAATCCAAAAAATCCACATAAAAACACATGTCATGTACAACTCTCTTTTAATAGTAAAGTAGATTAGACAAATTATGTGAGGGGATGGTTGTAATGTGCGTTTGAGAATAGTTGGTCTTGACTATTAGTATATTAGCGTATGTGCATATGTTGAACTAGATCACAGTGGGATAGTTTCTTACGTATTGAATATAAGAAATACATAAATCTCGGAAAATTATTATTTCTAACTCTAGTGTTTAATTGAGGTTTTATAATATTTATTACTTTGATTTATCATAGGTGAGTCACATTGATTGACTTAGTATGCTCGGTGTTTTAGGCAATAATATTGACAGTTAATATTATAGCTACAAATCGTATCTTGACTCCACTACAAAAAAACAGTTTTTACCGACGCCAAACGCCGTTGGTAAAATAGAAAATAACGTCGGTAAAAAATTTATCGACGGCAATCCGTCGTTGGAAAAACGCTCGACGGTAATTTTTTACCGACGCCGCTATTTACCGACGCCATTTTTGGCGTTGTTAAATTAAAAATAAAAAAATCTAAAAAAGTCAGGTCAGGGCTCAGGCGGGTCAGGTTCGGTCAGGTCCGGGTGGGTTAGGTTCGGGCTCCATTCAATTTCAAATGGTTGAGAAAGTTTTTGGTATATAAACCAGATAATACACTACTGTTTTCTAGATATGGGATAGTGTAAAAAATTTACCGATGCTATTTTGGCGTCGGTAATGGCGTCGGTAATCGGCGTCGTTAATTTTTTTTTAAAAAAATTACCAACGCCAAAATGGCGTCGGTAAATGGCCTCGGTAAAAGGAGTCCCAGTTTGGTAAATTGAGATTCGAGTAGAAAATATTAACTCCTTAGTGGATTGAACTGATATTAGTAGACTCAACGTATTATGAATGACTTAATTAATATGGAAGCTTGTGATCTACTAGGAGCTATTGCCCTAATCTTCCTTAAGATCCTTAGTGTAGCCCATAATGCCTATAAATGACAAAGGAGGTCGACCAATTTGTGTGTGTCATACAAGGGAGTCGACCTTTTTTCTATGTGTTTTAATTGTAGGTCTTGATTTGTGTCTTTAATCTACAATTTAGATAACACATCAAGTTTTTAAGTGTGGCCAAAATTTACTGAAAAATATAAATAAAAAATCGAGAGACATCCTCTTTAAAAGCTGGTCGATCCACTTTGGTGTTCAAGGAGATCTGGCAGCTTGTAGCTCATACTACACGTGTATCTATGCGAGGAAATAATGTAGATGCCCTAAAAGAAGAGATCAAGAACAACCACTTCGCTTTAAAGTGTAAATACTCTAGGATCTCTTACTAGATTAGAATATTTTTCATTATCAATAAATATACCACATAAATAATAAGTTTTGTTTAAATTGTTTATTATTCTAATAATTAGTTAATCAGTAAGTCTTAACAGATATTATGCTCGGATGTTTTAAACACAATAACAACTTTCCCATCAAACCACGCTTCCGCTTCATTTTCAATTACAACAAGGTTATGGTCGAATTCCCCGAAAGTGGAGATCGGCTTTATGTGTGAAAAAGAGATAAAAATGCTCGTGCCTTCGTAATCATATTCTCCGATATCTTCACAAGGTGATTGCGAGCACCATCAAGGGCCGGAAGGATACTGGTACGATATCTCAGTGGGAGCTCTATATTTTAGCTCGTACACTTGAAGCAACGATAACGGCCATCACAAAGATATTAACCAAGCATTTCGAGAAAGTGGCGACAAATGCGAGGGGGTACTTCCGATAAGGGGCTTGTTAAGGTCAACCTTAAGCCAAAGGACCCCCCCCAGGCAATATGCTCCTTTCTACCCATGCTGAAAGATCGTGCAGATTAGCCTACGAATGGCGCCTCATTGGAGCGGACCCGATACTTTTTTAAAAAATGGATTGAAAGTGAAATACCCGATAAACCACAAGGGCAAAAAATGTAGTTAACTCTAGTCATAGAAAAAAAAAACTTTATCTTGTATTACTTCCATCGGTGACAAGTGGGCATCCTCTTTAGGGATACAAGTTTTAATAAAGTTGAAATGATAATAGATTTTAATGGAGAAAGTGTCTCACATTATAGAAAGGAGGGATAGATTAGTTAAAAATTATTGTAAATAAATTAAAAAGATGGGATAAAAATGTAACATGTATTTTCTAAAAATTGAATGTGTCCACTCTCATAAGACGGCTAAAGAAGATTGTGTCTATTCTTCAAAGATGGAGGAAGTAGTAATTATTTAAAAAATATAAAATATATATTCATTTATCAAAAATAAGATATACTTAATTAAGTGGCAAATAGTAAGTTTAACCTGTATAGTTATTGGGTATTTTTCCTTTTTAATTCAATATGGTCTCATCTCACCGGAATTTACACAAATACAGAGGATTCATTTCCAATTGAACATATAGATATGTAATAGATCATCACAAGACCAACTTGGGCGGATTCAATAGGATTGGAAATCAAACGAAGCAACTTGATAGTTAATTCGAATTTGCCCTGAAGAAAACTTGTTCGAGCTCTATTCATTAATATAACGAAAGCAAATTTGATCATTATTTTTTGTTTGATAAGATATAAAGCTCGACCTCACTTGATTAGAATAAAAGTCATAAAGTATGTAAAAAAATCAACTACTCAGTTTGGCTCGTGTTCGACTTGATTAAAGCCCATTCTGGCCGTTAATCAAATACAGTCAAATATAATTTAAAGTTCGATAATATTCCAAACAAGTTTGATGCTTTCGGCTACTTTGAATTGATTTATACCCCTAAATTTAGGTTGAGCGAGGTGTTTTGGGATTTTTATGCAAATACACGAACCAAAATTGCAATTTTCGAAAATCCTTTTTTTTTAAAGTACTTAGAAAAATTATTCTTTGTAATTTCTTATAATTTAGTACCTGCACCCTATTTCTTACGCACCATTTCTAGCACCATCTCTAGGATTTTTGAATTTTTTAACAAGTTTGTAGTTTTTATAAATGTTTCTAAATGTTAATGATTTTTTGAAGTACTTCAGGAAAGTTGGTAATTTTGTGTGAAAAAAACGGTAGACCAAAGGTTGCAGGCCCAGACATTTGCTCAAGCTTCAAGCTTAAATTCGGCTGAACTGGCTCTCCTAATTAGGTGGGCTTGGGCTTATGAAATCTTTGGCATCACCCAAATGGCCTCCTCCCAGTACAAATAAACGCCTCTCAAATCTATACTTCTATTAAAAGAGAGTCGTATCACTTTGTAAGGTTTTTAATTTTTTATTTTAAAATAAAGTTTATATATAGAGATGTATCTTAAATTTTCAAAAAAAAAATTATAGATATGTATTGTGGGAGTTTTATTCCACAACTTACACTCATCTACCAATAAAAAAATCCTTTCTTTATTTTTTTAGCTTAAAATTTTAAATGTTTATAATTTTTTAAATCAAGTTTATTTTTAATGAAAAATATATCAAATTAATTTTTATTTCATAATTTTCAACTAGACATCCATATAAATATAATAAATTTGATGGATTTACAATAATAACCGATTACATAAAAAAAATTATATTAGAAAAAATATGAATATTTATTTTCAGTAAAATTAATTGATACAAAATAAAAATATATTAACTCATTTATTGCTTACATAAAAAATAAATTATGATATTTATTTAATTATAATAACTAAAAATAATAAAACATACACTGCACACACACATATATTAAGACTTAATCACGTATTACTTTCGTCTCCAAAATTTGTTCCTATTTTTTTTTGGTAAATCCAGGAAATTTGTTCATGTAATGGACACTAATTGACTTAACACTCCGCTAATGTGGTACTCTTTCTTGAATTATATTACACACCATAATACACTCAATAAGCCTTTTATTAAATATTACGCTAATATGATACTCATGTCGAAAATCATCAAAAATAAATTTAGAGATCGAGAAATTATTTTCTAAAAAGAGAAAATCTTATGCGGTGCATCGCACCGGAGAACATCCAGTAATAAATTGGAGGAGATTTCATATGCTGGACATTGCGGAGAGTGTTATAAAATCGGAATATTATAGAGAGAGAATTTAGAGAGAAAATAGAGAATGATTATCAGGTGTAATTTTCATTAATAACTGAAGTCCTATTTATAGGAAAACTTCAGATAGCACAATCGTAATTACATAATTACATCAAGGGCATAATAGTCATTCACACTATATAAAAACAAAAGGGTAATTGAAATGTCACTTTCATGGTGTTTTTATAACACTCCCCCTTGAATGATTATTTACAAATATATTTGCTGAACTAGTTTGAAGAAAAACCCAATGGGAGAAAAACTTTCAAACTGTTTGTACTGGAGCTTGTGGCATTCATATCATGTTGCAGCATAATGTTGCTAGGAAATCCCTGTGGGATAAAACTTCAGCAATTAGTGATCTCATAAATTTGCTCCCCCTTATCTCGATAGTTCTTGTATGAATATTCATGTGCCGTCTCAGTAAAACCTCGTGGGACAAAAACTGAGTGAATCTGTCATATATATCATTCACTGTTGGAGTATCCACGTGTTGCCTCATTAAAACCTTGTCAAGAAAACCCAGTGGGAAAAACTCGATCGAAGGAAAAAGAGTACAACAACTCCTTCTATTTTCAAGCTTTGAGGAATAACCTTGATCTTTGTAGTGTTCCTCATTATGCCATGAATATGCCTCGTTAAAACCTTATTAGGAAAAACTCAATGGGAAAATCCTAATGAAGGAAAAAGAGTACATTATTCATACTAATACGCCATTCCAGTTGCCTCGTTAAAAACCTTGCTAGGAAAACCCAATGGGACAAAACCTCAGTCAAGGGAAAAAGAGTGCAACGCGTATTTTATATAAATATGCCCCAGGCATTTCAATGATCCTCTAGGGATTAGTACGAGTATCATTTTTAGTGCAGTTTGTAATATCAGACTCATATTCATTGCAATATATTCCAAATTTCTTTTGGTGATTCCATATTTGTTGTGATTAGGCTGTCTCGTTAAAAATTTTGCTGGAAAAACCTACTGGGATAAACCCTCAGTCAAGGAAAAGAGTACAGCATATAATTTTCGTTCACAACGTTTTATTTTGAGTGACTGCACGCACTGATAATATGTTCAAAATCTCCTTACGAGTCACTTTTAGTAAGCCCATATATTTCATTTTATTATAAGGGCATATATTTCAATTTTGATGGATTTCAATATCCTCATTTTCAGAAATCATGGATTTTAATATCCTTATTTCCAATATCCATATTTCACAGTCATGGATATCCTCATATCATTTATCGATATCCTCTTTCCAATCATTGATATCCTCATTTCATTCATAGCGCTATATTGTGTCGACACTTTTACTTCCCCATGGCAACATAACTTGCCGAGATATCTCATTATCAATCATCCATTGGGATTACACATTGTGGTTATGTCTATATACTTCTCAAAAGTTTATGCCTCTTTTTATCATTTGCTTTGATTCATACTCGGGGAATTATTATGTATTTATCAAAGCAATTGTAGTTGGTACCAAAGATTAATAATCTGTCATGCATCTTTGAACTTCAAGTTCATATTTGAGTTGTAAGGATATATTGTGATGCATTTCACATATTTCCAACTATCAATACTCCTCCTCATGCTAAGAGATTTCTTGAGCACCAAACTCGTATGCCAGTATCTCAGTATTCATCTTCAGTCATGGGAGTTTGTATATTATGTTCTCGATATTGGCTGGAGGACTTCAAATAGTATGCCAATTGATATCCCACTTGTATGCGCATATCTTGATCCTTTCTGGGATCTATTCAAGTTTATTTGGGATATATTACTAGCTTTATATGATCTGGAATATATGCTCAAACAGTGAGCAAATTATCTCGTAAATTTCTGATTACGAGTAATATACACATGTGACTATCTAGTGGATCCATAATATCTAGTAGTTCACATGTAGAGGAAGTGGGCCCATACTCCCCCTTAATATATTCCAAATTTATTAGGAATTCATTCTCAATATTGACTAATAGTGATATTAATCGAGAACAAATATTTGAAGACATGATGTGTCTGTAACACCATATAGATATTTTACCGGCATATCACATCATCTTTCGGTGCCATTATTGCACATCATTTTCAACATGGAGTCGCCGCTCCCACATGTCATATTATGTCCATTATTCAAATAGAACCGTAGTTCATAAGCTTCTGGATATGAACTATTCGAACGCGGAGTCAAATCTCATACGCGTAATTCCAATCTATAAATAGATTATCATTGTATTCACAATCACCCATACCGAGGGTTTAATATCATGATGGATTCAATGCTTTCGAATCTTCGTAAATATTATCCATCTCTTCCAGTGAATATCATAAAAAGAATTTATCGAGCTCGACTCGAAAGATTAAGGGTGCAAATGAGAAATGGCATCCCAGAAGATATTCGATGGTTGATCGAAGCACAAGTTCGACTATCTGGCGAATTTTCAAATTTATTTAAGTACATGGCAGGTACAGGTAAGAGTAGTTTTGCAAAGAAACGGAGAGCAAAAAGATTAAGTGGGTGCTATAAATGTGCTCGGTGGACATGTGACACACGATGCAAATCTGTGGGGTTTGTATCCAAAAATCGAGAAGATAAAATAATATTTATCAAGGATGGATTGAGTAAGGAATCTATGGATCATGATATCCAACAGATTCTTGATTCACATCCCAGTGGATACGTTCATCGTGAACTAATTGTAACACCCCCAAAACCGTATGGGAATATTACACGCCGTAAACCCTTTCCGCAAGGATCTACCAGGCTAAACGTCCATAAACAACCAAATGCTTGCCCGGCCAGGGTCAAACAATATAATAATACACTGCTAAGGTCACTTACACATAAACACACGAGGCCAGGTGAGGTCACACAACTCTATCAACAGGACTGACTAACAACATTACCCACACAGGGGTCGAAATACAATACAGCGGAAGACTGAATCAACTCTAACAATACAACTAAACTCTACCAACTTCCAACTCTTGATTAGTATCGCAGCTCGTCATCCCCTTGTGCTAATCCTGTTACTGCTCCCCTGAACCTGCATGTACCTGGACGCAAAACAGACATCCACCCCGAATACTCGGGGTTAGTAAAACTCCACCGTTTTACTAGTGCAAGTATCAAACCATACGAAATGTAACAAGCAAATAGCAACTACGAATTTAATACGTAAATCAATTATCAAAATGTTCTAGAAGTTTTAGAATTTCGAACTCAAGTAAGAGATATTTGAAAAGAAACACATCATCTCGGGGATTTTAAAGCGAAATTCTTTTGGACCTCGAGTCCCAATTTACAAAACCTTTTCGTAAACATTAGGGCCTTAGCCCGATTCTCGTTTCAAAGCATACTAAATAATATATCATTATGAGTCCGAGATCCATATTTAAAATGTTACCCGAACAATCATCTACACGATCATTGTTCGTACACATCATGTACCGAACTCCGGAGGCCTCGACGGACCTTACCGGACCACACACCTGTTCGTACACATCATGTACCGAACTCCGAGGCCTCAACGGACCCTACCCGGCCACACACCTGCTGTTCGTACACATCATGTACCGAACGCAGGAGGCGTCAACGGACCCTACCCGGCCACACACAATGTTCGTACACATCATGTACCGAACTCCGAGGCCTCAACGGACCCTACCCGGCTACAACATCGTTCGTACACATCATGTACCGAACTCCGCAGGCCTCGTCTGACCCTACCGGATCACACACCTTGTCCGTACACGTCATGTACCGGACTCCAGAGGCCTCGTCGGACCCTACCTGGATCACACACTTTGTTCGTACACATCATGTACCGAACTCCGCAGGCCTCGTCAGACCCTACCTGGAACACACACACATCGACACGACACAATTCATAATCATTAAATGTCAAGCCATTCCACATTACACTGAAATGTACAATCAAGTATGTAAACCAAAACAACACAAATATCATGATCATCACAACGACTCTTAACCAACATAACACACATTCGGTACAGAATACATTGAACAACCACGTGTACAACCATCTCATATGTACATCGCAATCCTGCACAAATGGCACAACGCCTAACACGGATACCAACACATCACTATTATCACAAAGCCTTCAAATTTCGGAAAACACAACCAACTCAAACGGAACATATTTACGGAGGCAAGAAAAATCGTCATACATATCATACGTAATTACTAGTCACAAGATACAAGTCGTATAATAAGATACTTGCCTCGATAACCGCTACCGAACGCTCCGAAGAACACGGTTCGACCAGGAAGCTCGGACCAAGAAGACAACGAGCGGAAGGGTTCCGACTCGCGTTCTTCACAAGAATTGACCTAACAACATATAATCAATAAATCATCGATCATATGAGGAAGAATAATCGTAGAACGCTCGAATCCTCTTTGTGACATTTTATCGAACACCTTCAAGGCGTCGATAAGATACTCAATAAAGCAGCGAATCCTCGGAGATTCAACCGAGGAACAGCAAGGAATTCGACATAATCTTGTTTAATAATCATAAATACATCACTATTCTGAGTTAAAACGAATTAAACGGACAAATCGAACAAAAACCCCAAAACTAGATTTTAAGAAAACTTGCCTTGATTATTTGGATCAAGGATGTTACGTGATGATCAATTGATGTTATGAACCTCAAAACTTCATGGATTCATTGTATAACAACATGCCTCCATGATTAAGCAAGTTCCACCGCGGAAGGGAAGAAAACGAGTGATAAAATGGGTGAAAAACCCGTGCATTACGCCATATTTATAGGCTGCCGGACACGGCGCAGCAAGAACGGCCCAGACAGCGCCGTGTGTCTCGGCCGTGTCTCGGCAGTGCCGATCTGGCCGACCGGCGCAGACACGGCGCCGCAGGCTGCCGTTTGTGGCCGTGTTGCATGTGCAGGCGAGCCCCGACTCGGTCGATCCGACGGTCCGAAAAATCCCGAAACTCAGACCTGAACGTAAACCGAAAGCACGGTTACGAAGTACTCGTAAATACGAATCCGAACACTGAGAGAAAACATGATTCCGACCACCCGAAGGCTCGAAATTCGACAACGGAAAGTAATTACCCCAAACTTTGGGAAATTACGAAAATGGCCCAAAACGTCCGAAAATCACGATACGTGATCGAATAACCAAATCAAAGCTTACAACATGAATAATAACATTAAATGGACTTCCGAGAAACTCGAAACAACAGTTTCGGAAGAGATTCGCGAGAATCGAACTCATGTGCGAAAAGTCATTTAAGAACACGAAACTCAACAAAACGATACCGAAACGAACTCGGATGACAAAAAGTGTAGAATTAAATATTCTCAGAATGACGAAACGGTCAAAAGCGAGTCGTCGAAACGGACCTCCGCCGAAAAATGAATATTACGAAATCTGAATTGCGGATATTACATTCTACCCTCCTTAAAAGAAGTTTCGTCCCGAAACTTAAAACAAGTAGGGAGAAGCAATATCCCGACAGGAAAACTCAACAAGATACACAAGAAACGCATAACTTTCGTCCATTAGCGACGCGAAAGAATATACAGCGTGACAACACGCCACATGACAACCATAACAACGCCACCGGCAATGATTCAAAACAATAACGATCAATTAACGACGCATCACATACCACATCATATGCACACATTTAATCAAGGAAATGTACGCGACAACAAGTCGCACCCGACTAAAACGGCTATGCGATAGAAACAAATAGAGTATTACGATAGAAATCATTCCGATTCTCATCAACAAGAAAATGTCCGACGTCAAAACACAAACAATTCAAGATAACAGAAAATGAGAATACCGGATATTACATTCTATCATACAAAAAATAAGTTTCGTCCCGAAACTTAAACTAAGGTTATCACAGTGATACGAAACAAAATATAGCGACACATAATAAAATACCATACTCATGACCTCGTGGTCCACTGACACGCCTCCGTAGGTTCAACAACTAAACGAGAACTTACACAAAACAAAATATCATTCAACAAGTTCCAAATGTAAAAGCGTCACAAAAACATCTCTACACGCGAAACAATTCGTGTAGCGAGTACCAAAAACACCATCATTAGACATCACTGGGCCCTCCTAAGTAGGAATGGAATTCCGGTCCCTTATCATCTCGGCAACAATATCGCGATCGAACTCGATGCCCCTCGTGTCCACAATTATAACAAGTCACCGGCGGTTTCTTACAATGCGCGCGTTCATGGCCTAGAACGTTACGGTTGAAACACCTAGGAGCATTACTGTAACTCAAAGACACCGACTTGGGTCTTTTGGGTTCTCTAACTGACCGAGAAGGTCCCATACTCGGCTGATACGAGGGTTGAGGTGTGGGAATCCCAATTCCCTTACTTCTCGATGCGTCATCGGAAATCTTCTGCTTTTTCGCTACCGATACAGACTCGGTAGACATTATAGCCATCTCAAACGCCAAGGCTCGATCCTGATAGTCCTTCAAGGTTGTACACATAAAAGGAGCCATACACTGCCGAATCTGAGGTTTCATACGCATATCGAAATAACGAACCTTATCTGTCTCACTTTTCACCTGATCCCGAACATAACACAGCTGTCGATTATAATCGACTATCGCCTGGGATATCGACATGTCTCGGGGCGTAGCCGAGAAAAACTCGACAATCCTACGCTCTTTAACAGGCGGCGGACAATACTCGGCCTCCATGGCGCTTTGAATTCACCCAAGTAGCGGTACGATCACTGGCGCTACGGCCTCCCACCGATCTGCGGCTTCCTGTCGAGTAGGTATTGAGCAATAGGCACTCTTCTCTCATCGGGGCAAGCTACAACATCAAATGTTCATCCCAGTGGAAGAGCCAATTCTCCCAGCCTAACGAGTCCGAAGAACCTACAAAACGGGGCGGGTGCATTCTCATCACATCTCGTAACCACTTACTAGCTCTGTTATTCTCATCCGGAATCCCGTCTCGGTGTACGGTCTGATTCATATGCGCCAACTGGTCAGTCACCTGACGAAGGATGGTGGCGGCGCCAATATCAACATTACCTCTCGATGATTGCTGCTGACCACGACCACAACTACGACCACGTCCTCGGCCACGGCCTCTCGGCATACTGGATGGACGACCAATAAGAATAACACATCCAAACAAATATCACAACGTCAAGATAAGACAATAAATAGCAGCACGTTAAAACATCAACTCCAAGTCATCACACAAGTGCACGAACTAACACTGTAATTTTAGAACTTCATTCAAAAATAATCCACACAAATACATCAACAGAGATTTTGGATTTTACCAAATCAAACACGGTCAAAACCACACACGTATCGCAGGATCAAACACTAACAACAAAAATAAAATGCTTCCGGTATTATTCAAATGATAAAATTTTAAAATTCTCAAGTTTGAGAAAAAAATTGGTGAAATGAAATTTTTGAAAACACTTATAATACCTCGGTCGTTTAATCAAAACTATGTATCTCATTATCAAAACTGTTTTGATTGAAGCTATTTGCAAAACAACACGTTGAGGCTTCAATCTTTTCGCTAGACGATATCGTCAAAATGACCTAATCAATATATCATTATCTTTACTAGCGTTATACGGGGTAACAACATGTTACCACGCCATCCATCACTAATATATCAACAGAGATTAAAAAATAAAGGGCCATGGTTACAACCGTAATAACAAATTTCTCTGGTCAGTCAAAAGTTTACGGCCGTAACAACATGTAGTTTACGGCCGTAACAACTCTGAGCTTACGGCCGTAATGGAAAACATCTTACGGCCGTACCATCTAGCTGCAGGACTGCAGAATTGTCACAGTAGCCCCCAACACACAAATACATAACATTTAAATTCCGAAAATTAAGGTCGTTTTGCAAAACAAGATTTTTCCAAAAATTTTGATTTCCACAAAAATGCTCAAATCAGTAGTCTTTAAGGAAAAACGTTTTCAAAGCTACCCGTAGCGGGTATAATTACAACAATCCAAAATAGTCGATATTAAAACCACATGCCCAAATGGCAAACAGGGTCGTCAATTCAATCCCATACATCTCATGGCATCACGTTTAAATATGCAACAAAACCATTTATCGGAGTCTCTCGCGAACTCTACCGTGAAACCCATCAAGGTTCACAACTTTCACACCATACCAACCCACATGGTGGTTCAAGGGCCAAACATCAATACATCCAGTTCTATACACATACAGCGCATCTAAGTATCAAATACAACTTCATTACACAACACTGTGTAAATAAAATTATGCACCACAAATATCACACATAAATGAAATCATGAACACAAATATTACGCATAAAAGAGGAGACTTACGTCCACAGGCCGCACGGAGACGACGGTCGCCCACGATACTAATCTCATCCGACAACATATCCAACGCGTTGTGACTACGCACAACTCAACTTGTCACCTGACGACTCGAACGACAAGACAACACATTACTCGACAAATCACAACTCGACTCGACCCGAAAGCCTAGGTTTCCGCAACCTAAGCTCCGATACCATAAATGTAACACCCCCAAAATCGTATGGGAATATTACACGCCGTAAACCCTTTCCGCAAGGATCTACCAGGCTAAACGTCCATAAACAACCAAATGCTTGCCCGGCCAGGGTCAAACAATATAATAATACAGACCGTTAAGGTCACTTACACATAAACACACAGACCGATGAGGTCACACAACTCTATCAACAGGACTGACTAACAACATTACCCACACAGGGGTCGAAATACAATACAGCGGAAGACTGAATCAACTCTAACAATACAACTAAACTCTACCAACTTCCAACTCTTGATTAGTATCGCAGCTCGTCATCCCCTTGTGCTAATCCTGTGATCGCTCCCCGAACCTGCATGTACCGGACGCAAAACAGACATCCACCCCGAATACTCGGGGTTAGTAAACTCCACCGTTTTTACTAGTGCAAGTATCAAACCATACAAAATGTAACAAGCAAATAGCAACTACGAATTAAATACGTAAATCAATTATCAAAATGTTCCCTAGAAGTATTAGAATTTCGAACTCAAGTAAGAGATATGTGAAAAGGAACACATCATCTCGGGGATTTTAAAGCGAAATTCTTTTGGACCTCGAGTCCCAATTTACAAAACCTTTTCGTAAACATTAGGGCCTTAGCCCGATTCTCGTTTCAAAGCATACTAAATAATATATCATTATGAGTCCGAGATCCATATTTAAAATGTTACCCGAACAATCATCGCTACACGATCATTGTTCGTACACATCATGTACCGAACTCCGAGGCCTCGACGGACCTTACCCGACCACACACACTGTTCGTACACATCATGTACCGAACTCCGAGGCCTCAACGGACCTACCCGGCCACACACACTGTTCGTACACATCATGTACCGAACTCCGAGGCCTCAACGGACCCTACCCGGCCACACACCTGTTCGTACACATCATGTACCGAACTCCGAGGCCTCAACGGACCCTACCCGGCTACAACATCGTTCGTACACATCATGTACCGAACTCCGCAGGCCTCGTCGAGACCCTACCGGATCACACACCTTGTCCGTACACGTCATGTACCGGACTCCAGAGGCCTCGTCAGACCCTACCTGGATCACACACTTTGTTCGTACACATCATGTACCGAACTCCAGAGGCCTCGTCAGACCCTACCTGGAACACACACACATCGACACGACACAATTCATAATCATTAAATGTCAAGCCATTCCACATTACACTGAAATGTACAATCAAGTATGTAAACCAAAACAACACAAATATCATGATCATCACAACGACTCTTAACCAACATAACACACATTCGGTACAGAATACATTGAACAACCACGTGTACAACCATCTCATATGTACATCGCAATCCTGCACAAATGGCACAACGCCTAACACGGATACCAACACATCACTATTATCACAAAGCCTTCAAATTTCGGAAAACACAACCAACTCAAACGGAACATATTTAGGGAGGCAAGAAAAATCGTCATACATATCATACGTAATTACTAGTCACAAGATACAAGTCGTATAATAAGATACTTGCCTCGATAACCGCTACCGAACGCTCCGAAGAACACGGTTCGACCGGAAAGCTCGGACCCCGAAGAAGACAACGAACGGAAGGGTTCCGACTCGCGTTCTTCACAAGAATTCGACCCTAACAACATATAATCAATAAATCATCGATCATACGAGGAAGAATAATCGTAGAACGCTCGAATCCTCTTTGTGACATTTTATCGAACACCTTCAAGGCGTCGATAAGATACTCAATAAAACGACGAATCCTCGGAGATTCAACCGAGGAACAGCAAGGAATTCGACATAATATTGTTTAATAATCATAAATACATCACTATTCTGAGTTAAAACGAATTAAACGGACAAATCGAACAAAAACCCCAAAACTAGATTTTAAGAAAACTTGCCTTGATTATTTGGATCAAGGATGTTACGTGATGATCAATTGATGTTATGAACCTCAAAACTTCATGGATTCATTGTATAACAACATGCCTCCATGATTAAGCAAGTTCCACCGCGGAAGGAAGAAAGCGAGTGATAAAATGGGTGAAAAACCCGTGCTTACGCCATATTTATAGGCTGCCGGACACGGCGCGACAACGGCCCGACATAGCCGTGTGTCTCGGCCGTGTCTCGGCAGCTGCCCGATCTGGCCGACCAGCGCAGACACGGCGCCTGGCAGGCTGCCGTTTGAGGCCGTGTTGCAGTGCAGGCGAGCCACGACTCGGTCGATCCGACGGTCAGAAAAATCCGAAACTCGGACACGTAAACGAAAGCACGGTTACGAAGTACTCGTAAATACGAATCCGAACACTGAGAGAAAACATGATTCCGACCACCCGAAGGCTCGAAATTCGACAACGGGAAGTAATTACCCCAAACTTTGGGAAATTACGAAAATGGCCCAAAACGTCCGAAAATCACGATACGTGATCGAATAACCAAATCAAAGCTTACAACATGAATAATAACATTAAATGGACTTCCGAGAAACTCGAAACAACAGTTTCAGAAGAGATTCGCGAGAATCGAACTCATGTGCGAAAAGTCATTTAAGAACACGAAACTCAACAAAACGATACCGAAACGAACTCGGATGACAAAAAGTGTAGAATTAAATATTCTCAGAATGACGAAACGGTCAAAAGCGAGTCGTCGAAACGGACCTCCGCCGAAAAATGAAAATTACCGGAAATCCGAAATTGCGGATATTACACTAATGGCTTTGTGGATACAATTTAAGGATGAACGGGAATGTTATAGTCATGAAAAATTAATCTCAAAAGATCCAGTTTGTAAGTCCATTCTATCAAAGTTAGTATAAGGTAATAGAAAAAATAATGCAAGTTGATGAATATTGTTTTCCAATATTTAAATTTCTGGGCTGCCGATCGGTAACGTCATTTTCATTGAAAAATATAATATCATATCTTTCGTTTTCTTTTGCACTTTTGTCAAAAGTAATGACTTATCTGCCGCTCTTTTTTCAATAAAAATAGTGAAGTCATTTGTCGTTTAGTAAGAAGTTTGTTCTTTAAATTTGGGATCCACAAATCAGAAAATGTATCTCTCATAAAAGTATTTTGAAAGTCTAGTGTAGAAAGATGTAGTTCTCAGAATCCTCATATAGATCTCATCCATTTAAAACTATATGTATTTTAGGTGGATCCAAACTGATAGGTCATGTCCAGCATATAGATATGGCATATCGATTCGTAAAAGAATTAGGAAAATACAAAATCGATATATTGTATGGTGGGAGTAATTATAAATTTTTGGGTTATCTTTTAGAGGCTGCACAAAATGGGAGAATAAGAGTAACAAGTGCCTTACACTATCCCACAGTTAGAACCAGTAGTATAGGGGGTTCAACTGGGTTGATGCTTCAAGCACAATCTGTGCATGATAGTTTGATGTATGTGGTGAATAATAGTGATGCCTTTATTGTTCTCCCAGGTGTCTATGGCACACTCAATGAGATATTCAACATCACATCATGGGCTGAGCGGGACTTCCATACCAAACCTATAGGTTTGTTGAATATTAATAATTTCTTCAGCGATTTGCTTGCCTTTCTGGATCAAGGAGTAGATCACAAGTTTATATCTCAGCCATCACGAGATATAATAATATGTGCTGACACTGTTGCTGATCTACTTATAAAGTTTCAGGCATATATTTCACTTAAGAATTTGGAAGTCAAAGCTCATCAGCCACAGAGTATTGACGCCAAAAGAAAAAGAAGTTTAGATCATTTAGATCTTTCATTATAAACCCTGATGCCAGGGGGTGGCAGAGTTACGGAGTTTTATACTCTCGAGGCGCACCCCTTCTCTTTTTATGGGTTTCATATGTATTTTCTTTTTCGCGTTTCATATTGTCGAGTGTTTACTGCCTTTCAGCTAGTTTCGATATTTTCACTTCGACTACTGTGTGCTTCTTCTAGAGCAATAATAAGTTCTTCTTTTGCTTTTATGCAAATACATTATTTTCACAAATATGTGATATATGTTTCCCCATAAATATTGTCAATCAATATGATTTCAATGATCCCACCATGTGATATAATCAACATGGGATTTATTGAGTAATTATTTTCCAGTGATAGTTTTCCATATCACTTGTCAAATGATCCCACCATGCAGTTTGCATGGGATTTTCTTTAATTAATCGGTGATAGCTTATGGTATCACTTCCTCAATTTTCTCTGTTCGTGTTTAATCATGGAGATCGGATATTATATCCACCAACTGCTTCTTCTTCGAGAGCAGGATTTGAATCATTGATCAACTACTTCTTCAGAGTAGGATTTATTTCTTTCAACTGCTTCTTCAGAGCAGGATTTAGATAATCGATCAACTACTTCTCCAGAGTAGGATTTATTTTTATCAACTGCTTCTTCTTCGAGAGCAGGATTTATGAACCATTCATGTGGTATAACCAACAACGATGGTGATATATAACATATAAATTGCGTACATGTAAAACCATCCCTCTTGTGATAATTGAGCTCATCACATGGGAGGTATTATAATTATATAAAATAAACGCAATAAATATGTGGTTTTAAACCACCACTTTGAGATAAGTAAGAGACATAATTTAAACTGCAAAATAATTAAATGCTTCTACCAGAGCAGGATCATCCAATCAATTCCTCAAAATGGTCATCGTCAAGGTATAGGTCGAAATATCGACTGCCGTTAATAGCAAGTGTAATGGTATGTATAAATCTTTGCGATTTTCGAAGTTGGATATTAATTCGCACATTTTAATAAATTTAACAATGACATATATGAAAAGAGTTACTACCCATATCAATATTAGTGTCAAATTGAAGCTATCGTAAAATGAATCACGATGGTATCAAGGAAAATTAATTCTGATAGCATATGTATCTTATATGTAAGAAAAATGATTGTATAATTCAATAAATTAAAAGAATATTTTATTCTTTTATTATTTTATCAAATTTTCTTGTCAGTTTCCGTTTACTTCAAACATGAATGAGGTTTTCAATTTTTTTCTTTCTTCTGCTTTTGCGGACAACCCGCTATGTGCTGACATCTTCCTCTCTTTTTTAATTTTATTTATATTTTCTTATTTATTTACTACTTTCTGATCGTCTCTGTGTAACACACATGAAAACAAACAAAGACATACCTGCAAATAATTTCTTTCTTCATTGGTCAAAACCGAAGCTGCTGCCGGATCGATGTATCTGTCCGGTCGACCAGGTAGATGATTGGTGGAGGCGCGCTGGATTCTCCGTCGAATATGACAGCAGAGCTTCAACCGGAGATTGGTGGTAGTTCATCGCGGGCGGCGGCGGACACTCTGATTTGTACGGTGGAGACTATGGAGTATCGGGTGAGAATCCCTAGACGATGACTAATAACGATCGGTCTGGACTGGTTTGACTCGGATGTAGGCGTCCATCGACCGGACTTGTAAATACACAGCTCAGATCCCGATTCTCCAGCGAAGGATGTTCCGATGATGATGTCCGAAGTTTATTGTTTCTGTTGTCATGGTCTTAGGTGATCGGATCGGGCGGTTATGAACCAGCAACGGCAGCGGCGATCAGTTTTTTTTTTTTATTGTTCCCGATCATTTTTTTTTTAAGAAAGCGGACAACGGCATCGATAGATGGGTAGTGGATAAGCTGTGATTTTTGAAATTGTAATTTTGACAGATATTGGATTTTTGATTTATGAACTGGAGTATGTTGTTCGATTCTTATACTCCGATTGCAATCATTTGATGAATTGAGTATTAACAGGTTTCAATCATTTCGTGAATTGAGTTTTGTGAAAACACAAATCTGTGCGGCAAACAAGTGATAGCCATGGTTTAGTTTCATAATTGATGTGTTAAGTTGGTATGCATGTTGGATTAAAACAATGGAAGATTTTTGTAATTTAGATTAAGAAATCCTTGTAGAGAAGTTGTGAGATTTGTTGTAATAATTAGATTTCAGATACATAGGATCATCTATAAGATGCAACTGTAGAGCATACTTTCATCATATTACTCAGTTGGGTAGATGTCGTGCTGATAACGTGTTATAAAATTGGAATATTATAGAGAGGGAATTTAGAGAGAAAATAGAGAATGATTCTCAGGTGTAATTTTCATTAATAATTGAAGTCCTATTTATAGGAAAACTTCAGATGTCACAATCGTAATTACATAATTACATCGGCATAATAGTCATCACACTATATAAAAACAAAAGGGTAATTGAAATGTCACTTTCATTGTGTTTTTATAACAGAGAGTTTATATTAACATGTTCCCGCGTGAAATTTATTGGAGGATGATGTCCTGGAGTTGTATAATGTAAAATATATTTTATATCATTAGTATATTATCTTTTTATATTATTTATGAGATTATTAATTATAATTTCGTAATACATTTCCTATATTAATCCACATCACAGATTATGCAAATATCACCTAGTTATTTTATATTGTAGATAATATAGTGCATTGGTGTTACATAGAAGCACATTATCGGTGTCTTATTAAAATATTGGTGTTTTACCAAAAAAAAAAGATTATTTTACCCCTTCTTTCTCTTCCTTTTTCTTGCTATGTTGAATTTAATAATACTTAAAAATAATAACATTATTAAATATTCAACAACAATATATTTTAAAAAAATACTCCTAAAATATTAAATTAAATTAAAAGGAAATTTAATTTTTAAAAAAATTATGGAGAACCCCGACGGACACCCAGCCGATCAATTTTTTCCGGCAGGGCCGCGGTCGCAGGAGACTTCCAACAGCTGGCCAGTTTTTCTTTTTTCTTTTTTTTTACTCCGGAGGGCGGCCTGCTTTCCGGCGGGCCATCTCTGGCGGGTGGATTTTTTCTTTTTTTACAACAGGCCATTCGGCTGCCGGTAGAATTTTAGGAGCCAATATTTTTTTCCAAACAAGTAATCTAGTAATTTAATTATTTTAATTCAATTATCTCACCACCATCGTGCCACTATAGCACGAGTAATCTCTAATATATATAATATTAGACAAATTATGTGAGGGGTTGGTTGTAATGCGCGTTTGAAAATAGTTGGTCTCGACTATTAGTACATTAGCGTATTTGCATATGTTGAACTAGAACACAGTGAGATAATTTCTATGTGTTGAATATACGAAATACATAAATCTCGGACAATTATTATTTCTTAACTCTAATATCTAATTGTGGATTTATAATATTTATTACTTTGATTTATCGTAGGTGAGTCACATTGATTGACTTAGTATGCTCGGTGTTTGGGGCAATAATATTATTTACATGACAGTTAATATTATAGCTAAAAATCGTGTCTTGACTCGTTGATGATGTCTCCTTGAGGAGCTCGAAAATAATTATTATTATATTATATTTTGCAGTTGAATTAATTTTTGATGTAATAATAAGGTTCTAGTAGTACGACTCTTGGACAAATAATTAATTAATTAAAACTCTCAGTAGATTAAACTAATTAGTGGCATTGACATCTTAAACAAAAGAAATAATTAATTTGAAAAGGAGTCCGAGTTTGGTAAATTGAGATATGAGTAGAAAATATTAACTCCTTAGTGGATTGAACTGACATTAGTAGACTCAACGTATTATGAATGGCTTAATATGGAAGCTTGTGATCTACTAGGAGCTATTGCCCTAATCTTCCTTAAGATCCCTAGTGTAGCCCATAATGCATATAAATAACAAAGGGGACGACCAATTTGTGTGTGTCATACAAGAGAGTCAACCTTTTTTCTATGTGTTTTAATTGTAAGTCTTGATTTGTGTCTTTGATTTTACAATTTGAATAACACATCAATGACATAGCCTTAAAATGAAGGGTGAGGTTCAAATGAGGAAATAAAAATTCGAGAGACGTCCTCTTAAAAGCCGATCGACCCACATGGTGTTCAAGGAGATCTGGTAGCTTGTAGCTCATACTACACTTGTATCTATGCGAGGAAACAATGTAGGTGCTCTAAAAGAAGAGATCAAGAACAACCACTTCAATTCAAAGTGTAAATATTCTAGGATCTCTTAGATCTAGATTAGAATATTTTTCATTCTCAATAAATATACCACATAAATAATAAGTTTTGTTTAAATTGTTTAGTATTCTAATAATTAGTTAATCAGTAAGTCTTAACAGATATTATGCTCGGATGTTTTAAACACAAATAACAACTTTCCCATCAAACCACGCTTCCGCTTCATTTTCTATTACAACAAGGTTATGGTCGAATTCCCCAAAACTGGAGATCGACTTTATGTGTGAAAAAGAGCTAAAAATGCTCGTGCCTTCGTAATCATATTCTTTGATATCTTCACAAGGTGATTGCGAGCACCATGTAGGGCCGGAAGGATACGGGTACGATATCTCAGTGGGAGCTCTATATTTTAGCTCGTACACTTGAAGCAACGATAACGGCCATCACAAAGATATTAACCAAGCATTTCGAGAAAGTGGCTACAAATGCGAGAGGGTACTTCCGATAAGGGGCTTGTTAAGGTCAACCTTAAGCCAAAGGAAACCCCCCCCCCCACCAGGCAATATGTTCCTTTCGGCCCATGATGAAGATCGTGCAGATTAGCCTACGAATGGCGCCTCATTTTTCTACAAAACGATGATGATGATTTTCTTCTCCGATCACACCGTTGGCGATGATTGACAATATTAGGGACTTAGGAAATCTACAGGTAGCCACGGGTGCACATAGGCCACGTGATTTTCAATGCTAAAAAGTGTTCTTTTGATTTGAGAATGGATGAGAGAAGCTTGTTTCAATTTTGAAAACTTTTAAGTTACTTAGTGATAGGTGGAGTGGTTGTTTGGCATCTTAATTTTAAAATGCTCAAGTCACGTTACTTTAGTCATACTTATCTTGTCCCGACCAAATAGTCTATATTGCAACCACATAAAAGATACTTTTAATTCGTAAATTTGCATGCACAATTAATGGTAGAGATGGTAGACGATAGGCAAGTCAATGGTGGTTTTTAACTTTGTTTAATAAAATATGGGCGCATATGGGATACACTTGATCGGGGAGGTTCATATTATCGGGATATTGACCATGATTTCAAGAAAACATCTTTGAAATTGAATAATTTTAAGAACTTGACATCTTCATTACTTAATGCATAATATTGAGAGATTTTCTATGATTGTCCTTGGAGGGGGGTTAGGACTTAAGTTATCGTGAAAGCTCTATGAGTGGATTGATTGGGACTATCAATATTTAAGTTTTGAAGATTTTGTTTGTACATAATTTTACACATATTCTATAAGATTTCTCTTGACTATAATGTTCTTGAATATGAAATAAATTATTTTATTGCGCTTATTTCGTAATTTATTGGACTTGATTAAGCTTTGGTGTTTTTAGTTTTTTTTGTACTTTTAAGATCATTTACAAAGGTAAAAAATGTTCTGATTCTCAAAATATAAGAGACGATGCATGAACTTGAAACTTCCGTAAATAATGGGACTGCAATTTGATTAGTTATAAGTTGCAACCCAAATGCAATTTTCATTTTGCCATCTTTTCGAACCCCCAATTGTAAACTTAAATGCAATTTGTTTTGGCAAAAGTTACCAATTAGGGGTATGAACTCGTTTCCGTCCAACTAAGTTAGAATATCCGTGGGGAAGGGTGGGTGGTCCAGTGGTAGGACGCCTACTCCCAAGACACTCCTTTGGAGAGGTCTTGGGTTCTAACCCCACCAAAGGAGGTGAAAGATGAAGTTTTTCTCTTTATGATCCTCTAGCTCCCCGGGATAGCTCAAGCAACCGCTAATCAATGTTTAATCTCGCGTCAAGCGGCAGTGTGGGAGTATTTCCTTGCTGGGAACCCGGAGGTCTTGACATCGATGTTATTCTCCCAGAAGCGTCTTTGGAACACAGTGTTAATCAGTTAAGGGTTTCTCCTTGTGCGCAGAAGTGTACAGAAAAGGCATTGGGAACCCTGGAATTGCTCGAGCGACTCGCGATTTACTTCTCTCAATGGGTTAGGAGTGGGTTCATTGAGGGACTAGGATTAGTCCGGCTAAGCTGGGATCACCTAGTTATCAAAAAAAAAAAGTTAGAATATCCGTGAAAATCGGTCAGTTAAATTTAATTGACTTGCTGACCTGTCCGTTAAGTGACATGTGTCACCTTTTGATTGATCCACGTAATAATAATAAAAAATAATAAAAATATAAAAGTCTAAAAATATAAAAATAAAAATCTAGAAACTTTTAAAAAATCCAAACTTTATTTTTTTTAAAGAAAAATCTGGAATATTAATATTAAAAATCGGATGTTTTTATTTAAAGTTCAAAAATAAGAAATAAAAAAAAATAGAAATCGAATGTTTTTATTAATTTTTATTAATCTATTTTTTTACAATTTTTTTAAAAATAAAATATTTTTCTATGAAAAGTAAAAAAAAATAGAAAAAAAACTAGCAGTTTTTTTAAAAAAAAAGTAATAATTCAATTTTTATTTATTTATGAAAAATAATATTCCAATTTTTTTAAAAAACAGTGTATAAGTCATCTAGATTTTTTAATTTTTTATTTTATATTTTCGAACCTTAAATAAAAATATTCAATTTTTAATATTAATATTTCCAGATTTTTTTTAAAAAAATAAAATTTGAATTTTTTTAAAAAAATTTAGATTTTTTATTTTATATTTCTTAGATTTTTATATTTATTATTATTATTATTATTATTATTATTACGTGGACCAATCAAAAGGTGGCACGTGTCACTTAGCGGACATGCCAGCAAGTTCATGTCCTAAATAATATAAAAAAAATTATTATCATAAATATATAATTTGAGATAATTCATACCCCTAACTAGTAATTTTGGTATTTGCTTTCTACCCATATGTATGAACTCCCCATATATAAACGGGATGAGATCCTCTGCAGTGACAGCACCATGTTGTGCATTGTCAGTCATCTGATCACATACACCCACATTGTCAGTCATCTGATCACATATTTCATCCGACGCACAGCAGTACACAGTACGGTGATGTGGGGATCCCATCCCTATATGAACACCATACTATCCGTCGAATGTAATCATTCCATACTAATTATGTTGTGCAAATGAATCTATGACACGTATGCGATTAACAAAAAAATCATCTCAGGCATGCATACACTTACAGTCATCGGTTGGGTCCCAACTCAATTTTTTTTTTTTGTTTTGACAATAATATCATATCATATCTACCAATAATGTAGAAATTGAATCATTACTTGAAATTTAGATTGTTATTTTAAGGGAACTATCATGATAAAAGCCCTACACTTTGAAAATGACAGAGTTTATCTAGTTTTTATTAAATAGTAGTAATTATTATTCCCTTCTCAGGGTGTAGTTTAGTGAGCTTGCAATATTTTATTTTTAATTCAATTAATAAATATGCTATCCTTTTAAAACCATATATACTCCCATGTTTTTTAATTATTTTTTCAACCAATTTAAGATATATTTTGTATATTTTGATTAGATATTATATTTTAAATATGGACTTCTGTTAAATAAAATTATTCTTTGAAATATGACAATTGAGGTAGAAGTGTAGAACAACCGAAGCGATTGTCCTAAATCACAAAAGATAATGATTCGATTATTTATTTGAATGCAGTTCTCATATCCATCTCTTATCTTAAAATAAGAAATGCTAATTCAAGAATAAACAATATAATAGTCATTCTATCTCAACATTGATTCTAGACGGCCACGTAAAAGACCAGTAATACTAATTCCCATACGAAAATATAGGTGTTATATCACATATTCAAATTTATAATTCAACATGATTTCGAAAGCAATGTATTAAGGGGGCGTTTGGTTCGTCGGATTCCGACGGAATTGGGCGGAATTGGAATGGGCAATTCCATTGACCAAATTCATCATCATGTTTGGTTAGTTGTTTACAAGGAATGTAATCTATAAAATCCTCCATTCACATAATTCATCATTCCTCCATGTTGAGGAAGGAATTTAAATCCATTCCTTTGGAATCTCATACAAATTACAAAAAAAAAACCTAACATATTCCTTCTCTACTCGTCAAAAAGTAATTTTATTATAATTTATATGTAAAAATATTAAATATTAATATTAATATAAAAAATATTGAGAAATATTAATATTAAAAATAAACAAATATTAATATTAATATTAAAAATATTGAAAGTATTACTTATTTACGTATTTTACGTATTTTAAAAATATTAATTATTGAGAAATTTTACGTATAAATAATATTAATATTAATATTAACATTAATATTAATATTAATATTAAAAATACTATTTATTAATATTAATATTACAAATATATTGAGGAATATTAATATTAAAATTAGTATTTATTAATATTAATATTAAAAATATTAAATATTAAATATTAATATATTAATATTAAAAACATTACGTATTTACATATTTTAAAAATATTAATTTTAGTAATAATATTAATATTAGTATTAACATTAATATTAAAAATACTATTTATTAATATTAATATTAAAAATATATTGAGAAATATTAATATTAAAAATATTAATTATTAATATATTAATATTGAAAACATTATTTACATATTTTAAAACTATTAATTTTAGTATAAATAATATTAATATTGATATTAAAAATACTATTTATTAATATTAATATTAAAAATATATTGAGAAATATTAATATTAAAAATATTATTTATTAATATTAATATTACTTATTTACATATTTGAGAAATATTAATTTTAGTATTAATATTGAGAAATTTTATGTATATATATTAATATTAAGAATATTAATATCAATATTAATATAAATATTAAAAATATATTTCAATCACCAAAGTTAAGCATTATCTTTTCAGATGAGATATTAATTTTATTATAACTATACGTAAAAAATAAATAAAATATTTATCAAGAAAGGGCATTTTTGTCAATCTTCATTATTTCATTCAAATTCCTTAGTTTACCAAATAGACAAATTCCAATTCATTTGACAGGTTACATTCCGTTTTCTGTCAACCAAACGCTTGGTCAAACTTATAACATTCCATTTCAATTCCTTCCACATTCCAATTCCTTTGACAGATTCCATTCCTTCAAAAATCATTCTGTTAACCAAACGCCCCCTAAAAGTTAGTAAGTTACAAATTGATCAAAATATTTACTTCCTCCGTTCTATTATTATTGCAATGTGTTGACTATTACACTATTCACATACTGTCTTTTGACCATCTTTTGTGATTCATACATATGAAAAAATATAGTCATGTGAGATCTTGTTAGATTCACTACGAAATATATTTTTAAAATATCAAATTTTCATAATTTTTAAAAATAAATAATTTAAGATATTAATATTCAAAGTTGTGCATTGACAAGCGTGAAAGTCCAGATGTTGCAATTATAGTAGAATATATATAGTATATTATTATTTTTTTATATATATCTATCACAAGTTCATACCTTCATATGCATTGAAACCCCAAGATGTAGAGGTAATGATTGCGGATCAGATCGTACTCCGTACGGATAAATTCAAGTATTTGGGTTCGATCATTCAGAAGGAAGGTGAGTGTGAAGATGATGTCACTCATCGCATCAAGGCGGGGTGGCTAAGGTGGATAGCAGCGACAGGGGTCCTGTGCGACAAGAAAGTCCCTCTAAAGTTGAAAGATAAATTCTATAGAGCGGCAATCCGATGTTAGATAGAATCTCGAACGGGGTTTTGAGGAACACGCTAGAAGTGGCGTCCATTTCAGCGAAAGGAAGGGAGATTGAGATGGTTTGACCACGTCCGTAGGAGGCAGGCATCTGCTCCGGTGATGAGGGTCGAGAGTTTATTGGTTGTCGGGGAGAATAGGAGAGGCAGACCGAGGAGGACGTGGGAGGAGCAGCTGAGATTAGATTTGAAGGCCATAAACCTTTCCGAGACCATGACTGTTGATAGGTGCGCTTGGAAGCGCCAGATCAGAGTTGTGGATTCTTTAGTAGGGAGTGGTGCTGTAGTTGAGAGCCTCAGGGTTGGGTTGTATCGGTTAGCTTTGACCTAGAGCATTGCATTTTTATTTTTATTGTATATTTTATCCTATTGCCTTTTGCGTGTGGTGTATTTTTGACAGAGAGCTGTGCGCGGAGTCAACCTGTCTTCTGTTTGAGCTGCGTTCATCGGGAGTGTAGTAGCCAAACTCATCTTAGGTAAGTCCCATGTGGATTAAGTCATGTGCTCAGGTATGGTATTGAGCTTTTTCGAATCATATGCTTCCCTTTGTATTTTTCACTCAATATTTTCTTTGTCTGTTTTGGTCTTCACTGAGCTTGACCTCCCAATCGTAATAAGTAGGGGCATGATCTGCGTACATATTACCCTCCTCACACCCTGCTCTGTGGGATAAACTGTGTATGTTTGGTTTGATTTGATTTTCACCATTTGTGGTCCCCGCTAATGACTAATTGTCTTAGTAGAAAAATTAAAGAAATATTTATTTTAATACATAAGTCTAAGAATATAAATTTTCAAAGTTCTTTTTTGAAAGTATTTAACAAATTAATACTACTTTATAATTTTTAATATATCTTGCATACAATTTATAAGAAAAAAATGTAGGATTTTTTGGTATTCTTAATTAGAAAGTTTGCTGGATTTTGTCAATAACTTTAACAAATAGGAGTAAAAAGATTGTAAGGTCTTCAAAAAATTACTCCCTCTTTCTGAATTTATGTGTGAAATTTTCATATTTTCCAATTTTCAAGGATTGTAAATTAGGAATATGACCTCTCAATTTTACTCTTGATATATTATTCACTCATTTTTACTTAAAATAAAAGCAAAAAAAAAATAGAAATATTCTAATACTATTTTTTAATGATAAATAAATGAAATAAAATTAGACATCTATGTTAAATTCTAAATTATATTTTTTTAATTTAAAAATATAAAACTAAAAGTTTGAAAGGTTACGAAATAACAAATGGAATTCTGAATGTTTTCATTTTAAGTTAATTATTTAAATCTTAATTACAAAATTATATTTTTATTTATCTCATTGTATAGCTTTTTAGTTTTTTATCTTTATCATTTTAGCATTTTTTTTTTCATATTTTTCAAATTTATTAAATCGCTATTTAAAAATTACTTAAAGTATTTATTTAATTTGACTAATTTTACAAATTTTTCCAGATTTGGTTGATTCTATAATAATTGTTATTATTTACAATTAATTAACTTATTAAATTAATATACAATGACTAAAAATAAATCTTAATATCCAACAATCAGGAATTATCGTTATGATTATACGAGGTTCTTGGCAAAATATTATATTGCTTATTGAAAAATAAACCCAACTCAAGTAAATTAAGTGATAATTGTTATAAAACTGAAATATTATAGAGAAAATTTAACGAGAGAATAGAGAGAATGATTCTAAAGTATGTTTTTCATTAATAACTGAAGTCCTATTTATAGGAAAACTTCAGATGGCACAATCGTAATTACATAATTACATCAGGGGCATAATAGTCATTCACATATTATAATACATTATCTTGTTACGCATTACGAGAAGTGATATACTTCAACAATTCTTAACACTCCCCCTTGAATGACTATTTACATAAATATCTGCTGAACTAGTTTGAAGAAAAACCCAATGGGAGAAAAACTCTCAAACTTTTTGTATCGAAGCGTGTGACAATCATATCACGTTGTATCATAACGTTGGTAGGAAACCTCTGTTAGATAAAACTTCAGCAATCTGTAATCTCGTAAATTTGCTCCCCTTATCTTGATAGTTCTTGTATGAGTATTCTTGTGCCGTCTCAGTAAAACCTCGTGGGACAAAAACTGAGTGAATCTGTCATGTATATCATTCGTTGTTGGAGTATCCACGTGTTGCCTCATTAAAACCTTGTCAAGAAAACCCAGTGGGAAAAACTTGATCGAAGGAAAAAGAGTACAACTACTCCTTCTGTTTTCAAATCTTTGAGGAATAATCTTGATCTTTATAATTTTCCTCATTATGCTATGAATATGCCGCTAAAACCTTATTAGGAAAAACTCAATGGGAAAAGAGTACATTATTCATACTAATACGACATTCGTGTTGCCTCATTAAAAACCTTGCTAGGAAAACCCAATGGGACAAAACCTCAGTCAAGGAAAAAGAGTGCAACGCATATTTTATAAATATACCCCAGGCATTTCAATAATCCTCCGAGTATCGTATTCAGTGCAATTTGTAATCCCGCACTCATATTCTTTGCAGTACGTTTCAAATCTCTTTGGAGATTCCATATTAGTTGTGATTAAGCTGCCTCGTTAAAAACCTTGCTAGGAAAATCCAGTGGGATAAAACCTTAGTCAAGGAAAAGAGTACAGCATATAATTTTCTTTCACAACACCTTATTTTGAGTGACTACTTGCACTGATAATATGTTTAAAATCTCTTCAGGAGTTGCTTTCAGTAAGCCCATATGTTTCATTTTATTATAAGGGCATATATTTCAATTTCGATGGATTTCAATATCCTCATTTCAAATATCCATATTCCACAACCATGGATTTCAATATTCTCATTTCATTTATAGCGCTATATTGTGTCGATAATTTCAACATTTATTTCCTGTAGCAACATAACTTGCCGATATCTCATTATTTTATAGTTATGTCTATATACTTCAAAAGTATATGCCTCCTTTTATCATTTACTTTGATTTATATTCAGAAAATTATTTTTATCAAAGCAGTTGTAGTTGGTACTAAAGATTAATAATTTATCATGCATCTTTGAACTTCAAGTTTATATAGTTGTGAGGATATAGTTTGATGCATTTCACATATTTCCAACTACTAATACTCCCCCTCATGCTAAGAGATTTCTTGAGCACCAAACTCATATGCCAGTACCTCAGTATTTATCTTTAGTCATGGGGGTTTGTGTATTATGTTCTCGATATTGGCAGGAGGACTTCGAATAGTATGTCAATTAATATACCACTTGTATGCGCATATCCTGATCCTTTCTGGGATCTATTCAAGTTTCTTTGGGATATATTACTAGCTTAATATGATATGGAATATATGCTCCAACCATGAGCAAATCATCTCGTAAATTTCCGATTACGAGTCATATACACATGTGACTATCTAGTGGATCCATAATATCTAGTAGTTCACATATAGAGGAAGTGGGCCCATACTCCCCCTTAATATATTCCAATTTTATTGGGAATTCATTCCCAATATTGACTAGTAGTGATAATAATCGAGAACAAATATTTGAAGATATGATGTGTCTATGTCACCATATAGATATTTTACTGACATATCACATCATCTTTCGGTGCCATTATTGCACATCATTATCAACATGGAGTCGCCGCTTCCACATGTCATATTATATTCATTATTCAAATATAGAACCGTAGTTCATATGCTTCGGGATATGAATTATTCAAACGCGGAGTCAAACCTCATACACGTAATTCCAATCTATAAATAGATTAGCATTGTATTCACAATTACCCATATCGAGGGTTTGATTATAATAATGGATTCAATGCTTTCTAGTCTTCGCAAATATTACCCATCTCTTCCAGTGAATATTGTAATATCCGCATTTTTCTTTCCATTGTAATTGTATTTCCGGTGTAATTCTCGATTGTAGTGACCCTCGTGTATCCTTCAGTGTAACTTTTCCGTCATCTTTTGATCCGATTCTCGTAATTGTTGTGCGGAACCGCCGTTTCGGGGTTGCCGTGGATCCATTTCGTGTTATTAGTCCCCAAATATTGATTCCTATCGTTTTATCCTCTTTCGGGATCATTTTTATCATTTTGGGACCCAATAGGTGGTGTGGGCCGCGGCACAAGCTGTGCGTGCCGCGGCACACAAATTCCTTCAGTTGGTGGTCGAACCAACTGTACTGTGTGCCGCGGCACACCCATCCGGTGCCGCGGCACAGTGCCAGGCCAGTGCCGCGGCACACTCGTGTGTCTTCTGCGACCCAAACCCAACTGTACCGGGTGCCGCGGCACACGCAGGCTATGCCGCGGCACAACGCCGAAACCTGGGCGTAATTTGTTGGCCTGTGCCGCGGCACACAAAGCGGTAACTGTGCAAACTCGTCTTTATTAGACGAAATCGCCCGTCTTCTTCCTCATTTCACTGCATCGCGAGAGAGAGTGTAAGAGAGGGGAAGAGTTCTTCACCTTTATCCATTGGGGGGTCGCTTTTCACCATTTTTCTTCGGTAGTGAAGCCCGGGCAATCAATCTAACGCGTGTTCTACGGATCTTGGTGCTTGAATCTCCTAAGGTAAGATTCTAAAACCCTATTTTCGATTAATTTGGGGGTTTTGGGTTTTTCTTCCGATTCGTTCCATTTTGTTGGTGGATTCATGATGTATACGATTAATATTGTTAGTATCTTTATTTTTCCTACGGATTCATGGATATTTTGTGGATTTTTACGAAATCGGGAGGGTTTGGTTGTGGTCCGCCCTCGTTGTTATTTTGATACGAATATACATGAATCGTAGGCGGGTTTCCGGGTGTATTCCATTTCCATAATCGTTTAGAAGTGGTTGTGATTGTGCTATTCGAATCGTTAGGTTCATTTTCGTCGGTTCCTCGTGGTTGTGCTTGATCCTTCCGTTCCGTTCGTGTCATCGTCTATTTAATCGAGGCAAGTATCCTTATGAACTTACGATCTTGACATAGTAGTTTTGTATGAGAAATTGTGTGCGTGTGTATGCTCATCATGCGGGTTAGACTCGGCGGGGTCTCGGTAGGGTTCCACGAAGCCGTGGGACCGCGAGCTTGCTTTTAACCATCGTGGGTTAGATCCGACGGGGTCTCGGCGAGGATCCACGAAGGCTGTGGGTCCGGTTAATTGTGGTGCATTTTTACAAATGTGGTTTGATCATTGGCGTTTAGGAAATGAGTATTTTGGAACTATGTTTTCTTGAATTGCATGCATTACTATATGTGTAAGATGTAAATTGTTCATTTGGTTACTTGTACTAGCGTAATTGCTAACCCCTGGGGACCGTTTTGGGAAATTCGTTTTATGAATTTCAGTCGGGTTCATCGGGACGAAGTACTGGACCAGATTACGGATGATGGCCATGCGTGATGATTGTGCATAAGTGACGTCTTAATGTCTTTTTGTCTTTCATCTTTTGTGGTTTTGAACTAATAGTTGTACTCGAGTACCTAAGAGTTCTTGTTCGTCCGGATTGTATTGTTGCCTATATGTTGGTGTTGATTGATGATGTTATGTTTGACCGGTTGAACCGGGTGGATTTTTCTGTTTTGCGTCTTTATGACATGGTGTTGGTTTGTCGTTTATGTGAGTCGATGAGTATGATGCTGTTCAGCCTGGTGGGTCCCACATAGGGATTCACGGCGCTGTAATATACCTCGAATATCTTGAGGGTGTTACAGAAAATGGTATCAGAGATCTAGGTTTATGGATACCTAGGCTTGTCGGTTTATTGGGTCTTGTGGTGTTTTGTTTTGCACATCATCGTCACGCTGCCATGATTCCGGTACTACCAGTGTCCGTAAGTTTTCCTTCCTCTGTTCATTAATTCCTTATATCGTACCCTTGATTCTCGACTTGTAATTGTTCTTTTCTTGTACTGGTTCTCGTATGGCTTTTGCTACTTATTTAACTCCAGTATGGATGCTGGAAGAGGTCGTGGTCGCGGTCGTGGTCGTGGACGCGGCCGGGGACGTGGGGCGGCCGGTGGGGCGGCCACGTCACAGTCTTCGAGGCCAGCGATGGCGACCGTCATAGCCATGCTTCTTCTCGGGAGCGTGCCGATCTTGGTATTGCGGCCGTTATGCAACAAATGGTGAACCAAATGGCGGCAATAGCTCAGCGGTTCGAACCCGGATCGTGCCCATGCTAATCGGGCGAGCGGACCGTTAGCTCCAAGATGTTATCAAGATGCATCCTCCTCGGTTTTGGGAGCTTGAGACCCGATTGGTGGGAAGGATGGATCAAGGAGATATCTAAGGTCTTCATTGCCACTAATCGTCCCGAGGAACGTAAAGTCCTGTGCCCAATACTTTCTCACGAGGGACGCTACGGACTAGTGGGAGGCCGTTGGGCCCAAAGATCATCTTTGCTTCGTGGGTGAGTTTCAGAATTGATGGAGGCGAATATTGCCGTGGCCGTCGAGACAGGCTCGGGTACATGCTTTTATGATGCTCAACCGCGGGATATCCCCGTATCTCAAGCCATTGCTGATTTTAACAAGGAGTTGGGTTATGTGAAGACCCAAGTTGTCGAGAGAGCGACAAAATTTTCCATTTCTCCAGACGGATGAAGTTGCCGATTCGGGACTATATGTCGGGGCTTGTATGCACTACCTTGAAATATTACCAGAGCGGGGCCCTTGCTTACGATATATACGTGACGGCGAGTGAGGCGGCCGCGAGAGTAAGAAGTAGAAGTCCGCAAGAATTTTCGGGCCACAAAGGTGGGGGTCGGCGAAATTTCACCGCTAACTTTTCCATTGGTGGTGGCCCGGCTCGATCTCTGGGTTTCCCGTAGGCTGCCAGTGCCCCTTCTCGAGAGGTGACATGCTTTAACCGTGGCGAGGCCACATCGGTCGTGTTTGTCCGAACCCTTTCGACGTGTAATCGGTGTGGCCACGGGTCACAAAGCCGTCTGTCCGAGAGGAGAAAATCCTTGGTGCCCGGGCTTCCATTCCAGCGCCTAGGGAACCAAGTGTGAATCGAGGATCGTTTGCTTCTCAATCTCCGCCGAGTGCTAGTCGGGGAGAGGTGGGTCGACCCTCTAAAGGGGAGCTTCAGTGTCGGCTCGGCCACCCGCGTGTCTATGAGATGCGGAGAGCCGATGACCCAAATGGCTACCGTGGCGGCAGTACCGTTTATATTCTTTCTCATCCTGTCAGTGTGCTTTTCGATTCCGGTGCTACGCATTCGTTCATATCTCTGGATTGTGTGCGCCGTTTGAGTCTCGACCGTTTGACACCTTGTGAGCCCTTCATCGTTAAGCTTCCTAGCGGTGATAGGATCGTTGGTGATCAGGAGGTTCGAGACTGTTCTGTGCTTATTTGTGAGAGGATTTGGCCCTCTAATCTTATTGTTGTGAGTATCGAGGGTGAGGATTTGATTCTTGGTGATGATTGGCTCGAGCTGAATGGTGCGATCATGAACTACCGCACGAGAATCATCACTATGTTAGCCGAGAACGGCACCGAGCACTCTTTCGCGGGGCGAAAGAGGGGAAACCAGAAATTCGTCATTAATGCCTTGAAGGCGATGAGTCTCATGCGAAAGGGATGTACTGGTTATTGGTGTTATGCCTTGAAGGCGGAGGATGGTGGAGTCGAGCTTTCGTCGATTCCAGTCGTTAATGAGTTTCCTGATGTATTTCCTGACGAGTTACCGGGATTGCCACCGGATCGTGAGGTTGAGTTTGCTATAGAGTTAGAACCGGGCGCGGCTCCTATTTCGAAGGCACCCTATCGCATGGCACCCTCAGAGATGGCAGAGTTGAAGAAGCAGTTGAGTGAGCTTCTTGAGTCGGGGTATGTTCGACCGAGCGCCTCGCCTTGGGGCGCACCGGTCCTGTTTGTACGGAAGAAGGATGGTTCACTACGTTTGTGTATCGACTATCGCGAACTAAACAAGGTGACCATCAAGAACAAGTATCCCTTGCCGAGAATTGATGACTTGTTCGATCAGTTGCAGGGAGCTGCGGTATTCTCGAAAATTGATTTGAAATCGGGGTACTATCACTCCGGTGAGAGAGTCCGATGTGCCGAAAACACCTTTCGGACGAGATACGGGCACTATGAGTTCGTAGTCATGCCTTTCGGGTTAACTAATGCGCCGGCAGTGTTCATGCAGTTGATGAACAAAGTCTTTATCGAGTATTTGGATAAGTGTGTCGTCGTCTTCATTGACGATATTCTTATTTATTCGAGGAACGAGGAAGAGCATGCCCATCATTTGCTGATAGTGTTAGACATATTGAGGTACGAGCAACTCTATGCGAAGTTCTCGAAATGTGAGTTACGTCAAGGAAGTGATGTTTTGGGTCACGTGATTTCAAATGTAGGGGGTTCGTGTAGATCCGCAGAAGATCGAGGCGGTATTGGATTGGGCACCGCCCAAAACGTGAGAGAGCTCGTAGTTTCTTGGGTTTGGTGGCTACTCCGTAGGTTCGTCGAGGTTTCTCGAACCGGCTCGACCACTTACAGCTTGCTCCGTAAATCCGAGAAGTTAAATGCGGAATGACGAGAGGCGATTCGATTTGAGGAGTCAAGAAGCGTTTGACTTCAGCTCCGGTTATGGCGTTGCCATGTGGCAACGAGGGATTCGCCGTTTATAGCGATGCTTCGGGTCAGGGTCTTGGGTGCGTATTAATGCAGCACGGCAAGACCATTGCCTTTGCGTCGAGACAGTTGAGGCCGTATGAGCTTAACTACCCTACTCATGATTTGGAGTTAGCGGCAGTCGTATTTGCGCTCAAGATTTGGCGTCACTACCTTTTCGGCTCTACATGTCAGACTTTTACCGATCATAAATGTAACACCCCCAATCCACTCAGGGATATTACACGCCGTAGACCCTCTCCTCGAAGATCTACCAGGCTGGTAACAACATTTAACATCTCGACAATGCCTTCAAGGCTAAATGACTCAGTAGACCGATTTGGTCTTTCAATAAAATATACAACTCAATTACAACATATACCCACGCAGGGGTCAAAGTACAATAAACTCCCGTACAACGGGGAAAAGATACTGCAGCGGAAAAGAAAATACAACTAGACCAATACGACATCAACGGATCCTCGTGTGATTAGTATCGTTCATCTTTCATCATCCTTCGTGCCGACCCTGTGTTATGCTCCAAAACCTGAATGCAAAAATAGACATCCACCCCCCGAATACTGGGGTTAGCAAACTCCACCTGTTTTGCTAGTTCAAATACTAAGTGCAAATACGAGCCATACAATTCACATTCCAAGAATAACAATAACCACGAATCCTAAAAGATCCAAACAAAACGAAAAGTACTTCTCGATGCAAGGGTTTGAGAAAACATTTCAAAATCGAAATACCATAAACCAATGGAAATAATTTATAAGACGGTTTAGAATGCCATCGAGAGTTTTAATAGAAAACCATTTAGGATTATCAAATCCTACTTTTCAAAATCCACAAGACAAAAGGGGTCACCGCCCCAAAAGTTTACTTTCCGTAAAATCACCTTTACCAAACCGTTGGGATTTTAGCCCCAAATCAGTAAAATGACTTTTACAAAAATGTTGGGATTTTAGCCCCAATCCATAAAATGACTTTTACAAAACCATTGGGATTTTAGCCCCAAATCTCATCAACTCACAGTACACAAGAACGACCACAAGGTTCGTCTCCCAACATCAAAATCCACAAATAAAGGATTTAAAACAAACAACAAAATACTCTAGAGCCATCCTAGCCAAGTAGGCCAAACGAACAACTTACCTCTTACACACTTAGTCAATGCATGCAATCATGAAAACCATTCAAAAGCACTCATTTCCGGAAATGCCAATGATCAAACCACATTTGTAAAATGCACCACAATTAACCGCGGACCCACAGCTTCGTGGATCCCTGCCGAGACCCCGTCGGATCTAACCCACAGTGGTTAAAAGCAAGCTCGCGGTTCCACAGCTTCGTGGAGCCCTACCGAGTCCCCGTCGGATCTAACCCGCAGTGAGCATACACACACACACACACGTTACTCATGCAATACTAACATGCTAAGAATGTAAGTTCATTAAGAATACTCACTAGAGATGGCCATTAACTCGACACCATTATCAAACTCTTCAAAACACAATAACAAGATTAAATACGGAATACACGATTCCATAACTTTAAACAAGAGGAGTATCATCATCAAATCCTTCAACGTTCAAAATAATCAAATCATAATCAATTCCCAAAACACACCGTTCACAAAACACACACACATTTGAAAGAAAGCCTTTAACGAGGCCAAACCGAAATCTTTTGAAACTTCATTTCAAACAACCAAACAAACACACTAATACGATCACCGATCATCATATCCACAAAATAAGAAAAGTATGGGCAAGGTACTTGCCTCGAAATCACAATCGCAATGAGACGACGGATAGGACGCGGTCGAATAGCCCCGAACCCCCGAACAATATCAAGAACGCGATAGCACCACGAGTATAACAAGAATAACACCACACGAATCATCAATCACCAAACGGAATTCAACATCGGAATCCTCGGAAACCTATAAACCTCCGGAAGTAACAATAACACATGGTTACGACGAGAATCAAGGCCAAAACAACAGAAATCCCAACAAACTATCGAAGGGAAACTCATTGGGACATTTAATCGAACACTAAATGTTCAATAATTCCCAAGAACACTCGAATCGTCGATCGAGTTAAACAAACTTGATATATGGATATACAACCCATAGAACATGATTAATAACATCATACTACACCAATCGATCTATCAAAATCGGATTAGAAACGAAATCAAGAACAATTTCTCCAAAAAGTCAACTTGAAGGATAATCAAGAAATATACCTTGATTTGGATGAAGGATTCAAGTAGAGGTCGAAAATATACAACAAGACTTGAGGTAGATGATCTCTACAAGTTTTGGAGCACTCAAATCGCCCAAGAATCGCCCACAATCGCCTAAGATGAAGGAGGAAGAAGAGAGGAGAAAAATGAAGTTTTTCTCTCGCAATCTGCTAAAAACGCAGAAAAGCCCGTGTGCCGCGGCACAGACAAGTGTGCCGCGGCCCGGGGCCACCAAAACGCCCAGAATCGGCTTAGTGCCGCGGCCACGGCTGAGTGTGCCGCGGCACGCAGTGACCCCTTCAACACCAAAAAGGCACACTGCGCAAGTCTTCGCTATTTCGACCATAACTCCTTCGTCTGGACTCCGATTGACTCACCGTTTGAACCATTGGAAAGCTAACTTGATTCTCTATAATGTTGCAGAGATTAAGAATTTTTGGAGTTTCCAAGAATTAATGGTGACTTTACAAAGTCGAACTCCCACGTGAAAAAGTCGATTAAGGACACGGAACTCAACAAAACGACACCGAAACGAACTCGGATGACAAAAAGTGCAGAATTAATCATTCTCGGAATGACGAAACGGTCATGATAGAGTTGTCGAAACGAACTTCGTCCGAAAAAAAGAAAATTACCGAAATTCGAAATTGCGGATATTACATTCTACCCTCCTTAAAAGAAGTTTCGTCCCGAAACTTAAAACAAGTAGGGGGGAGCAATATACCCGCCAGGAAGACTCGACGAGATACACAAAAATAGAAAACTCGCGCCCAACGGCGAAACGCTGCAAGAAACGCAAAGAGACATACGGCGTGAAAACACGCTCCACGACGACCAACACAACGTCGCCGTTAGGGATATAATAAAACCAACAAATGACAAGCGTCATCAAACGGATAATATAGCCAAGTCAATTATCCGACAATCACAAAACACAACGAACGAAAGTCAGTATGATTGACCAACCCAACGGTACATCAATCAAAACGCGAGCCAATCGCTGAATAAATACGGAATTCCACTGCCCAAGGGTTGGAAGATCGAAAACGAGACTAATTTCCCAAACTTAAGGGAATTAGGAAGGAGCCTGAATGCTCAACGATCACGAAACGAGGACAAAAACCGAACAAAAAAACGACCGAACCACAACGGTCGAGACAACAAAAGGCGAACAATCATGTTCGAATCACGAAGAACAATAAAATTCAAACAACAACTCCAAGGTTCACATATCGACTCGAGACAATATATGATCCGGTGAAAACAACAACGTATGCATTCACATAAGATCCACATGAAAGGGAATAGCGATTTGAAAAGTTACAACGACAAACGAGTTATTCCGGAACAATACCACCCTCGTTCGATCAACAAAAGCAAGGGACATGGAAAGTTCAGAAAATGTTAACGAGCATAAACGAGTCGACAGAGTCGAAAACACAGGAGTTCCAAATCCGATCCACTTCGAATAAAAGAACTAATAGAACCAAATGATGTCACTTCCGAACAAGGTTCACAAGAATCGAACCGAACTCGAAAAAGTCACAACGATAACCAGATCGGCCCACAACAAGATCACAGCTCGTTCGAACGATGAAACCGGAATACAGAACAAGTTCAGAAAGTATCAACGAACACGAGCAAGTCTATAGAATTGAGAGAGAGAAAATACAGAAGCCAAAAACAATACGGGTATTACCCCCGACCTCATCCACGAAATTCACAAAAACAGGAGCAAGGTAACAAGACATTAAACAACCGACACATAACGGAACGATCACCGATGCACACGGCCATACCAACCCAAGCCCTAACAGCTCGCACATGCGCGACAACACAGAAATCACCACGAGACGACAACATTCAACACCAACATCCCACCTCTCACAGGGGGCTAGCACAACAAATGTGTGAAAAGCGACTCAACGCTCACACCGCCAATTCGATCATACTCGGGAGTAAACATCATAATGACAACGCGAACATCATACATACATACCCAAATTCTCAAACGGAATGGATAGGTTTTTAAAAAAAAACGAAAACCTCATTTTGAAAATAATTTAGAAGAACACCGGTTGATCTTGAGTATCACCCTTCAAAAAGTACAAACGTGAAACATTGTTATTGAGACTTTGGAGAATCATTTCACATTTGGTAAAAATGAGGACACTTTCTTTTAGTGAAAAGCTTTCAGAATATTCGACCCTCGGGTCTAAGTAAAAGTGTTTATAAAACATTGAAAATATCTCAAAACATTTTGGGTCCTCGCGGTAGAAGAATTTTGAAACATATTGTGGCATCTTGGATGTACCACGAGAAAATGATTCATTTTGAAAGTACGTCTCGAAATTTATTTCTAAGATACTCAAGTTTTCGAAAATAATTCAATGCCAAAAGGACGATGCCAAAAAGGCTAGAATGCCCAAAAATTTCGGGTAATCACACGGAACATCATAGCGCTGTGGGTCCCGCGTCGGAACCCGTGCTAAAAACCATTTACAAAATGCCAAAAAGGCGATGACGGTAATATTTCAAAACTCACGAAAGCCATTTACAAAATACTAAATACCGTCAAAAGAATTTCGCTAACGCGATCAAGGCCATAATGCCAAAAACTCGGTTAAGGGAAGCGGTTATCGAAATAAAACTCGGTCGGTAAAATACCGAAAGTCATTACAAAAGAACTCACGTAGCGGATAAAAGAAATACATTCAACATGCACAATCCAAAGAACACTACTCCTCATAAGAATAAAATATTAGAGTCAAATAACCACATTCAGAACAAAACCACTGGCCCCATTCGAGGCCTCTAAAGACCCTACCGCACTGGCTAGTGAACAAGTCGAACGTGTATAAGCACAAAGCTTCCACAAGAGAACTTGTAAAACGTGCAAATTGATTCGAAAATCATCAGCAACGGACAAAAACAACAATAAAAAAAACATCACAAGCGACGACACTCCTCGTATAAATCAAATACGAGAGTCGATTAAATACATATCGTGAAATCAAAATCCACATAAGGATTCCATCACTTAACAAATAATCATAAAAATAGCTCGTGTCACATGAGGCACAACACAAAGAAGGGAGACTTACTTCCACAGGTCGCACGAAGATGATGATCGCCCCACGATACTAATCACGACCAACAAACTCAAACGACGCGTCGCGGCACGACTCAGTCAGACTAAATCCGACGAGACAAAACTCAATAGACACCACTGACCCGACAGCCTAGGTTTTCACAACCTAAGCTCCGATACCATTTATGTAACACCCCCAATCCACTCAGGGATATTACACGCCGTAGACCCTCTCCTCGAAGATCTACCAGGCTGGTAACAACATTTAACATCTCGACAATGCCTTCAAGGCTAAATGACTCAGTAGACCGATTTGGTCTTTCAATAAAATACACAACTCAATTACAACATATACCCACGCAGGGGTCAAAGTACAATAAACTCCCGTACAACGGGGAAAAGATACTGCAGCGGAAAAGAAAATACAACTAGACCAATATGACATCAACGGATCCTCGTGTGATTAGTATCGTTCATCTTTCATCATCCTTTGTGCCGACCCTGTGTTATGCTCCAAAACCTGAATGCAAAAATAGACATCCACCCCCCGAATACTCGGGGGTTAGCAAAACTCCACTGTTTTGCTAGTGCAAATACAAAGTGCAAATACGAGCCATACAATTCACATTCCACGAATAACAATAACCAGGAATCCTCAAAGATCCAAACAAAACGAAAAGTACTTCTCGATGCAAGGGTTTGAGAAAACATTTCAAAATCGAAATACCATAAACCAATGGAAATAATTTATAAGACGGTTTAGAATGCCATCGAGAGTTTTAATAGAAAACCATTTAGGATTATCAAATCCTACTTTTCAAAATCCACAAGACAAAAGGGGTCACCGCCCCAAAAGTTTACTTTCCGTAAAATCACCTTTACCAAACCGTTGGGATTTTAGCCCCAAATCCGTAAAATGACTTTTACAAAAATGTTGGGATTTTAGCCCCAATCCATAAAATGACTTTTACAAAACCATTGGGATTTTAGCCCCAAATCTCATCAACTCACAGTACACAAGAACGACCACAAGGTTCGTCTCCCAACATCAAAATCCACAAATAAAGGATTTAAAACAAACAACAAAATACTCTAGAGCCATCCTAGCCAAGTAGGCCAAACGAACAACTTACCTCTTACACACTTAGTCAATGCATGCAATCATGAAAACCATTCAAAAGCACTCATTTCCGGAAATGCCAATGATCAAACCACATTTGTAAAATGCACCACAATTAACCGCGGACCCACAACTTCGTGGATCCCTGCCGAGACCCCGTCAGATCTAACCCACAGTGGTTAAAAGCAAGCTCGCGGTTCCACAGCTTCGTGGAGCCCTACCGAGACCTCGTCGGATCTAACCCGCAGTGAGCATACACACACACACGTTACTCATGAAATACTAACATGCTAAGAATGTAAGTTCATTAAGAATACTCACTAGAGATGGCCATTAACTCGACACCATTATCAAACTCTTCAAAACACAATAACAAGATTAAATACGGAATACACGATTCCATAACTTTAAACAAGAGGAGTATCATCATCAAATCCTTCAACGTTCAAAATAATCAAATCATAATCAATTCCCAAAACACACCGTTCACAAAACACACACACATTTGAAAGAAAGCCTTTAACGAGGCCAAACCGAAATCTTTTGAAACTTCGTTTCAAACAACCAAACAAACACACTAATACGATCACCGATCATTATATCCACAAAATAAGAAAAGTATGGGCAAGGTACTTGCCTCGAAATCACAATCGCAACGAGACGACGGATAGGACGCGGTCGAATAGCCCCGAACCCCCGAACAATATCAAGAACGCGATAGCACCACGAGTATAACGAGAATAACACCACATGAATCATCAATCACCAAACGGAATTCAACATCGGAATCCTCGGACACCTATAAACCTCCGGAAGTAACAATAACACATGGTTACGACGAGAATCAAGGCCAAAACAACAGAAATCCCAACAAACTATCGAAGGGAAACTCATTGGGACATTTAATCGAACACTAAATGTTCAATAATTCCCAAGAACACTCGAATCGTCGATCGAGTTAAACAAACTTGATATATGGATATACAACCCATAGAACATGATTAATAACATCATACTACACCAATCGATCTATCAAAATCGGATTAGAAACGAAATCAAGAACAATTTCTCCAAAAAGTCAACTTGAAGGATAATCAAGAAATATACCTTGATTTGGATGAAGGATTCAAGTAGAGGTCGAAAATATACAACAAGACTTGAGGTAGATGATCTCTACAAGTTTTGGAGCACTCAAATCGCCCAAGAATCGCCCACAATCGCCTAAGATGAAGGAGGAAGAAGAGAGGAGAAAAAATGAAGTTTTCTCCTCGCAATCTGCTAAAAACGCAGAAAAGCCCGTGTGCGCGGCACAGACAAGTGTGCCGCCTGTGGCCACCAAAACGCCCGGGAATCAGCTTAGTGCGCGGCACGGCTGAGTGTGCCGCGGCTGCACAGTCTGACCCCCTTCAACACCAAAAAGGCACACCGTGCAGTCTTCGCTATTTCGACCATAACTCCTTCGTCTGGACTCCGATTGACTCACCGTTTGAACCATTGGAAAGCTAACTTGATTCTCTATAATGTTGCAGAGATTAAGAATTTTTGGAGTTTCCAAGAATTAATGGTGACTTTACAAAGTCGAACTCCCACGTGAAAAAGTCGATTAAGGACACGGAACTCAACAAAACGACACCGAAACGAACTCGGATGACAAAAAGTGCAGAATTAATCATTCTCGGAATGACGAAACGGTCATGATAGAGTTGTCGAAACTAACTTCCTCCGAAAAAAAGAAAATTACCGAAATTCGAAATTGCGGATATTACAATAAAAGTCTGAAATACATATTTACTCAGCGGGAGTTGAATATGAGGCAGAGGAGGTGGTTAGAGTTGATTAAGGATTATGACCTCGAAATCCTTTATCATCCGGGTAAGGCGAACGTCGTGGCCGACGCCTTGAGTCGGAAACCAGTTGCGTTGCGAACGCTTGAGATCCTTACATCTCAGTCTGAGCTTCGGAGGGCTTTGATCGAGTTAGATGTTGAGGTCTCGTTGCCGGGAGCTGTCGGGCAACTTTGTGCTTTAGAGATTTCATCATCTTTGATCGATGAAATTAAGCTGAAGCAATCAGAGGATCCGATGATTACTCAAATCCGAGAGAACGTTCTTAAGGGAAAGTCTCCTGGGTTTGTGATTCACGAGGATGGTATTTTGAGATTCCAGAGTCGGCTTTGTGTGCCGAACGACTCAGAGTTGAGGCAGAGTATTTTACGGGAGGCCCATGCTACACCCTATTCCGTTCATCCTGGTTCGAGTAAGATGTACAAGGACCTGAGAAGAAATTTCTGGTGGAATGATATGAAGGATGAGGTCGCACAGTTCGTAGCGAGATGTTTGACTTGTCAGCAAGTCAAAATCGAGCATCAACGGTCAAGTTATTGCGATCACTTCGTTCGAATGGAAATGGGAAGATATATCGATGGATTTCGTTACGAGTTTGCCGAGATCGAGGTCGGGCATGAATATGGTATGGGTGATTGTCGATCGTCTGACTAAGTCGGCACATTTTCTGGGCATCAAGGACACTTGGGGCCCGGAGAAGTTAGCCCGTGTGTTTATCGCGCAGATCGTGAGACTTCATGGTACCCCGAAGTCTATTGTTTCGGATCGTGATGGCCGTTTTGTATCGCACTTCTGGCAGGCGGTGCATAAGGCGTTGGGTACCCGGTTGCGTTTGAGTACCTCTTTTCATCCTCAGTCAGATGGACAGTCGGAACGCACTATCCAGACGTTCGAGGACTTGTTGTGTGCATGTGCTCTCGATTGGAGTAATGACTGGGAGGAACATTTGCCACTGATCGAATTCACGTATAACAATAGTTGGCACGCGTCGATTCGGATGGCGCCGTACGAGGCACTTTATGGGCGGCGATGTCGATCACCGATTTGTTGGAATGAAACGTTCGATTTGGTCGGGACCGAGCCGGATGTCGTTTTAGAGACGAGGCGGAAGATAGAAGTAATTCGGGAACGGATGTTGATCGCCCGAGTCGGCGAGTCGATATCTGGACGTCCGTCGTCGACCTTTGGAATTCGAGGTAGGAGACCACGTTTTGCTAAAGGTGTCGCCGACGAAAGGAGTTTTTCGTTTTGGGAAGGAAGGGAAGCTGAGTCCGAGATTTATTGGACCCTTTGAGATTCTCGAGCGAGTCGGTGAGTTGGCATACCGTTTGGCGTTACCCCCAGCCTTGAGTCATGTTCATAACGTTTTTCATGTTTCCCAGTTGAGGAAATATGTCCCGGATCCTAGTCACGTCATCGATTATGGTGAGATTGATGTCGCCAAGGATGTTACTTTTGAAGAGCGTCCTTTGAAGATTTTGGAGCATCGTGAGAAGCGATTGAGGCATAAGACCATACCTTTGGTCAAGGTGCAGTGGTCGAGACACGGTGTCGAGGAGGCAACTTGGGAAACCGAGGATAGCATGCGTGCTAGGTACCCCGAGTTGTTTGTTTCTTAAGTTTCGGGACGAAACTTATTTTTAGAGGGGTAGAATGTAATATCCGCATTTTTCTTTCCCTTGTAATTGTATTTCCGGTGTAATTCTCGATTGTAGTGACCCTCGTGTATCCTTCAAAGGTAACTTTTCCGTCATCTTTGATCCGATTCTCGTAATTGTTGTGCGGAACCGCCGTTTCGGGGTTGCCGTGGATCCATTTAGTGTTATTAGTCCCCAAATCTTGCGTCCTCTCGTTTTATGCTCTTTCGGGATCATTTTTATCATTTTGGGACCCAATAGGTGGTGTGGGCGCGGCCTGGTATGCGTGCCGCGACACACAAATTCCTTCGATTGGTGGTCGAACCAATCATGTGTGCCGCGGCACACCCATCCGTGCCGCGGCACGGTGCGAGCGATGCCGCGGCACACTGTCCGTGCCGCGGCACACTCGTGTGTCTTCTGCGACCCAAACCCAGTATGCGGGTGCCGCGGCACACGCAGTGTCTTGCGGCACAACGCCGAAACACAGGCGTAATTTGTTGGCTGTGCGCGGCACACTTGGTGTGCCGCGGCACACAAAGCGGTATCGTGCAAACTCGTCTTTATTAGACGAAATCGCCTGCCTTCTTCCTCATTTCACCGCATCGCGAGAGAGAGTGTAAGAGAGGGAAGAGTTCTTCACCTTTATCCATTGGGGGTCGATTTTCACCATTTTTCTTCGGTAGTGAAGCCCGGCAATCAATCTAACGCGTGTTCTACGGATCTTGGTGCTTGAATCTCCTAAGGTAATATTCTAAAACCCTATTTTCGATTAATTTGGGGGTTTTGGGTTTTTCTTCCGATTCGTTCCGTTTTGTTGGTGGATTCATGATGTATACGATTAATATTGTTAGTATCTTTAGTTTTCCTACGGATTCATGGATATTTTGTGGATTTTTACGGAATCGGGAGGGTTTGGTTGTGGTACGCCCTCGTTGTTATTTTGATACGAATATACATGAATCGTAGGCGGGTTTCCGGGTGTATTCCATTTCCATAATCGTTTAGAAGTGGTTGTGATTGTGCTATTCGAATCGTTAGGTTCATTTTCGTCGGTTCCTCGTGGTTGTGCTTGATCCTTCCGTTACGTTCGTGTCATCGTCTATTTAATCGAGGCAAGTATCCTTATGAACTTACGATCTTGACATAGTAGTTTTGTATGAGAAATTGTGTGCGTGTGTATGCTCACTGCGGGTTAGACTCGACGGGGTCTCGGTAGGGTTCCACGAAGCTGTGGGACCGCGAGCTTGCTTTTAACCACTGTGGGTTAGATCCGACGGGGTCTCGGCAGGGATCCACGAAGCTGTGGGTCCGCGGTTAATTGTGGTGCATTTTTACAAATGTGGTTTGATCATTGGCGTTTCCGGAAATGAGTATTTTGGAACTATGTTTTCTTGAATTGCATGCATTACTATATGTGTAAGATGTAAATTGTTCATTTGGTTACTTGTACTAGCGTAATTGCTAACCCCTCTGGGGACCCGTTTTGGGGGAATTCGTTTTATGAATTTCAGGTCAGGTTCATCGGGACGAGCGGGCGCTGGACCAGTACACGGATGATGGCCATGCGTGATGATTGTGCTAAGTGACGTCTTAATGTCTTTTTGTCTTTCATCTTTTGTGGTTTTGAACTAATAGTTGTACTCGAGTACCTAAGAGTTCTTGTTCGTCCGGATTGTATTGTTGCCTATATGTTGGTGTTGATTGATGATGTTATGTTTGACCGGTTGAACCGGGTGGATTTTTCTGTTTTGCGTCTTTATGACATGGTGTTGGTTTGTCGTTTATGTGAGTCGATGAGTATGATGCTGTTCAGCCTGGTGGGTCCCACATAGGGATTCACGGCGCTGTAATATACCTCGAATATCTTGAGGGTGTTACAAATATCATAAAAAGAATTTATCGAGATCGACTCAAAAGATTAAGGGTGCTAATGAGAAATGGCATCCTAGAAGATATTCGATGGTTAATCGAAGCACATGTTCGATTATCTGGCGAATTTTCAAATTCATTTAAGTACATGACAGGTACAGGTAGGAGTAATTTTGCAAAGAAACGAAGAGCAAAAAGATTAGGTGGATGCTATACATGTGCTCGGTGGACATGTGACACACGGTGAAAATTGGTGGGGTTTGTATCCAAAAAATCGAGAAGATAAAATCGCATTTATCAAGGATGGATTGAGTAAGGAATCTATGGATCACGATATCCAACAGATTCTTGATACACATCCCAGTGGATACGTTCATCGTGAACTATTGGCTCTGTGGACACAATTTAAGGAAGAACTGGAACGTTGTAGTCATGAAAAATTAGTCTCAAAAGATCCAGTTTGTAAGTCCGTTCTGTCAAAGCCGTATAAGGTAAATTGCAAAAAATGCAAGCTGATGAATATTGTTCCCCAATATTTAAATTTCTTAGTTGTCGATAGATAACGTAATTTTTATTGAAAAATATAATATCATATCTTTCGTTTTCTTCTGCAATTTTGTCAAAAAGAAAATAATAAAAGCAGTGACTTATCCGCTCCTCATTTTTCAATGAAAATAGTGAAGTCATTTGTCTTCTAGTAAGAAGTTTGTTCTTTAAATTTAGGATCCACAAATCAGAAATTATATATCTCATAAAAGTATTTTGAAAATCTAGTGTAGAGAGATGGAGTTCTCAGAATCCTCATACAGATCTCATCCGATTAAAACCATATGTATTTTAGGTAGATCCAAACTGACAGGTCATATCCAGCATATAGATATGTCGTATCAATTCGTAAAAGAATTAGGAAAACACAAAATCGATATATTATATGGTGTGAGTAATCATAGATTTTTGGGTTGCCTTTTAGAGGCTGCACAAAATGGGAGAGTAAGAGTAACAAGTGCCTCACACTTTCCCACAGTTAGAACCTAGTATATGGGGTTCAACTGGGTTGATGCTTCAAGTACAGTCTGTGCATGATGGTATGATGTATATGGTGAATAATAGCGATGCATTTATTGTACTTCCATGTGGTTATGACACACAAAATGAGATATTCAATATCACGTCATGGGCTGAGCGGGACTTCCATACCAAACCTATAGGTTTGTTGAATATTAATAATTTCTTCAACGATTTGCTTGCCTTTCTGGATCAAGGAGTAGATCACAATTTTATCTCTCAGCCATCAAGAGATATTCTTATATGTGCCGACACATTTGTTGATCTACTTATAAAGTTTCAAGCATATATTACAGTTAAGAATTTGGAAGTCAAAGCCCATCAGCCACAAACTATTGGCGCCAAACGAAAAAGAAGTTTAGATCCTTTAGATCTTTTATTATGAACCCTAATGTCAGGGAGTGGCAGAGTTATGGAGTTTTACACTCTCGAAACGCACCCCTTTTTATGGGTTTCATATGTATTCTCCTTTTCGCATATTGTCGAGTGTTTATTACCTTTTTGGCTAGTTTCAATATTTTCCACTTCGACTGTTTTGTGCTTTTTCCAGCAATAATAAGATCATCTTTTTGCCTCTATGCAAATACATTATTCTCACGAATATGTGATATATGCTTCTCTATTGTGATATTGATATGATTTCAATGATCCCACCATGTGATATAATCAACATGAGATTAATTGAGCAATTATTTTTCGGTGATATTTTTTCATATCACTTGTCAGATGATCCCACCATGCAGTGTATTTGCATGGAATTTTCTTTAATTTGATCGATTATAATTTCTGGTATTGCTTGCCCAACTTTCTCCATCTTATTATTTCTATCAACTGTTTCTTCTTCAGAGCAGGATTTGAATCATTGATCAACTACTTCTTCAGAGTAGGATTTATTTCTTTCAACTGCTTCTTCAAGAGCATGATAATCGATCAACTACTTCTTCAGAGTAGGATTTATTTTTATCAACTGCTTCTTCAAGAGCATGATAATCGACCAACTACTTCTTCAGGAGCAGTATTTATGAACCATTCATATGGTATAACCAACCACGATGGTAATATATAATATATAAACGGCATATATGTAAAACCATCCGTCTTGTGATAATTGAACTCATCACATAGGAGGTATAATTAGGGGTGAGCTCGGTTCGGTTTGGTACGGTTTCTAGCTAAAACCGATACCGAACCGTATCTTATCGGTATCTAGCATTTGAGTACCGAAATGATTCGGTTTTAAATCGGCTCGGTGTGATCGGTTTCGGTGTCGGTTCGGTAGCGGTTCGGTGTCAATGGGTTGATTAAATGAGCCACTTAAGTTGGGCTTGCACCAGGCCCAAATTGAACTACTTGGGCTAAATCAGACAATTGTAAGTTCAAATAGAAGGATTTATACATAATTAATCCACTTCAAAGCTTGAATAAAAATAAAATCTACTTCAATAACATGATAATAACTAAGGATTCAAAAAGTCCAATATCAGATTAAACAAAAGTCTTGAATTTCGTCCTCAGCACAGGTCCATCAATTCATAACAACATGCACAAAGAAAAAACAAAGTTTGCAGAATAGTCATCTGTTTTATCGGTTCGGTTCGATTTTTAAAGTCGGGATCCATATCTAAAACCGAAACCGAACCGCATAATTCGGTTTTCAAAATTTTAAGAACCGTACCATACCAATATCTTATTGGTTCGGTTTTTCGGTTTCGGTTTTTTCGGTATTTTCGGTATTATCGGTTTTTGTCGGTTTTTCTGCTCACCCCTAGGTATAATAAATATGTAAAACCATCAGTCTTGTGATAATTATATTTATCATATAGGAGGCATCGCCATCCATCATGTGATAATTAAACTTGTCACATAGGAGGTATAGTAAATATGTAAAAACCATCCGTCTTGTGACAATTACATTTATCATATAGGAGGCATCGCCATCCATCTTGTGATAATTAAACTTGTCACATAGGAGGTATAGTAAATATGTAAAACCATCCATCTTGTGACAATTACATTTATCATATAGGAGGCATCGCCATCCATCTTGTGATAATTAAACTTGTCACATAGGAGGTATCACCATCCATCTTGTGGTAATTAATTATCATATGGGAGGTATCACCATCCATCTTATGATAATTAGACCATCACATGGGAAGTATAGTAATATTTGCATAATGTAAGCTCAACAAATAGATGATTTCAACCACCACTTGGAGATAATTATAATAAAGTCAGGAATTAGATTAGTAAATATTTAACTGCTTCTTCTGGAGCAGGTTCGTCCAACCATTTTCTCAAAGTATAATCATGTGGTATTAGGTTGGATCATTAAAAGTCATCATCGACCCCAGTTGTCGGCATCAGTGCCGCTTGGTCGTTCCGTAATATTATACATACCACTTTATAAATTTTCACAGTACAAGGACATATATCCATAAGTGGTTTCAATATTTTTGAAGGAATCAAGGTACTAATTTGTAAATTTTGATAATGACAGATATTAAAAGGATTATAATCAACATATCAATATTAGTGTCAAATTGAAGCTCTCGTGAAATGGGTCACGGTGATATCAAGAAAAATCAATTCTGACATCATATGTATCTTATATGTAAGAAAAATCAGATTTATAATTTAATGAATTAGAATAATATTTTATCCTTAAATATTTTGATATTTATTTCATTTAATTTTTTTTTTAATATCACGGGTCTGTATGTTTCCTTTTTTTTTTTTCAACTTCCAACCAAGTTTATCACGGGTCCGTCAGTTTTGATGAGGGCAAGGGTTTTTTATGGTCAAACCCACCGCCACCTCGAGACGCGAAGAAACGGACGAAAAAAAATGTACCTGGGATGGAATTTGCAAGGGTCCTGTTTCCGCCCGCCGTTTTGTTGCTGTGAAAAAACGCACCGCCATCGCCGAGTTGAGAATGGACGACGCGTGATGAAATGCTCCCGTCGACCACCGAAGTTATTTCCGGAAATAAAACGCCGACCGGCGCCGAAGGGGCAGATACAACAGGGACGACGAGCGTGCCTGGGATAACTTATACGGAAGAACAGCTGACCTCATTCGCGACAAGATTTCCAATAATTTCTTTACATACCGAAAAATAAAGCGGTGAGAGGATGCGGAGGAATAGCGGTCACAACAGTATTGTGAGGAAGGGGACTTTGATGCGGGCCAACTGCAAGAGGAGCTGAAGATTCTTTTTCCCCACTGCAAGTGGAGTTTGTGATGGGGGAGTATTCCACGGCCGCCCATGTAAATTCAATATTTTTTTTCTTACCTTTGCCGTTCGTGTTTCTCATTCCCCCTCCTCTTTTTTTTTTCTTTATCCGCTCTGCATCTCCTTCTTTGTCTTCTCCCTTTTTTTTCAGAAATCGGAGGAATTTTTTTTTTTTGAAACTCTTTAATAGGGATTAGAACATTCGTGCTGATAACGTGTTATAAAACTGAAATATTATAGAGAGAATTTAACGAGAGAATAGAGAAAATGATTCTGAAGTATGTTTTTCATTAATAACTGAAGTCCTATTTATAGGAAAACTTCAGATGGCACAATCGTAATTACATAATTACATCAAGGGCATAATAGTCATTCACATATTATAATACATTATCTTATTACGCATTACGGATATACTTCAACAATTCTTAACAATAGTTATATTATGAGATTCAAAAACTTAGAAGACGAAACGAGTGGCTTTGGACCACTCGCCATGGGTCTTTCACTTAGGGAGACTCGAGTTGGGACAAGAATTTTCAAAGTAACTTTTTAGTCTATGGCTAAACAAGATACCCTAGCTTCTCGAGATATGCTGGTTGAACAATTAAATATTGAGAGCTTCAAGCGGCAATGTGGAAAGCCAGGTCTCAATGGGATCTTACGATTGTGTTGAAGCATTAATCCTACATTGAGAAAATACAGTATTGCCACCAATATATAAAAGATCCTGGACTGCTCCTCTCACTGCCAGGCCCGGCCCTGGCCCATGGCTAGGGGTGGCAATCGGATAATACGGATACGAATATGGCTATATCCGTATCCGAATCCGGAACCAGGAATCCGTATCCGAATCCGGGAAAACCTTATCCGTATCCGAATCCGACGAATATTATCCGGATACGGATAATATCCGAATCCGAATCTGCAATTCCTGGTTTATTTTTCAAAAATAAATGGGTGCAAAGGGAGTTGAACCCACAACTCCTCTCTTTGTGGATTTTTAAAGCCACACTCCAACCACTTGGGCTACTTGATTGTTGTGTTAAAAATAGGAATAATTATAGATAACTTAGTATAAACATATCACTTAATTAAAAATCTACTAAGATCTCCAACCAAATTACTTTTTTATTTTTTGAAAATTTGGGAATATCACTAAATTATAGTAATGATCTACTAAGATCTAAAACCAAATTATATTTATAAAAATTTATATTATTATAAATATAAAATGTGTTATATTTTGTAATTATATATTAAAAATATATTAAAATTATATATTATATATAATTTATCTCGAATACAGATATTTTCGGATACGGATGCGTCTATATCCATATCCGTATCCGGAATTTTCGAATACGAATAATATTCGTATCCGCTTCTTTTCGGATACGGATAATATTCGCTTTTTTCGGATACGAATACAGATATTTCGGACGGATATCGGATTTTTCGGATTTTTTTGCCAGCCCTACCCATGGCTATGATGGCTTGGGCCATGGGCAGCAGGCCCATAAGAGCATCAGCCCAGCCAGGTATTAATATATAATATATATTAATAGGTTCGGCCCAAATATTTTTTTTGCTGCTTCAGCCCATTGCCATTGCCATTACTGCAGTGGGAATAAAGAATAGCAGTAGCAAGTTGCGACTTCAACACTTTATCACGATTTGAAAATCCAATTCATCTTGCTTGCAGCCTTGACTCTCGCTCGCGGATGTATCACGATTCTGAAAACCCTAATTCATCTTGCTGTTTCATTTTTTGCTATTTGAAAATTGGATTTTGCAGGTAGGCATCTAGCATCAGACGGACGGACGCGGAAGCCGAAGACTCTTGCAGTCTTGCTCGTTAGATCAGGCGGACAGGGACAGCTCTCAGGTGTTTTCTATCCTTTTATTAAATAGTAGATATTTGTTTCAATATTTTAGATATGTTTTCTAGATCACAACCATCGGGTGCTCAAAATAGAAAAAGGAAAAAAGACAAATAGAAATCGAGAAATCGATGCAAGGATCTATGAGTAAGTTTCTTGTTAGACCATCAAACATATCTGAAAATTCGGTTGAGCAGCATCCTATTGAAAATCCCGTTGAGCATCCAGTTGAAATTGATTTTGCTAGTGATGATAATGAAAAATTTGATAATATTGATAATGCTTGTGATGATGAAAATAATGATAATTCTCGTGATTGTAAAAATCCTCGTGTTGATGATATTGGTGTCAATATATTTGATCCTAGAGTTTGGGATGGGTTGAATTCAAAAATGAGAGACTTACTTGTTGAAAAGGGGCCTATTAGGGAAACTAACATCGTATTTCCAAAAGATAATATAGGTAGGCATTTCTCTTCTGAATATTATGTTCGTAAATTAAGAAATGGTGAATGCTATGATAGAAAATGGTTGGTTTATTCTAAAGAGTTGGATAAAGTCTTTTGTTTTTGTTGTAAGCTTTTCAAAGACGGTCGATCAAAAAGTCAATTAGCAAATGATGGTTTAAATTGTTGGAAACAACTTGGTCAAAGACTAAACATTCATGAGAATAGTACATAACATATGACTAATTTTAGTATTTGGTCTGAGTTGCGACTGAGGTTGAATAAGAATCAAACACTTGATAGAGAGTTGCAAGAATTAATAAAAAAAGATACTGATCATTGGAAAGAAGTTTTGATTAGAATAATTGCTACTGTGAAATGTCTTGCAAAATATAATTTGCCTTTCCGTGAAACAAATGAAAAATTTTATGAAGAGTCTAATGGAAACTTTCTAGGCATAATTAAAATGATTGTTGAGTTTGATCTTATCATGAAACATCATTTTCGGCTTATTGAAGATAAAAAAACTCATTATCATTATCTTAGCCACAAAATTCAAAATGAACTGATTGAAATGTTGGCATCCGATGTGAAGAGTGAAATCATAAAAAAGATTAAAGAGGCAAAGTATTTTTCAGTCATTCTTGATTGTACTCCCGATGTGAGCCATAAAGAACAAATGACTTTGATTATAAGATGTGTTGATGTGTCAAGTTCTCCTATACAAGTCGAAGAGTTTTTTTTAGAATTTTTGGTTGTAGAAGATACATCCGGCTTTGGCCTTTTTAATGTATTGATGTTTTGAAATCACTTGATTTGGATGTTAATTATATGTGGGGGCAAGAGTATGATAATGGGTCTAATATGAAAGGAAAACATCAAGGGGTGCAAAAAAGATTACTTGATATAAATCCTAGAGCCTTTTATATGTCATGTGGTTGTCATAGTCTTAATTTAGTTTTATGTGATATGGCGAATTCTTGTCACAAAGCAAAAACCTTTTTTGGTACTTGTCATGCAATATATAATATATTCTCTAATTCTACAAAGAGATGGACTGTGTTATTAGAACACATTGACGATTTGACTTTGAAATCCTTATCTTCTACTCGTTAGGAAAGTCATATTGAAAGTGTTAAAGCTATTAAATCTCAAATTAGCCAAATTAAAGATGCTTTGATACAATTAGCTCAAGTAAGTGAGGATGGAAAAGTATGTAGGGACGCTGAATCGTTGGTAAACGGCGAGCTTTCAAGTTTTGATTTTATTGTGAGTTTAGTTATTTGGCATGAAGTTTTGTATAGAATTAATTTAGTTAGTAGGAAATTACAGTCCAAAGATATGCTTCTTGATATTGCAATAGAAAATCTCATGGGATTAGTTGTTTATTTTAAAAAATATAGGGAAAGTGGGTTTACATGTGCTATTAATGAAGCTAAAGAAATTGCAAATAGTATTGGAGTTGAGCTTGAATTTGCTATAAAATGTTCTTTTTCTCGAAAAAAGCAATTTGATGAAATTTCAAATACCGAGTGAGAACAACAATCTGCTCAAGAGACATTTAGAACTGATTACTTTCTTGTTTTAGTTGATATGTCTCTTTCTCAATTGCGAACTAGATTTGAACAAATGCAAGAATTTGAATCTATTTTTGGTTTCTTGTTTGATGGTCGAACGTTATTTACTTTACATGACGATGAATTAAAAAAGTCGTGTTTGAATCTTGAACGTGTTTTAACAAATGGTGATGATTCTGATATTGATTGGGAATGTTTGTTTATGGAGTTACAAGTTTTGAAGGTAATGTTACTGGAAGAGGCATCCAATAGTGGAAATCCTTGGACATCCATACAAATTATGGAGTTTGCTAAGAAGATGGACATGTTTCCAAATGTCTTGGTTGCTTATAGGATTTTGCTGACCGTACCCGTCACCGCAGCATCCGCAGAAAGAAGTTTTTCTAAGTTAAAGTTGTTGAAGTCATATTTGCGGTCTACCATGAGTCAAGAAAGATTGAACGGGTTAGCAATTTTGAGCATTGAAAGTAAGTTTTTAGCAAATATTAAATATGATAAAGTGATCGATATTTTTGCTTCAAAAATGCACGAAGGCATCGTTTTAGGTGATGTATTTTATATTTTATTATATGGGATTTTGGTTTATGTCCCACGTTGTATTGTTTTTATTTTATTTAATAAAGATTCGGCGTGGGGATGAGCCGCCTAGCTTGACTAGGTTCCAAACCCCTTTCAAAAATTTCATTTGCGTAATAAATGGGCATTTTTCTAGCCTTTCGCCATGGGCATCCGGAACCTCAGGACCGGCCCTGCTCACTGCCAATTGGTTTTGAAATGGAACCCCAGACTTTAACATGATATCAGAGCAGACTCTCTACACGTGCGAGCCCAACGGCCCACGATGTTCTAGCTCCGCGACACCCGAGCTAAAAAAATTCCACACTGTAAGCCTTAACTCCGGCTACGCGTGAGGGAGGGTATTGAAGTATTAATCCCACATTGGGAAAATACAAGCATTGCCATCAATATATAAAATATCCTGGACTATTCCTCTCATAGGTTTTGAGCTGGAACCCCAGACTTTAACAGATTGGATTTGACGGGGTCTAGCATGGAGCAATCTCTTGGGGACGACTTTTTATGCGTGCGGTAGTTGAGGATATTTAATAACCTGAGAGTCGGATACACATCTCGCGATTTAGGTGATAGCAGTTCTGAGTGGACGAATGTGTGGGTGGGGCTGCCATAGCCCGTTTTGGCTGTTGTGCAAAAGCATGATGGACGGCCGATTGGCAATAGCATAATGTACCCGACAAACCACATGGACTAAGCCCGTAACGGATCAAAAACCACAAGGACATGACCCGCTGAAAAAAAAAGTATAGGGACTAAACATGTGAAACACGACAAACCACAAGGACGATTTATGTAATTAACTCTAATATTTAAGTGAGATATTTATTTTGAAAATTAGAAAAATAAATAAATTTCCTATGAGATATTTAATTTGTGAATTTTTCAAAACTAAAATGCGGCAGGCTTAAACCCGATTAGTGATGAATTGACCCAGACGACTCTCTTGCTCGGTCCACATTTAGGCATGTCAATTTTATTCGTATTCGATTCTACTCGTCGGATAAATCTCAAATCGGGTCAGGTACTGGCTGAACCCGAAATTTTATGATCGGGTATGGGTATAATAAATTACCCTATTACCCGACCCGATTACCCGATCCGTGTACCCGTTTGAATTATATAGATATATTATTATATATTTTACATAAAAATTATATTATATTATATATTATGTATATTATTATATAAAATATAATATTTTAAATATTTATTATACTAAATTGAATTTATTAATTATATTAAATGTATCTATGATATATATTAAAAAATATTTATATTTTAAAATATAGGATATACGGCTACCCGAATACCCATTGGGTACCCAATTATCCAATGAGCAATACCCAAACCCGATCCAAATCAAATAAGGTAGGGTATGAAAGAAACATATCCGTATCATAACCGACCCATTAACATCCTTATCCACATTTCTGAAAGAGAAATGCTAGGTGTACACATTATTGTACACACTATCATACACACTAACTCCACCAACCCTCAAAACTAACACTAAAATAAAAAGTAACGGAAAGAAAACTAACAAGTCAAAACTAATATCAACACACCAAGACGTGTAAAAAAGTTGCAATTTAAAAAACAAAAAAAATTATTAAAACAAAATAAGTAAAATTATTTATTTCGTGTACCTCGTGTCGTGTCGTGTACCCAAAGGGTATACACAAAACCGACACTAAATCTCGGTCGTGTACTTTCGTGTTCGTGTATTTTCGTGTCGTGTACTCAAAATGCAAACTCAAACACTAAATTTTCGTGTCGTTTTCGTGTCGTGTTTTCGTGTCGTGTGGTAAATTGACGGGTCTACTCAAATGGTAGATTCTAGGGCTGTCATAAAATTGGGTTTGATTTTTTTTATTGCAGGAACCGAACCCGAACCGAATTGTGTATTTCGGGTTCAGTTCCATATTTTTTCTTTCGGAACCGAACACAACCCGAACCGAAATTTTCGGTTCGATTCCGACAATATTTCCGTTTCATTTTTTCATGTCTATATGAATCTATTCATCTGTTTCAATCTAAAAAATTCAATTTAAACAACAATAGTCTATTTAAAAGCAAAGCTTGACTCCAATTTAAATTTCTAAACAACAATAGTTCAATTAAAAGCAAGATAGTGAAGATACAATATTGAATATTTAGTTGATACAATGAAAATATCAAACAAAATGAAGCAACAAAAGAGTAACTTGAACCAATTTAAACAACAATAGTCTATTTATGAAAATTTATTCGCAGGAATCGAACCCGAACCGAATTTCTAAATTCGGGTTTGGTTCCAAAAATATACATAATTTCAACACCCAAAAACCGAACCAAACCGAGAATTTCGGGTTGAAAATTCCCAACCCTAGTAGATTCCCTTTCCAAATCAAACTAATCCACACAAACCAAATAGAAACAAAACCAAACCAAACTATTTCACACAAACTGTTCATGTAATAAAACCAGTAGATAAACCAAAACTAAACACAAATCAAATATTGTTCACAATATCCATATAAAACCAAACTAATCCACATAAACTGTTTATTGTTCAATACAATTCCTGTACATAAAACAACCTGAGTGCGTGGACATCAAAGGCAACTCTTGAAGAAGTTATTGTTCGTATTTAAATTAGACTTGTGAACATGATATCCTAATGTTGTCGATCCCTCCACGTCGTGTGTTACGAAGGGAAAATGCAAGCTTTCCGAAGTTCCAAGATCTTTACTTTGACTTGCAAGGGGTGTTAATTCCTACACACGAAATTATTTTTTCACTTATTAACAAAAAAATCCAAAAAAATATAAGACATCAACTAATTTTGCCTAATTTACCTCACACTGTTTGTATGGTTCCTTTGTCTGCCATATACTTTTCTTCGAAGCAACCTTTTCTTTGGCTTGTTTCTTTTTGCTGGTAAGTTCTTCACATGTTGATTTCAATCTCCTCACACGTGGCCGGCCCTTACTATGAACCTGCGCAGGGTTGCCAATGGTTGCGCTCTCCTTGGTCAGCAACATACCACGGCTCTGTGACACGCTCCCATCTTTATCTTTGCTTGAGGAATTTGGTTGATTGCTACAACATACATCTTCTTCTTTTTCTAACTTCGCCTTCAACGAACGCAAGGATGTCACAACTGCATTACACCCTTCCTCAGATTCTTTTGCCAAATCGATAACCTCGTGGAACACATTGGACATCGCATCAACTCGACGACCTTCAGGAGTATCTACCCAATTATTATAGCATATGCGAATTTGAGAATGCTTCCTTCTGACATTCTTACTCCATCTCTTTAATAGATACTTGTCCGAGATATGCCAAATTCTCTTGTACCTCATTCCAGTAAAAATATGTCGGCATATAATCCCTCTAAACTCAAAAAGTCGACAATTACATCTAACATCATCCCAATTATCATTTGTGCTAACTTTGAACCCGACAATCCGACGAATTTCTCAATATGAAATATACTCCTCAATCTCATATTCTGAAAATACACCACTTTTGCTTGATGAAATGACCGTACAATCCATCATCCTAGCCATCTCACCCTGAATCTCCTTAAATTTGTCATTTGTGTAAACTAGTTGAAACTGCATCTCAAATTCAAAATGGCTAATGAGAGGAAGTGCAGTTTGGTAAGAGCGATAATCTGCAATAGACTCAATTTCGGCTTTTTTCCTCAAAGCATTCTCGTATTGCTCCACAAATTCTTTTAATGTGGTCCTTGCATGTACAAACCCATCAAAAAAAGCATTCATATTCTCACTTCGTTGTGTAGTTGACATTCCAGCCCAGAAGGTATCTTTCACAAATACAGGCACCCAATGACATCTTTCCTCATACAGACCCGCTAGCCAATCATTTACATCAAGCTGATATTTCAAAATAAAGCTTGTCCACTTATCTTCAAACTCCTGCTGTGTCAGTGTGTCATATACAGCATTCTGTAATGAAAACTTTATGTTTTCATAATCCTTGTAGCTTTTCAACTTTTCTGGTAACTTTTTCATAATATGCCATAAACACAATCTGTGGTGCGCATTTGGAAAAACAATCTCAATTGCATTTCTCATTGCTCTATCTTGATCTGTAATAATTGCATTAGGCGGAGACCCTCCCATACAAACAAGCCAGGCTCTGAATAACCAAACGAACGTGTCTGTATCTTCTTTTGAAATTAATGCACAACCCAACAAAATAGACAAGCCATGGTGGTTAACCCCGACAAATGGAGCAAATGGCATATCGTACTTATTTGTAAGATAAGTAGTGTCGAAGGTGACCACATCCCCAAACTCCTTAAAAGCTGCACGACTCCTTGCATCTGCCCAAAAGATATTTTTCAGACGACCCTTTTCATCGAGATCCATCAAATAAAAGAAATTAGAATTATCGGCTTGCATTTTAAGGAAATATGTGTGCATAGCATCGGCATCTCCCTTCAAAAGTCGTAGTCATCGTTTCTTATCCTTAAAATTACGGCAGTCCTTCTCCAAGAACGGCAACTTATCATAACCTCCATTTTCGACGCTAATAGCAGTAAATGTTTTGTGCATTCTTATACCAGCCCTCTCATCAACCTCTATTCGTCTCTTGGCTGCCGTGGTGAGCGCTCGATTACACTTATGAAATCGAGACTTTGTAGGACTCAAATCATGATTGTGGTCCAATTCAACTTGTGTCAATGTAAAACGCCCACTGGCACCACCAAATATCCTGATCCTTGCTTTGCATCCTGTCCTTGCGGTGGGACGTGGCTGAAGTGGATTGATAGTTCTACTCAATGACTGTCCCTATCGAACACAAGCATATATCACAAATTTAACTTCGCCATCTGCTCCCTTATTACTTGAACGCTTACACACACCAAATCCAATCGTTCGGGCATACTGTTTATAGAAATTGCACGCTTCCTCAATCGAGTTAAATTTCATCCCAACAAAAGGCACCTTAATTGGTCCTTCGCCGGCGTGGCTATGTGCTCCTTCCATTTCCAATATTTCATCATCTTCAGCACTTTCTGAAATACATGCTGTATCTTTGTCCATTTTCCAACTTTCTAATCTACTGCTAAAATATTCAAATGGAGCTAAAATATTAATGGAGCTACTGCAATGTCTAACATATTTTTTTCCAACGTATTTTTTCCTCCTGCTATTGAATATGCAAAAAAAGAACAAAAAAAAATCCTGGAGATTAAGAAAGACTACTTACCAAAGGTTCAGGGCGAGCTTCTTATTCCAGTAATTTGATTTTTTAATTTTTTTTTTAGTAGTGAAGCTTTATGTTGGTAGAGGGAGAAAGGGTTCTGCTCTGTGGAAAAAAGTGTCTTCTACGTGTGGGAGAAATGAGTCAAAGACAAGATCAGGTTTAATAATATTTATATTTTAAAGATGATTCTTTTGGTATTACACCTATTTTTCTTACTTTCCGTTACTTTTTATTTGACCGTTAGTTTTGAGGGTTAGTGGAGTTAGTGTGTATGATAGTGTGTACAATAATGGGTACACCTAGCATTTTTCTTTCTGAAACCTTTTGAGTTAGGAACAGTTGATGGTTTTTATTTATATAATAAGACTGTATTTCGATAAGTACTCTCTCTCTCTCTCTATATATATATATATATATTATAATAATAATAATAATAATAATAATAATAATAATAATAATAAAGATAATCGTGTCATAAAAATATAGTGACAGTATCATAACTAAATTAAAATAATCAAATTATAAGTTACTTTAGTAGAAAAAAGAATATGTTGGTTTCTAAAAATTTATTGGCGACCGACGAATTTGCCGTTAAATATATAAAAAAAATGGACCCCCGAAAAACATGCCTACAGGCCAAAGAAAAAAAAAAAGAAAAAAAAATGACCGACCATCGAAAAACAAGTCGGTAGCCCATTGTTAAAATAAAAAAAATTGACCGGTCGCAACGATGGTCCGTCGGAAAGCAGGCCGGTGGGGCCTGGCAAAAAATAGGCCGTCGGAGGTTTTCCCGCGGCCTTGCGTTAAAATAGTAAAAGAAAAAAAACTCGTCGGTAGCTGGTGGTAACCCCGCCGGAAAAACTTGCTCGCAGACCTCGCGTTGAAAAAAAATTGGCGGCTCGCGGCTGCCCTACCGGAAAAATTGGTTGGCCAGAGGTCCATTGGAGATCTCAGGAAAGAATTTTATTCTTTTGAAAATTAGTTGTCCATCTTAATTTAATATTCTACATGTTTTTTTTTAAATTATTATTGTTGAACATTTGATGTTATTATTATTATTATTAAATTCAACACAAAGGGAAGTAGAGGAATATATGATCTTTTCATATGCGTATTACGACCAAAAAAATGTTGATTGTAATGCTGTAGAAAATGAAAAATGATGCAAAAACCGAGGCAAGAGTTGGACTCTCTCTCCGTAAGACGAAATTGCCCCGCACAGTACACACGGTTGAACGGCAAACGTCCCCAAGATACAACGGTTTTTCGATGAACTCGATACCCTGTACTAGGAATCGAATTCCGGGCGAACTACTGGATATTTGGGACTTTGTAGTATGAACTTAGGCTAGTATGACAGTATTATTATCTTGATTATTATCTGTGTGAAATCATCATCCGCAGGGGCTTATTTATAGCCTGTAAAGCACCCTGTCCGAATCTGTAATATCCGCATTTTTTTCGTTCCCTTGTAATTGTATTTCCGGTGTAATTCTCGATTGTAGTGACCCTCGGGTATCCTTCAGTGTAACTTTTCCGTCATCTTTTGATCTGATTCTCGTAATTGTTGTGCGGAACCGCCGTTTCGGGGTTGCCGTGGATTCATTCTATGCTATGATGCGTTTTGAGGTGTTCCGTTTGATGTTTCGTTCGTATTCTGGTGTAGTGGACCGTTTATGTTCTGTACCTAGCGCACGCTAATTTTTCTGCATAGCGCGCGCTAGAAGTTCCTTTGTAGCGCACGCTACGTTTACTTCGTAGGGCGCGCTAGCGAGTGAACCCTGGGGGGTGGCAGTTCAACTCCCAGGCCTCTGGACTATCGGATTAGCGCACGCTATCTTGTCTAGCGCACGCTAATGTCGGGAGACTAGCGCACGTTAAGTTGTTCGATGGCGCGCTAGTGTGGTCCAAGATCGGGCGCTTTACTCGAACTCAATCGGATGCTAGTTAGCGCACGCTACGCTTGTATGGTAGCGCACGCTAACAGGTCGAGTGAGTTTTGGGCATTTGGCTACCGGACTCGGTGATGTTCGGGTAGCGCACGCTATTGGTCGATAGCGCGCTACCTAGAGGTTATTAGCGCACGCTACGCATGTATGGTAGCGCACGCTAACGCCAAAACACAGCTCTTGGATCGGGACGCTAACGGTAGGGTTTGTAATCTTATCCCGTTAGCGCACGCTAACCTTGAGGTTTTAGCGTGCGCTAACACTCCCTGGCTATATAAACCAGGGAGTTGACCGAGATAATCACAAAATCTCATTTCTTCCTCTCTCCGCGGCGAAGGCGATCCCGAAGCGATTCTCTTGGCGATTTCTTCCTCCAATCATCTCATCCAACGTCCTTCTTGAGTTCTTGGAGTATTATATCAACATAAACACGAATCTTTCGTCCTAATCCACGGTAAATCTCTTAGAACCCTACTTTTGGATAATTTGGGGGTTTTGGGATTTTCTTCCGATTCGTTCCGTTTTGTTGAGGAATTCATGATGAATACGATTAATATTGTTAGTATCTTTAGTTTTCCTACGGATTCATGGATATTTTGCGGTTTTTACGGAGTCGAGAGGGTTTGGTTGTGGTCCGCCCTCGTTGTTATTTTTGGTACAAATATACATGAATCGTAGGCGGGTTTCCGGGTGTATTCCATTTCCGTAATCGTCTAGAGTTGGTTGTGATTGTGTTACTCGAATCGTTAGGTTCATTTCCGCCGGTTCCTTGCGGTCGTGTTCAACTCTTCTGTTCCGTTCGTGTCATCGTCTATTTAATCGAGGCAAGTATCCTTATGAACTTACAATCTTGACATAGTAGTATTGTATGAGAAATGGTGTGTGTGTGTGTGTGTATGCTCACTACGGTTTAGATCCGACGGGGTCTCGGTAGGGGTCCACAAGAGACGTGGATCGACGAGCTTGCTTTTAACCACTACGGGTTAGATCCGACGGGGTCTCGGTAGGGGTCCACAGAGACGTGGATCGACGGTTAATTGTGGTGAAATTTTACAAATGTGATTTGATATTGGCATTTCCGGAAATGAGTGCTTTCGAACGGTTTTCTTTATTGCATGCATTTACTATATGTGTAAGATGTAAATTGTTCATTTGGTTACTTGTACTAGCGTAATTGCTAACCCCTCTGGGGACCCGTTTTGGGGAAATTCGTTTTATGAATTTCAGGTCAGGTTCATCGGGACGAGCGGGCGCTGGACCAGTACACGGATGATGGCCATGCGTGATGATTGTGCATAAGTGACGTCTTAATGTCTTTTTGTCTTTTCATCTTTTGTGGCTTTTGAACTAATAGTTGTACTCGAGTACTTAAGAGTTCTTGTTCATCCGGATTGTATTGTTGCCTTTATGTTTGTGTTGATTGATGATGTTATGTTTGACCGGTTGAACCGGGTGGTTTATTCTGTTTTGCGTCTTTATGACATGGTGTTGGTTTGTCGTGTATGTGAGTCGATGAGTATGATGCTGTTCAGCCTGGTGGGTCCCATATAGGGATTCACGGCGCTGTAATATACCTCGAATATCTTGAGGGTGTTACAGAATCGGTGTGTCTTTCTGACTGGATAGACACCTTGTGGTCCGGTGGGAAGGGCTGCATTGGTTCAGAATAGCTGAACCATTGTGCTGGTCGAGATTACACTGAATGGTCCGAACCATTGCATTGGTTCGGCCGTTAACCGCCCGCTTGTGTGTCACTCCCGCTGTGTCACTGCCACGTGTCATCCTAGTCACTCTCCACGTCATCCGAGCCACTATCTCATATGTCAAAATGAAAGGCTCCTCATAGCTCCTCGCTCCGAGGCGTTCGAGCGAAGTGCGCCTAGGAAGCGCCCGTTGCGACAAGTGCGACGTGCACGTGCTCGGACTTGGAAGGTGCTTTGCACCTTCCTCGTAGGATTTGGATTTTAGCCTTAAAAATTAATTAAAGTCAACTAGGGTGCACCATAATGGAGCACACTTGATTGCTCCTTTATGATGGAAAGTCCTTTATAAATAGCTCAACTTTTTCTTACTTCTCCAATGTGGGGTGGGATTCCACACCACATCCCCAACTATTAAATGGCTTAACTTTGTGCATTAATTACTCATTCATTTCTTAACGAAATTGAACAAGTAAATACACTAAATTAATCTACACAAAATGTAGATTCCAAATATACCATTTAATGTCATTAATTACCATAATTAATTATGGTATTAATTAAGCTATTTTTCCAACAATCCCCCACATGAATGATGATTAATGCAAATGCAACATGCACTAAGTCCCGACGACCTATTATTGCTTCAGGATAGGTGGTAGTTAGCCTTGAACCTTCCTTAGTGTAATGCTATCGGATTTACTCGTTGCTTAGTGAACGTGATGTCTTGAACCGGTCAACTTTTGTGTAAACCAAGACAATAACATACACACAATAATAGATCTAATATCTTTCGTTCTCACGTTGTGTCCATTTTGGCCTTGGACCATTTCTTGGATTCATAAGTGTTACTAATTTTATGAAGCGGACTTACTTCTTCACTTATATAGGTGACCTCCTATGAAGAGTATCCTGCCATACTCCACCTATAAAAGGCTATATGAATCATTAAAAGCTTTAAAAAGCTTACCCTTTACCACAAACTGCAGGCTTGCACTTGAACAGCTACGAGAATGGATTTTCAAGTGCTTTAACTTGAACTTTCACAACTTAGTTGTCTCATTGAGCCAAGTTCTTGGGATCTCCAATCATCCTGGTTGAGTTACCATTATGAAAATTCTCAATGTGTGGATTTCAATCCCATTCCCCTTGCTGCATTATATAATTGATCACGGTTAATACCTTTCGTAAACGGATCTGCTATATTGTCTTTTGACTTTACATAGTCAATACACATTATTCCTGTAGTGATCAAATGTCTAATGGTATTGTGTCTTCGACGAATATGTCGAGACTTACCATTATATATACTGTTCTTTGCCCTCCCTATGGCTGCCATGCTATCACAATGTATCATAACGGGAGGCAAAGGTTTTTCCCAACAGGGAATATCTTCTAAGAAGTTTCTTAACCATTCGGCTTCTTCTCCGGCTTTGTTTAAGGCAATAAACTCCGATTCCATTGTAGATCGGGCTATGCATGTTTGCTTAGAAGATTTTCATGATATTGCTCCTCCACCAATGGTAAATACATAACCGCTTGTGGATTTAGAGTCTTTAGTATTGGATATCCAGTTGGCATCACAATATCCTTCCAAAACAGCTGGATATCTCGAATAGTGTATACCATGATTGACAGTGTGTTTTAAGTATCTCAACACTCTTGTCAATGCGATCCAATGATCTTTTCCGGGATTACTCGTAAACCGACTTAGTTTACTAATAGAATATGCTATGTCTGGCCTTGTACAATTTGCTAAGTACAATAGACTTTCAATTATCCTAGCATATTCTGTTTGTGATATGGGTTCTCCTCGATTTTTGGCTAAGTGTAAACTTAAGTCAACAGGTATCTTAGCCGGAGGTAGATCGTATGCCTTGAATTTCTTAAGTACATTCTCAACATAGTGAGATTGTGATAAGACTATTCCATCGGGTGTTCTGGAGATCTTGATTCCTAAAATCACATCGGCTAATCCCATATCCATCATGTCGAAGTTTTTCTTTAACATTTCCTTAGTGCCTATGATGATTTTATTGTTGCTACCCATAATTAGCATATCATCAACGTATAGACACACAATGACAAAATTGTCAAATGTACCTTTGATGTACACACATTTATCGCATTCATTGATCTTGAAACCATTTGACATCATTACTTGGTCAAATTTCTCATGCCATTGTTTGGGTGCTTGCTTAAGTCCGTATAAAGACTTAACAAGTTTGCAAACTTTGTTTTCTTGGCTGGGAACCACGAACCCTTCGGGTTGTTCCATATAAATTTCATCTTCTAAATCTCCATTTAGAAAGGCCATTTTTACATCCATTTGGTGTATCTCAAGATTGTACAATGCTGCTATTGCAAGTAGCATTCTAATGGATGTAATCCGAGTAACTCGTGAGTATGTATCAAAGTAATCATACCCTTCCTTTTGTTTGTATCCTTTGGCTACCAAACGTGCCTTGTATTTGTCAATAGATTTATCACCTTTGTATTTCTTCTTGAGAATTCACTTGCAACCTAACGGTTTATTTCCCGGAGGAAGATCAACAATGTGCCAAGTGTGATTGTTCAAGATTAACTCGATTTCACTATTGATAGCTTCTTGCCATAGATCGGCATCGGAACCAGACAATGCTTCCTTGATTGTCTTTGGTTCGTCTTCTAAAGAATAGACTACAAAATCCGGACCAAAGGTTTTTGCAGTTTTTATTCTTTTTCCTCGCCTTGGTTCCGGTGTTGGTCCATTACTATTTGGCGAGATTTCATCATAAGTCCTCTTTTTCGGACTTATTTCATTCTTTTCTTTCTTAGGGAATATAGTTTCAAAAAATATGGCATTTCTTGATTCTATAATCATTCCCTCATTAATATCGGGTACTTCCGATTTGTGTACCAAAAATCGGTATGCACTACTATTATTTGCATATCCTATGAAAATGCAATCAACCGTTTTTGGTCCTATTTTTACTTGCTTGGATTTCGGTACTTCAACTTTTGCTAAGCACCCCCACACTTTTAAGTATTTATAGGACGGCTTCCTTCCTTTCCATAATTCATATGGAGTTTTATCTTGCTTCTTTTTGGGTAATTTATTCAGAATTTTATTGGCCGAAAGAATAGCTTCTCCCCACATGTTAAGTGATATGCCCGAGCTTATCAACATAGCATTCATCATTTCCTTCAATGTTCTATTCTTTCGTTCGGCAACACCATTCGATTGGGGTGCATAAGGTGCAGTCGTTTGGTGAATAATGCCATTTTCACGACAATATTCTTCAAAAGGTGCAACATATTCACCACCTCGATCACTTCAAATCATTTTGATTTTGGTGTTGAGTTGATTTTCAACTTCTGTTTTGTATGTTTTGAAAGCTTCGAATGCTTCGTCTTTGCTTCTCAAAAGATACACATAACAAAATCTTGTGCAATCATCAATAAAAGTTATAAAATAATTCTTTCCATCTCTTGTTTGCACAAGTTTTAAATTGCACAGATCGGTGTGAATCAATTCAAGAGGTTTTGTCGATCTTTCCACTGAATGAAAAGGAGATTTTGCCATTTTTGCTTCAACACATATTTCACACCTTTTGTGTTGATCGAAAGTCATTTTTGGCAATAAATCTAAATGTACTAAACGAAGTATATTTAGATTTGCATGTCCTAATCTATCATGCCATAAATTAGGAGACTCAACCAAATAAACAACTTTATCGCTTATTTCATTTCCACCACGTACATTGATAGCATTCATTTGAAAAGGCCGTTATCTATATAGCCTTTTCCGATAAAGTGACCATTTTTAGTTATTACAACTTTATCCGCTTCAAACACTAGCCTAAATCCGGCTTTGCTCAATGCCGAGCTGCACACAAGATTCTTACGGATGTCCGGAACATGTAGCACATTTTTGAGCGTCAATTTCAATCTAGACGTCATCTTGAGTATAACTTCTCCAGCCCGACAACATTTGAGGCAATGGAGTTTCCCATGTACAATTTTCTTTCTTCGGTGACGGGCTCGTATGAGGAGAACATGGTTTTATCAAGACAAATATGTTTAGTAGCGCGGTGTCCACCCACCATCCGATCGGGATTCCAACCATATTGATTTCATCTACAATCGCACACGTATCAAGACTGACAAATCGACGGGAACATACTTATTCTCGATAATATTTGCTTGATCTCTCTTCTTGTCCTTCTCTGGTTTGCGGCAATTTTTCGCCATATGCCCGAATTTACCGCAGTTGTAGCATTCTCCTTTGATCTTCTTTTGATTCTTCGAGTCTTGCTTCTTCCCGTTAAATTTCCGCTTTTTGTTGTTGCTTGACTCGATGAGATTTGCTTTTGCCTCCATAGATGACTTGTTCATCTTGACATCGGTCTTCCGATTGTCCTCTTCGATCCTCAGTCGCACAATTAGATCTTCAAGGCCCATTTTCTTGCGTTTGTGCTTGAGGTAGTTTTTGAAGTCCTTCCACATCGGGGGCAACTTCTCGATTATGGCAGCAACTTGAAAGGATTCAGACAAGCTCATTCCTTCTGCCAAAATATCGTGCAGGATCAACTGTATTTCCTGCACTTGCTCGAGAACAGTTTTGGTGTCCACCATTTTGAAGTCAAGAAAACGACCCACGATGAACTTTTTCAAGCCGGCATCTTCAGTTTTATATTTTGTCTCGAACGAGTCCCACAACTCTTTGGACGTTTTGATTGTGGAATAAACATTGTAAAGTGTGTCATCCAACCCATTCAAAATATAGTTCCGACATAAGAAGTCGCTGTGATGCCATGCATCCAATGCCGTGCGTTTCTGGGTGTCAGTTTCATCATCCCCCACAACAGGAGGAGATTCGGAAAGGAAGCGGCAGAGATTGAGAGTAGTAAGGTAGAACAGCATTTTTGATTGCCAACGTTTGAAGTCGGTACCTGAGAACTTGTTAGATACCCAAGTATACCAATAACAAATGTAAATCATATACAGGCGTTCGAGCGAAGTGCAAAGTGCGCCTACGAAGCGCCCGTTGCGACAAGTGCGACGTGCACGTGCTCGGACTCGGAATCGGACTCGAAAGGTGCTTTGCACCTTCCTCGTAGGATTCGGATTTTAGCCTTAAAAATTAATTAAAGCCAACTAGGGTGCACCATAATGGAGCACACTTGATTGCTCCTTTATGATGGAAAGTCCTTTATAAATAGCTCAACTTTTCCTTACTTCTCCAATGTGGGATGGGATTCCACACCACATCCCCAACTATTAAATGGCTTAACTTTGTGCATTAATTACTCATTCATTTCTTAACGAAATTGAACAAGTAAATACACTAAATTAATCTACACAAAATGTAGATTCCAAATATACCATTTAATGTCATTAATTACCATAATTAATTATGGTATTAATTAAGCTATTTTTCCAACAAAAAACACAGTTGTCCTTTATATATATATATATATATATATAGTACTAATATATAAAAGTTATATCATCTAATTTATTTTTAAAATATTTTCATATATTATCTTTTTATAATGATTTATATTATAATTGAATAATTATTCAAGACAATGTTTCATTTAAAAAAACCACAACAGTTTAAATTCATAAACGGGTGGGAGTATTTTATTTTGATGCAATCTCCTAATGAAATGCTTAATTTCCTTTTGGTTATTTAACACTACATGTTTATAGTGTACCACTTAAGTTTGAATTTTTATTTTTTTCAAGTTGAACTTTGACATTAATATATCTTCCAAAATAATTAATAAAAATTGTTGAAAGATATTTTTATAAAGATATGTTTAAATGTGAATCTATAAATATAATTTTTGTAAATTTTATGATTATTTTTTATGAGATAATCTATGGTTAAAAAAATCAAAATATAAATTAATATGAAACATAAGGAGTAGTCTCTTGCAAGCTAGATTACTGCATGATTCATATTGCATTATTTGATTATGTGTATGGATATTATTCTTATTGAAATTGTTGGAAAAAATATTTTTTAATTAATTTTGGTGGTTAAAAAAAATTAATTTATGTAAAATTAAATGGTCCAGAATTAATCTACGTATTATAGATAATCACCGAATATCTAATTCCTAAAAAAAATCAATTTACGGTAATGAAAAATAATAATTAGAGTTGGTCATTTAAAAGGAGATGAATAAGAATATGTAAATCTTATCCAACACTAAATATATTATGAAATTTAAGACACTTATTAAATGAAGAGGATTGTTGAATGTGAAATATCTCTTTAAATTTGTATTAGTATTTAATACTTCCTTTGTTCTTTTATTATTGCAACGTGTTGATTATTATACTGTTCACATATTCTCTTTTGACCATCTTTTGTGATTTATACATATGAAAAAATATAGTCATGTAGGATCTTATTAGATTCATCTCGAAATATACTTTCAAGAGTAAAAAATTGAAGATATTAATTTTTATAATTTTTAAAAGTAAAAAATTGAAAATATTAATAATCAAAATTGTGTATTGACAAATGTAAAAATCTAGATGTTGTAGTTATAAGAGAACAGTTGTAGTATTTTGATTACTTGCGAGTTAAATAATATATCACTGTTACCATCGCAACTCGTGACTCGTGTTCAATAAACTCTATTATATCACTGTAGGCCCAATTTTGCATGATCACTCAACATTGGGTATCGGTAATCAAGGGTATTACTAAACACCGTCCAAAATTACTAGACACCGCTCTATAAGATTACTTTTTTGTCCATTTCAAAATCTTTCATTATTTATAAATACCACACCACACCAAAATCTTTCAAGCTCAAGTTTTTCGAATTGAAATTTAGAAACAATTTTTCATTTATTCTACAGAACACACAATCAAATATATATCGTCAATATCATCGACAACTACGAAAATGAACGAGAATTCGCTGTTGCTACCCAAAATATTATCCGGAGATAGATATTGCTGGAATGGATGGGATAGCAAACAAATGCAAGAGCACTTCCGTGAGAAAGATAAATAACACAAGATTTGCCGGGGTTGTTAGTCCCGAGCTTGAATGCTCTCGCGAGATATTATTAATACTAATATTCGGGGATACAAGTACTAATGTAAGAATACAATTACAATTAGTGTAAAGATTCTTGTTATCTTAGCTAGTGAGCGTGTAGATTGCCGGAAGAACCAGATTTGATGCTCTCTGAGTTCTTGTAACAAAGGAGATGAACAGTCGCGGCGGTGAGAGATCGACTGTCTCTCACGGCGAGTATTTAGCTGGATGCTTGGGCTCCTGGGCTTATGAAACTCTTGGAATCTGTCTGGTGGAGACTTGCTGCCTCTGCCAATCGTCTTCTGGACGAGAGATTCGGAGAGAGAAGTCCTGAGATGGATTCCGGTGAGAAAGCCGGGAGCTTGATGATAAGTGTGTTCTCAACTGTTGGTGAAATGAGTTTCGAACCGTAGGTCAAATGAATTGGGAACCTTTTTCCAGTAGGAGGAGGTTCTCTATTTATAGGACTTGGGTATCTTGGCGATCGCCTTTTACGCATTATAATAATCGGGCGATCGTCCTTTAGCACATGGGCTTGTTCCCTTAAAGTCTGCAGGAGTTCTTTGGCGATCAAGCATGCGGTCGATGGGGAGCTTACGCGTCTGAGTTGCTTTGATCATCACGGGCGGTCCCACTGACAACTTTTGGCGCGCCTGCCGGTAGGTGAGGTAGGTGACAGGCTGTGGTCAAAGGTCTTGTCTGTCAGCAAAAGATCTTGCCTGTCAGCGAAGATCTTGTCAGTGCCTTTTGTGGATCTGCACGTGGGTGCTGTTCTGAGATCCAATCCTCGATGACTTTGACGGGCGATCATCTCTGCTCGGGGCGCAGGTCGACCGTCCTTAGCCAGACACTAGAGTCGATCGCTAGATGCCGAAGGGCGATCGCCTTGGGAGTCGATCGCTAGGTACCTGATGGTGGTCTGATATCTTCGACTTGGCGAGCTAGCCATAGTTTGACTGGAGTTGACTTGGTCGCTCGGCCTTATAGTCGATCGCCTGTGGGGATGGATAAATCGTGACACAAGCCCCCCAGCTCGCTCATACGTTGGAAACGTGGGGTGAGGTGGCTCTCTTGGCGATCGCTGAACTTTTGACGAGCGACTTTGTGTTTAACTGAACTGGCGATCGTCTTTGAGCTGATATACTCTGGGTTCGGACGACCTGGTTGGCCGCTAAACTGCGCGGGAAAAAACAATGGGTGTGGAAAAGTCTCCGCGCACGTGTCGGGCTTCTATTGGAGGACGCCAACGGTCATTAATGACTCCTCGGCTGACGCGTCCTTGAAAAGACGCGTACGCGGGTCTCGAGGGGGTCAATTAATGCGTCGTTTGAGATCCGACCCCTGAGGTTTTCCCTTATTGCAAACGAGTCCCTGCCTTCTCCTATAAAAGGGGCGCGGTGCTGCAGTTTCATACTCACGCGTACTTATTGGAGAAAGAAGGACTTGCTGTCGAATTTTCTGAAGATCTTAGTGCCGATCGTCGTTCGATTTCACTTTCGGGTAAGAAAAATCCTTTTCTCCTTTTGTATCTCTGAGAATGGCCGGAACCTCATCATCACTTGGAGCGGGTACCAGTTCTGCCGCCGGGACATCGACTGTCCGGGGAGGAACTTCTTCCGTCTTCCACCTGGAGACGGCGGCTGAAGCTATTCGGGCCGGAATCGACCCTGCTGAAGTCGAGGCTTTATTCAATGAGGCCGATGTTGCTAAGGAGGCGGCTGCTGAAGAAATACGATCGCAGATTGAGAGAGATCTGGCGATTAGGGCTTACTGGGAGCAACATAGCGCTTGCGGTCGGGCCTATAAGGCCTTTGCTGAAATAATGGAGAAGTTGGCCGGTCCTACTCCGAGATTCGATTTCCGGGGATACTCGGTCGCCTACCCCTATGTGCTTCACAAACGGTCGCAGTACCGGGCTGCGCAGCGATCGTTGTGGTCGCTTGGCCAAATACGTAGTTCGACGACCAGGAAAGATCTGGCCGTCTGGAGGACAAGGTTCCATGTTCCTTCAGATGTGGACATGTTCGCGCCGGTGGAGAATGAGCGAGCCGATCAGCCTCCGATGGGCATGGTCGTCGTGAATGAGGCGATTATGGAATGTGGCGCTTCCCTCTATCCTTTGCTGTCTCCCATCTGCTGGCCGCTTGGAATGTGGCGCCACTTCAGCTGACGCCGAACGCCTGGCTCCAAATTAACTGCACTCTCACCCTTTTCGGCGGTCACCGCCTGTACCGCCTCCCATCGCCGTTGGAGATGCACCATTTGTTCAAACTGACGGCTCATAAAGGGTTGGTCGGCGGGTATCATATTCAGGGCCGATCTGGTCGGGTGATTCACGGAGTCCCGAATAAGATGCGGGGCGATCAGACGAAGTGGTTCTGGGTCGCCGGCAAGTGGAGGGCTTCCGCGAGCGACAATCCTTCGGGCGAGCTGGAGATCCCCACTGAGTTTCGGGAGAGGAATCCCGGTAAGGGTTTAGACTCTCCCTTCGTTCGGATGCGTTTTGGACTGATCTAATTTGATTTCGGTTTTGCTGGTTTTCACATTCCGGCGGTCGAGGAGCTGCCCTTTGACTTTCTGGTTGTCTGGGAGCGGAGAAGGAGCTTGTCGGACGACGACCTTGATGCTACTCGGATCAATAAAGAGAGTCGTTGGTTGTCGGCTCGACTATTCCGTTTCCCGAGACATCTATCGGTGCCAGGTATGAGTTTCTGCGACCTTCAATTTCTAGGCGATCGCCTTACTTGAGGAAAGTGTCTGACTGTTGGTCGATTGTCTTAACTGTAGAGGTTCGCTTTCCTCGGTTTTTGGATCCCCCGACGGAGATCGCTATGTCGAATCCTGGAGTTCTAGGCCGACTCCGCCAAAAGAGGTCGTCTCGGGCCCCACCTGTTGCGTTGCCAATAGTTCCGGAGGCGGAGCCTCGCGTGGAGCCAGTCGTGGCTGAGGAGGGAGTTCCGGAGGAGGGGCTTCGAGCGAATCGCAAGAGGCCAAGGCCGGAAGAAACTTCGGTTCCTGCCCCGGGCGATGAAGTGACGATCGTCGCGCCTCCGATCACCATCGTTGCTCCGGAGAATGAGCCGCCCTCTGCGGCTTTTATGCGGGAGATGGCGATCGCGGATGCTGAGACCCCTCGAGGGAAACCGTATTTCGGTCGGGACCCTGAGAAGGCTGAGAGGTAGATTGCACTTTCGTGTTGAAAATTGCATCTGCGTAGGAGTTGTATTAACTTAGTTGTTTTGATGCAGGATCCGTCGCGCAGATCCGTCTTGCCCGCCGATGGTCGTGGATTTCCTAGCGAGCCGATCTCCTCGCCATTCCTGCGACATTTCTCCATACGTTAGCAAGGCTGCTTCTGCTCTGCCGAAGGCATGGACGACCGATCTGGATGCGATCGCTCGTCAGCGATCAGGGAGTTCGATGCAGGCTGTTCTCGCCCTTTCTCTCCAGACGGCGACCATGGCTGTCCAGGCTGCTCAGGAGTTTGAGGGGCGGCCTTCCACTATTCGCCTGCAGGCGGATCTCGAGGCGGCTCGGAAAGAGAACGCCGAGTTTGCAGATAAGATCGCGGCGATGGAGAAGGACTCTCTAGAGGCGGCCAAGCGGGCGAGCCATGAGCTTGAGCTGGAGAAGAAGGAAACTGAGCAATATCGTCTGGCGGTTGACCGATTTCGGGACCAGATGCAGAATGCCGTCAGTGCGCGAAGGTTCTGTGAAGAGGAGGCCGATCGCCAGAAGGTGATGATCGCTCGGTTGACCAGCGAGCTGACGGAGGCGAGGGAAAAAGTTGCTGCGAGGGAGGCTGAGCTCCAGGGGTCGCAACAGGCGATGGCAGAGCTGAAATGAGAGGTAGAGGCGACCAAGGCCGATCCCTTTCAAAACTTGGAGTTTGTCAGCGAGTTCGCCTATTATTTGGCGTTCGCCGACTCGATCCGAGCGGCTAAGAAGGGAGGTTTGGAGGTCGGGCCTCTTGCCGAGAACTTCAAGGCGTATGCGTTGGAGCATCCTCTCCATTCAGCTTTCTCCTTGCCGATCTTGGACCTTGCGGACATCGGCGTGGATTTGAGCTGGTATCCGTCTCCGGCCAATCTTGCTCATCCCGACGCTCCGGAAGATGAGGGGACCGCGCCGAATGCTGATGGCGAAGGCCAGGCAGGGGCCTGAGGCGCTTCATTTTTGACGTTTTTAGCTTACTTCCTTGTAATTTGTAGCTTTCTTTTCTAGCATTTAGGCCTTCGGGCGACCGTGTACTCTGATTTTTCAAGTAATGCAATGAACGTTTCAATTTCTGGCTTATCACTTGAATGAATGGTTATTTTTGAGTCTTTGTTTGACTTTGTACAAATATATGAGGAGAGATCGTTGCGAGGGTAGTTCCAAATGAATTGATAAACTCATAAAGATAACTTTTACAACAAATTTGATCGCTGCACAACTTGCTGAAAATGACGACCTCCGAATGTTGTTGAATGGGGACGATCGTCGTATAGGTAGTCCGCACTCTTATTGCCCCTTGTTTTTATTCACTTAGCGGAAGTAAGGGGATGAAAATAATTCGTTGAGTGAGCGGTCTTCAACTTTGTCGAATCCTCGGGGACGGTCGTCCATTTTGAGGAACCGTGCACGATCGCGGAGTTCGATGGACCGACTCCTTGATCATGTCTTGATGCGCGAAGACATTGAGTGTCTCGTGGCTCACTTTATTATGAGGGTCCTCTGTTAGGCTGCGCCTCGCCTCGTATTTAAACGAAGGACGTGCGGTCTCGGTCTAGAGGAGTCCTTGCGCGGGGCAGCGTCGGATGATTCAACACCACGCCCGCGGCTCGTTTAGCTCTGCTTCCACCTTGGCCCACCATGAAGATGGCGAACCTCGATGGTGTACGTTGACACGGGGGTTGTGGCACGTCGCATTGTCCGGGTTCACCATGTTAGATGATGAACCTTTGAGGGCGAGCGATCGTGTCCACTGATTAACTTTGGAGGGCCCTCAGACTACGCCGGCCTCGTATTTAAACGAAGGGCGGGCGATCTTGGCCCAAAGGGACCTTGCATGGCCTAAGTAGTCGGTTCCATCGATCACCAGGACCATGGCTGCACTCTTCCACCTTGGATCGTCATGTAAATGCCGACCTTCGACGGTGTACGTTGTGCGGGGGAGGCGATCTCGTGCCTTAGTCCATCATGTTAGATGGTGAACTGTAGATGGCGAGCGAGTCCTCTAGTTTCTTAAATAAGGAGGGAGATCAGGGAGACTTCCGTGGTCTCCTTCTCTTGATTGAAGCATGTAGAGACGGTCGCCGAGGTTGATCCAGGGGTCGGCTCGTATGAGCTTCCCAGCCTGTTTTGTGTTCGACTCGGACGATCGTGTCTAGAGATTGGTAGGGGCTTTGGCTAGGCCAATAAGCTGTCCAACTTGCCTTCCTCGAACAATCTCCAAAGCTGTTTGAGGAGGTCGCGGCATTGGTTGGTGCTGTGGCCGGGACTCTTGTGGTAGGCACAATATTGATTGTTGTCCAGGTGACCGTGATCCCTTATCGCCTTTGGCTTTTTGAGCTCTTCGTGCCCCTTGATGGCATAGAAAATATGTGCCGGAGTTCGATTGAACGTGAGGAGGAGATGGGCTTCCATGTCCTCAAAAGCCTTGAGATCTCCGGGTGGCTTGGCGATCGCCTTCTTTGCTTTGGCGATCGCCATCTTCTGGACACGAGGTGGCATTTCCTCGCCTAGGTGGAGGGTGAGTAGCCTTCGCCTGGCCAGAAAGTTGGCAGCTTTAGCACGGAAGATCGCGTAAGTTGGGGGGATATCCTTGGAGAGATGTCTAAACATGGGAGAATGACCGTGGAATCCCCCCATGACCGAATAAAGAGGGAGCTCGTCAATGACAGGTTCGCCGGTGAGGATGATTTCGTCCACTCGGTCAATGTAATCTGCGTCGGTTTCGTCTTTCCCCTGCTTGATTTTTATCACGCGGTGGGGGCCTTCTGGTCTGGCGACCTTGCTGGCGAAGTATGACGTGAAGTCATTCGCCAGTTTCTTAAAGGAGGTGATTGATCGTGGTGGAAGTGAGACGTACCACCTATGGGCCAGCTCGCCCAATGTTAACGGGAAGATCCGGCACTTGGTTGCATCAGATGCCCCACACCCAGTCATGTAGATTCGGAATTTACTCAGGTGGGTTTCGGGGTCCGATCTCCCCTCATACAGAGGTGTTTTGGGAGGAGCGATCGTTGGTTGTATAGGGGCAAGCTCGATGTGGACCGCGAGTGGCTCAGTCGGCCCAGTGATCTTTTTGCTGGCGCTTGCCCCAGTGTCCAAGAGTGCTTTCATCTCATCGAGCTGGCGTTGCATAACGGCCATCGCCGTGGCCTGACTGCTTGCGGCTCGGCGCTCGGAGCGGGAGCTGAGGCGATTGAGTACTGATCCCCTGGCGATCGGGGCGGGAGTCAGATGGCTGACCTGCGTTCGGCAGTGAGTTGGATAGGCCGAACTCCTGGTGACGGATTCGGATTCCGTCTTTTCAAGGTTGGAAACAGAATGCCCCGGTCGCCAGATTGGGTCGCGCTCCAAGCGATTGAATATGGATCCGTCCGGTCGCGCGAGAGCCTTTCCTCGCGAATTGGGGCTTTCTGACGATCGCTCGGTCAGTAGCCTATTGAATTTCCGTTTTCCCATGCGGCGGATGATCGAGGGAGTTATCGCGGGCGACGCGCATGCTCTCCGTCGCTCCTCCAGGATGGCCATAGCCTCCTCGATCTATTCCTTGGTTTAGAACTGATCGAGTGAGAGGTTGGGGCCATCTCTCGGATGCGGGATCGAGAGTCTCGCATTGCTGCGGCTTCCCCCTGTCGTTGGCTGGGGTTCGGACTGAATCGGGATATGGTGTCCGGCGGTTCGGAGAGCAGCTTTCTTCGATGTACCGGCGGATGTCATGATTCTGAAGGTTTTCTTTGAAGTGCAGTGAGTGTCACTTCAAGTATATGCCCCGAGAACAGTGAGTGTTCTTCGGGACGGTAGGAATAAAAATGTGAGGGTTAGATAACGCCCTTCCTCTAGCGCCAATTGTTGCTACCCAAAATATTATCCGGAGATAGATATTGCTGGAATGGATGGGATAGCAAACAAATGCAAGAGCACTTCCGTGAGAAAGATAAATAACACAAGATTTGCCGGGGTTGTTAGTCCCGGGCTTGAATGCTCTCGCAAGATATTATTAATACTAATATTCGGGGATACAAGTACTAATGTAAGAATACAATTACAATGAGTGTAAAGATTCTTGTTAACTTAGCTAGTGAGCGTGTAGATTGCCGGAAGAACCAGATTTGATGCTCTCTGAGTTCTTGTAACAAAGGAGATGAACAGTCGCGGCGGTGAGAGATCGACTGTCTCTCACGGCGAGTATTTAGCTGGATGCTTGGGCTCCTGGGCTTATGAAACTCTTGGAATCATGCGGTGGAGACTTGTCGCCTCGCCAATCGTCTTACGGGACGAGAGATTCGGAGAGAGAAGTCTGAGATGGATTAGGTGAGAAAGCCGGGAGCTTGATGATAAGTGTGTTCTCAAGCTGTTGGTGAAATGAGTTTGAACCGTAGGTCAAATGAATTGGGAACCTTTTTCCGTAGGAGGAGGTTCTCTATTTATAGGACTTGGGTATGCCGGGCGATCGCCTTTTACGCATTATAATAATCGGGCGATCGTCCTTTAGCACATGGGCTTGTTCCCTTAAAGTCTGCAGGAGTTCTTTGGCGATCAATTATGCGGTCGATGGGAGCTTACACGCGCCCGAGTTCTTTGTCACGGGCGGTCCCACTGACAACTTTCGGCGCGCCTGCCGGTAGGTGAGGTAGGTGACAGGCTGTGGTCAAAGGTCTTGTCTGTCAGCAAAAGATCTTGCCTGTCAGCGAAGATCTTGTCAGTGCCTTTTGTGGATCTGCACGTGGGTGCTGTTCTGAGATCCAATCCTCGATGACTTTGACGGGCGATTATCTCTGCTCGGGGCGCAGGTCGATCGTCCTTAGCCGGACACTAGAGTCGATCGCCAGATGCCGAAGGGCGATCGCCTTGGGAGTCGATCGCTAGGTACCTGATGGTGGTCTGATATCTTCGACTTGGCGAGCTAGCCATAGTTTGACTGGAGTTGACTTGGTCGCTCGTCCTTATAGTCGATCGCCTGTCGGGATGGATAAATCGTGACACAACATTCGCATCTGGAGGTAATTTTTCGGAGAAAGTGACGCAGGCGTCTGAATATTCCGCCTGTTCCATGGTACATGCGTCCCCAGATTCCGCCTAGACCATAGTACAGGCGTCTGGTGCCGACGCTCTGTTGGGAAAACAAGAACCCTGTATTGAAACAACCGGGATATTCAATCCCTGTATCGAATTGTGTTAGTAAGAGGTTTTGACATATATGCCAATCCTCAATACAGTAAAGGAAACTGTATCGAAGTGTTGATGCATCAACCTGTGTCGAAGACCTGTCTCGAATCCAGCATATAGTGGAACCCTTCAGTACAGCAAAGAAGTCTTATAAAGACCAAGTATGGAAACTGTCTCGAATCACCAATACAGTTACCTTCCATACAACTCTCAACAGGACAAGAAGGAATCTTCAGAAGTCAAGTCCCGTTGAATAAAGAAGTATTTAAATACTCAAGGATAAAGTATTTAAATACTGTCAGTCAACAGATCTTCAAATCCCGCTAAATCCGGATCGTGCTTTTAATCCCGTTGGAACGGAATCTTGCTCAACGGATAGATCTCAACGGATATATATTTCAAAGGCTATATATATATATATATCACATGAAGGCATTGAAGATCAGTAACCAAAAAGCTACGATATTATCAAGCTATCAAAGTTATCATCAGAGCAAAACATATCTCCAAAGCTTACTGCAACCCAGATAAAAGAAATATACAGTGCTCATCATCTTAACAACACTTCATCAGCTAGAAGCTCATAAAGTCAAAGCTGTTGTTCATACTCTGTTCTATACTTTGAACAAACCCAGATCAGCCCTGTGTGGACTGAGGAAGACGAAGCTTCAGAACTCTGTGTGAAGAAGTCAGTAAAGCTTTAGCTCAAACCAATCTGTGTGAACGGTTGAAGCTAAGATCTTTATATCAATATGTGTGAACGATATATTGATTGTATACTGTGATAATTGCGTAGTTGTGTACGTAGTAATTATAATAAACATTTTACTCCTATGTGGAGGACCAGTGGACTTAGAGGGGTTTACCTCGAACCACTTTAAATATTGTGTTATTTACCTCCAGTTTTTACTGTTTTATTTACTGTGATTATTTAAGTATACACTGCACACCGAGTTGCTGTATCCACAGCAACTTACTGTATCTAAGACTTCCGCTATGCACTCAGATTTAAAATCAGTACAGCTTGTTGTTTAAACTACTTCCCAAGCTGTATCCAGTATACTTAGTGGCCAACACGCTCCGTCCTAGGTCTAGGTGTCTAAACCAGATGCCTGAACCATGGTTGGGACATCCGATTCAGACGCCTATGCCATGGCTAGGCGTCCGATTCAGACGCCTGTACCGTGGCCAGACGTCCAAGCCAGACGCCTCGGCCATGGTCCAGGCGCAATTTTTGGACGCCTGGACCCTTTTTTTGCCTGATTTTAAATTTTAATTATAATATTATTGGTATTATTATTAACATTCTGTCAATTAAAAAATTCAGGTTATATTGGAAGAATTTGAAGGTGACGTCGTTGATTATAGTGGTTATTTCGTTAATAACGAAATATTCGCTAGTGATTGTGATGCGATTGGTTGGGCGAAAAAAATTGCTCTTCAAATTGGTTTCGAGTTGATCATTTCATCGTACAAGAATAAAGGAAAGACAAAGCTATTGAGATGTAACCGTGGTGAGCAGTGCAGAGGGGTATTAAGAGATTTGGATGTCATTTCGAAAGGACACAAAGACGAAAGCATGCAAGTGTACATTTCAGATAAAGGCCGAACAATTGCATGACTTGAGTGGTTGGATAATCAGGCCGATCTCTGGGAGTAAGGGTATGCACAATCACTCATTTATTGTTTATCCGGAGGGGCATCGTCAAATGAGTGGACTGAGTAAATCGGCCAAACAAGTTGTTCGTGAGATGAGTGATGCTCAAGTCAAGCCGTGTGCCATCTTGGCGGCCATTCAGAATAAATTTCCCGAGGACAAACCGACTAGACGACATATCTATAATTATAGAGACCACTTGAGGAAGCATGATTTTGAAGAAAGAGATGTCGTCGGTCAGTTTCACTATTTGGCTGTGACGAATAACTACGTACATTGGACGCAGGCCGACCCGGATACAAATCAAGTACCCACGTGTTCATGGCACATCCAACATCAATCAACTTAATCCGGACCTACAGATGGTTCATTGGCATGGATTCCACCTACAAAACGAATAAGTATAAGATGCCATTTCTCGAGATAGTCGGGATGACTCCATGTAACTAGAACTTCCTAATCGCCTATGCAATTATGAAAGATGAGTCCGAATGGAGCTATGCGTGGGTGTTACAGAAGTTGAAAATTTTGCTTGGGTTTGATGTTCATCCGACGGCTATTGTTACGGATCGGGAGTTGGGATTGATGCGTCCTATTGAAGAGATATTTCCACAGAGTGCCCACTTGCTTTGCACATGGCATATTAATAAGGATGTTGAAGACAAGGTCTACAGAATTTGTGGAAAAGATAAAGAAATGGGCCAAAGGTTTAAATATGGGAAATGGAAGAAAATCATGGAAGCGGCGACCGAAGAGGAATACGATCAAGCGGTGCAACTCATGAAGGATAAATGGAGATGGAATGCTAAGGTGATATCCTACGTTGAGGGTACATGGTTAAAATACAAGGAGATGTTCGTTGTTGCGTGGACGAATAAAGTGCTTCATTTTGGAAACACAACCACTTGTAGAGTTGAGAGTGCACATGCCGAGTTAAAGCAATGGCTTAATTCTTCCACCGGAGCCCTCAATGCCGTCTGGACCAAAGTGAACCAGGAGATTGAATCACAACTTACGCAGATCAGATACACACTTGAACAGTCTAGGTGTCGTACAGGCGTGGTGTATTCTGGTTTTCCGTTCAACTACTTGCGCTGTCGTGTTCCCCATCATTGTCTGCGGTTACTGTCGAATGAATTGACACGTATGAGAGAATTAAGTGATCAAGTGTACCATCGTTGCGGTTGTGCACTCCAAACCACCCATCAGATTCCTTGTGCGTGTGAGCTCAAGAGACTTATGGAATCGCGGACCCCATGCAGTGTTAGTCGTCTTCACATATTTTGGCAAACACTTATTATTAGTGATGGTGTGGACACGACCGAATTTTTCGATCCTTCTACCGGTGCTGAATCGGAGGACCAGCAGTACTTTCAGGCCCTTGTCGATGAGGTCAGACAGAGTGATCCCGCAGTTGTCCGTAACGTATCACTTATGATCTACGATCATCTTCACCCTGATCAAACGCGTTACGTTGAACCACAAGTGAATACGACAGTTAAGGGTCGACCAAGAGGAAGTTCATCGACTAGACGCGATCCTAGTGGTTGGGAGTATAGCCAAAGGGGTCGTGGTCGTTCCCGCTCATCCATTGGTCGTGGCCGCAGCTCTTCTGCATCAGTCCACAATGCCTCTTCATCAGGTATGAACACATTTATTAATACTCGTGATATGCTTTTTAAGTTTGATATTATTTCGATAATATGTAATATATTGAATATGTTTTTTTTATTGGACTAGGATACTTATGTATTTTTCAATATATTTATCATAATATTTGATTACAGATCTTGACTAATCTTTTTATATTAATATATTACATGTTAAATAAAAAGATAATTTTTATTAGAAACAAAATTAAAAATAGTCTTCTTGACTAACTTTTTATATTTATATGTTACAGATTAAATAAAAAACGTTAGGAACAAAAATAAAAAAAATTCAGTATGTAAATTGACTTTTGAATTTTTATATTTCTTTTAATATATTGCCGACATATAATAATTCCGTCAATTTATGAGAAAATTTTTTGTAGATGTATTATTTTTTGAAGTTTTTCAATGAGTTCTATCTTTTTAAGTTTGATATTATTTCGATAATATGTAATATATTGAATATGTGTTTGTAGATGCACACCACCGAGTGGAGATTGGTAATTATCACCATATCGACAAGATACCAGGAATTATTTTGCCGTTTGTTGAAGGTTATCTCGATGTCCCTGGAGACGGTAATTGTGGATTTCGTGTTATCGCCGACTACATATTTGACGACCAAGATAAATGGCGTATTGTACGTGTATGCATTGCAAATGAAATTATGGCTAACTGTACACTCTACCGATCGATCTACTATGATGGGATTGAACATGAGGTTCGACGTATTATATGGGATGGTGGTGCGTGTGGATCGGATCATTGGATGGCTGTTGCTAAAGATTTATTCCCTATTGCTACTATTTGCAATGCCGCTGTCATACTATTCGGATTCGGAAACGGTAGATCTTTATTTGTATGTCTCACTGTGCTCCCGTTGAAAGCACCCTCAACGGCAACACGGCCTAGCCAAGATATTGTCATTTGTCATTTAGGAGATACGTACAAATATTTTATTCGTCTAGATTTAATGCCTAATTTTCTTGTACCGTCCATAGCGAGTAACTGGTTTAGATTCCATGATAGTAGTGTTGGTGGCTGGGAGAATTTATATACGAGCAGGAGAGAAAAATGGAATAGATTAGTCAGTATGATGAAAAAATGAATTTGTTGTACGTTCCTTAATTAATAAAATTTTCGTTTTTGTTGATCTTTATAGTTGATAGTTGATTTTCTTTTATATTGATCTTGATAGTTGACAGAAAAAATTTCATTTTTGTAAGCACAAGATAAAAAACAAACAAAAGTACAGTGCCAAATGCAAAACGAAAGTGCCAATCAATATACAAAATACAAAAAAAAAACGAAAACGCCAAACAAAATACCGTCATAAATCCAAGCCTGAACGAGGGTAAGGCATCCACAAATCCCCATGGAGTCGCCGCGACTAGCGATACCGAGCTGACGGTACATGAAAGCCAATACGGCCGAACCCCATGAATACTGACCGGTAGTATCCATACCGTACCTCACCTCCAATATGCAGGAAGGCCTAATCCGGTTACCACTCTTGTCAACAAACAAGGTGGATCCAAATAACAACCACATCCAAGCTACGGTCTGGGTGCCCTCCACTCGACCTCCATCGCGACATGACCTGAAAATCGAGTCCATAAGTACGCCGCCACCCCCCAGTGAGTACTCAGTAGCTCCAACCGCGATACTCCAAGAACCTCCATCACATCCACCTGCAACTGTGTAGATGTGCTATCGGCATCAACCAATCGCCCCTCGACAGGAATGCAAAAGATCTGCCACACATCATGTAACATGATGGTCATCTCTCCGAACGGCATGTGAAAAGAGTTCGTATCGGGCTGCCACCGCTCAACGAACGCAGAAATCAACGGGAGTCAATATGTCTGAACATGGCGTCCGTCAGGTGGGATAACCCAGTGCCACTGATCCGACTCACTAAAGAGGGTGACATCACTGAGCGCCACTGACTCAAGCTCTGTCAAGCAGCAGTCCTGGTGTGACACTTCAGCAAACCTCTCATATCTCCAGTCCAGATACGCGCGGCGACATGCCCACCAAAACTCGGGATAACGCTGTCGTCGATAGGGCCACCAGGCATCTCCTCAGAAACCATCCAAGATGTCTCATCCTCTGCCCTACGCCGTTTACTACTGGTAGACCCAGAAGTCACAAACCTCCCCCCTCTCCCCTTCCGAACCCACCCAGCACGAAAATGAAGAAGAATCATCACCGCCCTCCTGATCGTCGGCCTCATCATGCGAATAATACTCGCTCGAATCCTCAGTACCAAAATCAGTATAAGATACGTCCTCGAATCCCCTACGCTCTGCCTCCCGCTGTCTACGAATGGAAGCATCAACACCACGAGCTCTGGTGTGACGCGCTCCAAAACCCATCAACTCTGTGACTAGCGGCATAGATTTGCCCGCTCCTCCCCTCATCTGCATTTAGCAAACAATACAACTAATAAGTAATAATCATACAAACAATACACATTATTAATTATTAATTGAAAATTTTATTTTTCTAAAAATGATCAAGGCGTCCGAATGGACGCTTGAACCATGGCACAGGGCGTGCAGTGCACGCTACTTCCATGGTTCAAGCGTCAAATGCAACGCTCCAGCCGGCTAGGCGTCCGATCTGGGCGTCGTGCAGGTTTGGGCGTCGCCATGGACGTCAGCCACCTGAAGGCGTCCGTGGGCGCTGCGCCATGGACAGGCGGAATCGGCGGACACCTGTGCCATGGCCAGGCGTCATCGTCGGACGCCTGTCACAAAATAACGGCTGCGGCCTCTGTCGTGCACTCCGGCACGGCGCCCGCGGCCAATGAAACAGTAAAACGAAAAAAATAGTTACCGGAGCTTTTCCTTTTCCGGTCATGGCGGCGGACGACGGCGGTGCGGCGCCAGACGGCGGCTATACGGCGGTGCTATGGCGGCGAACGGCGACTTTGTGGCGGTGGTGTGGCGGCTGTGCGGCTGCGTCTGGTGGGTTGTTTAGAGAGAAAAGTATTGTCAAATTAGGATCCTAAATCTGATTAATATGAATTAAGGGCAAAAAGGTAATATTCTAGGGCGGTGTCTAGTAATTTAGGGCGGTGTTTAGTAATCCAGATAATCAACTGTTTTTATGTGGTTATTATTTTTGGTCTGGATTTGAGCGGTCTTGGTTGATTTGATTTTGACCCAAGTATTATTTTTTATACTCAAGTAAAATTAGGGGTGTCGAGTGGTTCGGTTTCGGTTAATCGTACTGTTTTTTCAATTAATCGGAACCACAAATAGTCCAAATTAGGAGCCACAGACCGCATCATATTAAAGTGTGGTTAACCAGAACCACACCGTTCTTGAACGGTTCCGGTTCGGTTAATCACTAGAGAACCTTATTTTTTTTTAAAAAAAAATGCAAAAAAACCTGTTCTAATATACAGAAGTATAGCTGCTGACATGCTCAATTCATGTTCAAAAAAAATGTGCTAAATTAAAACAATACTTTAAACATAAAAAATTCATAAACATTGAAACATCAAAATAACATACCAACATTTACGATCATCAGTTCACTGTTCACAGGTCAAAAGACTCAAAACAATAAAACATCATCAATCACCACCATTCACGATCGACCATTACCAACAAGACAAAATAAATAACCATCAATCCTAAGACATGAAACATCAAAATAAATCCACAAATCCATGATCCATCAACCATAATCACAAGTTCATCGGAATAACAAATCAAAAACTAATATAAAATCAAGCCTCAAATCCCGTCGATGGCTCGGTGGTAGTAGTATGCGCACTTGTCATCCCAAGTGAAGTCAAAAAACTCAAAACTATAAAATAAATATGTAAATGGGGATTTCAATTCCAACTAAACGGTATAACTTATTGAAATGAAATATTAACTAATTTAAATGTAAATGCACTTGTTTTTGCTTACCCGATCCAAAAACGCTTTCTTCTTCTTCGGCTCCCTCCTCTTCACCCGGAACGAGAAATAGTGCTCGATCTCAACCAATTTTATGAGCAAATCAAAGCCTCAACCATCTTCGGAGTTAAAGAACTTCTAAATTGGTCAAGAACCCGCCCCCTGTGCTAAATGCCGACTCAGAAGCTACGGTGGATATTGGAGTAGCCAATATATCCTTAGCCATCTCTGATGGAACAGGAAAGCGTGCACCGTGCTTCATCCACCATTGAAGAACATCAAATGAATCAACTGAGTCATCATCATCTCCTTGACTACTCGCGACAATATCGTCCACATATTGCTTCTCACCTAAGTAGATAGCCAACTCTGAAAGATCCTCAGGTTCTTGTGCAACATTGTTTCTTGAGATCTTAGAAAGAGAACTTCGAGCACGTCCGGATTTTGGGCATTGGCGCTGAGTGGCAGTAGACGGGGTTTGACTTTGTGATTGAGATGTATCCGAGGTGGATTGTTGTGTAGTTGTCATATTGGAAGCTATAGTCATCTGACTCATATACTCATCGAACAGCTCACTCATCGAACCTCTGACATATGAGACCAACTCGCTGCCTCGAACAGATCCATACACTTGATCCAAGCACATCTCCACATGATTCAACCTTTGTCGAGGATCCAACACTGCAGCCATGTAGAGAAGTTTGTTCATCTTCGGATTTAGCTCCGTCTCCTCTAGTCAATATTTCCCAACCTTGTCCTTCATCCTCATCGCCATTGCAGAAACTTCTTCATCAACACTCATCTCAAGATCAGAAATCATCTCAAATATAGCACATATTTCTTTGAAAAATAAATGTGCAGTGACATAAGCCGTACCGGAGACGAGAATGGTGAAGTAAAAAAAGATCTTTAAATAATCCATCATCTTCCTCACATTAATCGAATCATTGTCAAAAGGCGGGCCAATGGGCTGATCCTTGTACTTGATCTTATTCAAGTCATACACAAATTGACCACTTTGCATAGTTGAATAGCACCGGAATGCCGGTTCAAATGGCTCAGCTGCCTCTAGCATCAAATAGGTGGAATTCCACCTAGTTGGCACATCTAAACACAAGGGCTTCCCGCAATCTTGGGTGACAAATGCTTTCACCGCCCTGTTGAAATCACCCATCCTCTTTGGTGAAGCTTTAATCCATTTCACAGCTTCCCTCACACGTCTGACTGACAATCCTGTCTCTTCTAACCCGTCCATCACTATCAAATTGGCGATGTGAGCCACGCAACGTAGATGAAGATACTTGCCACCCAATACATTAGTCTTCCTACTATCAAGGAAGTCATTAATGTATCTAACTGCACCATCATTGGCACTCGCATTATCTACATTACAACAAAGTATCTTCTCCACACCCCGTTCCTTTAGAACTTGAACAACAACTTCACCTATGTCGACACCTTTGTGACTGAAAATCTTGCGGAAAGCTATGATCTTCTTGTGCAATACCCAATCCTTTCCTATGAAATGCGCAGTAACACAAATAAAGTTTGTGTTATTAATTGCACTCCAGCAATCAGTGGTGATCGACACCCTACTCATCCCCTTCATCTTGAAAATTGACTTCAAAGATATAGACTTTTCAAGAAACACCTTCACACAATGTTCTCATATGGTTTGCCTGCTTGGAATCATGAAGTCTGGATAAACACGAGCAACAAACTTCTTGAACCCCTTCTTTTCCACAAATCTGAACGAAAGCTCATCTAGAATTATTATCTCGCACAAAGCCAACCTACTAGCCTTTTGGTCAAATCTCCAACTGGTCAACGTTCACTTCCTTCGCCTACACCAGGTTGAAAGCTCAGTTTCTTTTGCCCAGATTTTTCCGCTTGTCTCTTCTTGCAAACTGCAGTATGTTTGATCAAAGCACTCGTGCCATTTGTGCCTGAACTAGCTTGGATCTCGATACGGCAAACCTTGCATATTCTTTTCCTATGTTTAACACGTGGATCCCCTTCTTCCCATTCAACCACATCATAATATGCCCAAATTTAGATCTCAACTTAGAGCCTTTTCGCTTTTTCCCGTTACAGTACTCTGAGACTGTGTCTCGGACCTCTCGGTGAGTGTTTCTAGTTCATATTCCTCGCTTATATCTTGAATCACATCATTCTCAAGCAATGGTGGAAGTTGGGATTGGGGAATATTTGAGTCTTGAGTAGTAGGTTGCCCCATTTCACCTAAACATTTCAAAAGAATCAAAACCAAAGTTTAAAAACAATTAACAAAACAAAATAGTGAAATATATAATTACTAATCATCAATCATCGCTCTCAACTTTGTCAAATTATATAATACATCAACGGACCATTTATCAACGTTGATGTATTATCGGAACATGTCTAATAACATTTTTAATTTTTCAATTGTTGCTTGTCGTTGCCCGAAATATTATCCGAAGATAGATATTGCTGGAATGGTCGAGCAACAGCAAATTGCGAGAGCACGTCCGTGGGGGTGCGAAAAATACAAGATTTGCCGGGTTTGTTAGGCCCGGGCTTGAATGCTCTCGCGAGATGTTATTAATACAAATATTCGTGGATACAAGTATTAATGTAAGAATCTAAATACAATGAGTGTAAAAGATCCTATTTATCTAACTCTTGAGCGAAGCTTTGGTGTTCTTGCTCTCTGCCGATCGTCTTTTGTGTGAGAGAGGCTGAGAGAGAAGAAAGAACCGAGAGATAGCTGTTGCCAAGATTGAGAAAGCCAAGTTGTGTGCTGAATCCCAAGCCAGTGTCAGGGTGCATGGAGCTTTCTATTTATAGGGGCTGAGATGCCTTGTTTTCTGGCGGGCGATCGCCTTTCGTGCAATATAATAAAGGGGCGATCGTCTTTAAGTCATATAGGCTGTCTGCATTAAGCTTGCGGTGGCTGCTGGCAGCCAGCTGTGCGGTCCAATGAGGAGCCGACACGCGTCCTGAGTTGCTGTCACGGGCGGTCCCACTGACACCTTTCGGCGGGCCTGTCGGTTGGTGGAAGGATGCTGACAGGCTGTGGTCAACGAACCATGTGCAGCAGCGCCTTTTCCGGATCCGTATGTGGGTTCTCGCTTCGAGCTTCGGCTCTTGCCGACTGGATGATCGTTGGCTTCGAGCTTCGGCCTTTGCCGACCTGACGATCGTTGGCTTCGTGTGGCATGAGGCGGTCATCATTCGGTTGGTCGCCAGGAGTCGATCGCCAAGTACTGAGAGACGATCGCCTTAGACGTCGATCGCTCGACACCGGGACTTGTCCTGGGACCTTTGGTCGGCAGATCTGCCTTGGCTGCTGGGCTCTAACTCGGTCGCCCGGTCTGTGAGGCGATCGCCTGTTGAGATGAATAATTCTCGACACAACAATTGCCCCCAGCTTGCTCCGATGTTGAAGACATGAGGTGAGGTGGTTCTTGCTGGCGATCGTGTAGGATGAAGACGGGCGATCCGTTGAGCTGACTTTGGTTTCCGGACTTGGGTGATCTTGTCGATTGGCTAGATATCTTCGGTCTTGTACCTGCAAAAAATAATTTTGGCCGATCCCTCGTAGAAACTTTATTGTTTCGTCGCTGAGAAACCGTGCACAGTCGCGGGGTTCGATGGACCGACTCCATGACCGTGTCTTATGCGCGAACGACATTGTCTGTCTCGTGACTCATTTTATTGTGAGGGTCCTATGTTAGGCTGCGCCTCGCCTCATATTTAAACGAAGGGCGTGCGGTCTTGGTCTAGAGGAGTCCTTACGCGGGGCGTCGTCGGATTAATCAACTCCACTTCCGCGGCTTGTTAGATCTGCTTCCACCTAGGCCTGCCATGAAGATGGCGAACCTCGACGGTGTACGTTGATACGGGGGTAGTGACGCGTCGCATTGTCCGGGTTCACCATGTTAGATGATGAACCTTTGAGGGCGGGCGATCGTGTCCACTGATTAGTTTTGGAGGGCCCTTAGACTACGCCGGCCTCGTATTTAAACGAAGGGCAGGCGATCTTGGCCCAAAGGGACCTTGCATGGCCGAAGCAGTCGGTTACATCGCCTACCAGGACCATGGCTGCACTCTTCTACCTCGGATCGTCATGTAGATGCCGACCTTCGACGGTGTACGTTGTGCGGTGGAGGCGATCTCGTGCCGTAGTCCGCCATGTTAGATGATGAACTGTATATGGCGAACGAGTCCTCCGATTTTAGCGATGTAGCTTAATATCGGCGATCGGGCTGGAAGACTGGAGATCGTCGTTCGGGCGCCGATCGCGCTGCTCATAGGCTAAGGAGAAACCTTTGCCTGGACAGGAAGTCTGTGTCTTTAGCGCGGAAGATCGCGTAAGTCGGGGGATGGTCCTTCGTAAGATGCCTGAACATAGGCGAAAGACCATGGAATCCTCCTAGGATCGAGTATAGGGCGATCTCATCGCTTACGGGCTCGCCGTTGAGGACGATCTCGTCTACCCGGTCGATGTAGTCCGAGTCGGACTCTTCTTCCCCTTGCCTGATTTGCATCATGCGGTGGGGACCGTCCGGCCGAGCGACCTTGGCGGCGAAGTAAGCTGTGAAGCTGTTCGCCAGTTGGTCAAAGGAGTTGACGGATCGCGGCGGCAATGATGTGTACCACTTGTGGGCGAGGTCGTCCAGTGTTAGCGGGAACATTCGGCACCGGGTCGCGTCGGATGCCCTACACCCGGTCATGTAGATGCGGAACTTGCTCAGGTGAGTTTCGGGGTCCGATCTCCCTTCGTACAAAGGTGTTTGCGGAGGAGCGATCTTACGCTGCACTGGGGCGAGCTCGATGTGGACCGCGAGCGGCTCGCTCGGCCCGGCGATCTTGCTCTTGGCGCCTGCCCCAGATTCTAGGAGCGCCTTCAGGTCGCCGAGCTGGCGTTGCATCGCGGCCATCGCTGTAGCTTGGTCGCTCGTGGGTCGGCTTTCGGAGCGGGAGCCGAGGCGATCGTGTACCGATCTCCTGACTCCGTTGTTGCCGACCTCGGCTCTTTCGCGAGGAGGAGCCAGATGGTTGGCCTGCCTTCTGGGAGTCAGATATGCCGAACTCCTGGTAACGGACTCGGGCTCCGTCGTCTCGTGGCTGGGGCCGGACTGCCCCAGTCGCCAAGATGGGTCGCTGCCTAGGCGATCGAAAATAGAGGTGCCCCGGCTGGCGAGCGCCTCTTCTTGCGAGTGGGAGCCTCCTGGCGATCGCTCGGTCAGTAACGCCTTGAACTTCCGTTTGGTCAAGCGGCGGACGGCCGAGGGGGTTATAGCCGGCGGCGCGTCGAGAGCACTCCGTCACTCCTGTAGGATGGCCATGGCCTCCTCGATCTGTTCCACGGTTTGGAACTGATCGAGCGAGAGGCTTGGGCCGTCCCTCAGGGGCGGGATCGAGAGTCTCGGACTGCGGCGGCTACCCTCCGCCATCGGCTGTGGCTCGGACTGAGATGGAAGGAGGCGTCTGGTGGATCGGCCAGCGGCTTTCTTCGATACGGAGGCGGAAGTCATGATTCTGAAAGCTTTTCTCTGAAGAACAGTGAGTGTTTCTTCAGGTATATGCCCCGGAGAACAGTGAGTGTTCTTCGAGACGGTAGGAATAAAATCGAAGGTTCATGCCCTCCTTCTAGGGCCAATTGTCGTTGCCCGAAATATTATCCGAAGATAGATATTGCTGGAATGGTCGAGCAACAGCAAATTGCGAGAGCACGTCCGTGGGGGTGCGAAAAACACAAGATTTGCCGGGTTTGTTAGGCCCGGGCTTGAATGCTCTCGCGAGATGTTATTAATACAAATATTCGTGGATACAAGTATTAATGTAAGAATCTAAACACAATGAGTGTAAAAGATCCTATTTATCTAACTCTTGAGCGAAGCTTTGGTGTTCTTGCTCTCTGCCGATCGTCTTCTGTGTGAGAGAGGCTGAGAGAGAAGAAAGAACCGAGAGATAGCTGTTGTCAAGAGTGAGAAAGCCAAGTTGTGTGCTGAATCCCAAGCCAGTGTCAGGGTGCAGGGAGCTTTCTATTTATAGGGGCTGAGATGCCTTGTTTTCTGGCGGGCGATCGCCTTTCGTGCAATATAATAAAGGGGCGATCGTCTTTAAGTCACATGGGCTGTCTGCATTAAGCTTGCGGCGGCTGCTGGCAGCCAGCTGTGCGGTCCAATGAGGAGCCGACACACGTCCTGAGTTGCTATCACGGGCGGTCCCACTGACACCTTTCGGCGGGCCTGTCGGTTGGTGGAAAGATGCTGACAGGCTGTGGTCAACGAACCATGTGCAGCAGCGCCTTTTCCGGATCCGTATGTGGGTTCTCGCTTCGAGCTTCGGCTCTTGCCGACTGGATGATCGTTGGCTTCGAGCTTCGGCCTTTGCCGACCTGACGATCGTTGGCTTCGTGTGGCATGAGGCGGTCGTCATTCGGTTAGTCGCCAGGAGTCGATCGCCAAGTACCGATAAACGATCGCCTTAGACGTCGATCGCTCGACACCGGGACTTGTCCTGGGACCTTTGGTCGGCAGATCTGCCTTGGCTGCTGGGCTCTAACTCGGTCGCCCGGTCTCTGAGGCGATCGCCTGTTGAGATGAATAATTCTCGACACAACATTGCTTATCTGTATTCTTTTAGATACTGTAATTAATTGGATCAAGCATTTACATAAAACCTTGACCCCAAGCATGTGAAGAAATATATAACTAAAAGAATCAATTACAGTGGGAAAGTCAGCCAAGGTATTCGAAATTAATGAAAACAACAAAGTTAATTGTAATGAAGAGCTGCAATGATGGAAATGAGACATCAGAACAATGGATAACTTTTATCATTCCTGACCTTTGTGAGTAATGCCATGTTTGTCTCCCTACTTAGAGGAGTACTTTATGTTAGTGTAATATCCGTTGAAGACTTACTGACCCATATGTGGTGCTCACTTTGAAGAAAACTGAATCTAAAAACATAACCAGGGTATGTTGCTATTGTTTGAGGGTTTTGAATAAACACAAATTAAACAAGGTAGAACAACAACTAGCAAGAGAAGGGGACGAAAAGCGAACTGACCTGAACAGGGTGGTGGCGCTCTGTCGCTCGGCGGCGGCGGGGCGTGGCGTTGAGTGGAGCGCGAGTGAGCAACGGAACAGCGGTGGAGGCGAGGCGTGGCGTGGCATTGACGCGAGTGAGCAGCGAGCAGCGGGCGGTGAGAGTTGTCAGTTGAGAGAACAGAGAGTGGCGGCGCAGTGAGTAGTGAGGTGAGAGACAGAGAGTCGAGAGAGATTTCAGTTTTGAGAAGAAAATTAGGTCTTTAGGTATTTTAACTTTTAGTTTTAGGGATTGAAAAATAATAAAATTTAAATATATAATTATAATTTATAAAAGTTAAAAATATATTGGTTAAATTTTCTATTTTCGGTTCTAAACTGAACAGTTCCGGTTAGACCGAAAACCGAAATAGCTCCCAAAATGCTACCAAGAACCGGACCATAACCATATAATATGGTTCCGGTTCCCCGAAACCGGTGCAGTTTCGGTGCGGTTCCGGTTCTAACCGAGAACCGGAAACTTTTTAGACAGCTCTAAGTAAAATTGACTCTTCTTGTCAATAAGAGTTGATCAACTCTTGTGATTTAGTGGTTAATGATAACTCTCCTTGTCAAGAAGAGTTGGTCTTTCTCATAACTCTCATTGTCAAGAATAGTGGTTTTTTGGTCTGCTTCCAGTGAACGTTGTAATAGCTCTTTTTTTTTTTTACGGTTGAAATGAAACGGTAAGTGGTTATAAGATATTAATCTATCATTGAGGCCCAAATTTAATTCTCTATCTGATGTATATTAGTATAAATAAGAGCATCCATAATACATTTCATACATATTGCAAAATACATCTGCAAAGTACTCTGCTCCAGGGGCGAAGCCAGAAATGAAGTCTGTGGGGCTGAGTTCAACAAATCTTAAAATGATACAAATATAACAAGTTCATTCATTCATAATATAAATATCAAATATAAGAATACATACTAAAATAGACATCGACGTTTTCCTAAGGCATAGAATTCATCGATAATAGATTCTATATCTAGAGCCCTTGTATATTCTCGTTCTATATACAAGGTCATGCAATCAGGAAGAAAATCATCATCCATTTTGTTACGAATTTCTGTTTTCACATGCTTCATGACTGAAAATGCTCCATTTAGTGCCCCTCGCATATTACTAGCACCGTCGTAGCCTTGCCCTCTCATTTTTTTAACTTGAAGGTTGTGATGAACAAGAATGCTTGAAATTTGATTTTTGAGATTTAATGAGGTAGTGTCACTCACGCTTTTGATTGCAAAGAAACGCTCCCTAAGAATACCCTTTTTATCCACAAATCTCAGTATAATACACATTTGTTCTCGTTTCGCTGAATCTTGTGCTTCATCGACAAGAATACAATATGGTTCATCTCCAAGTTCTCCACGAATCATATCACGTACTCTATTTCCCATAATATTCAAAAGCTCTTTTTGAATATCTGGAGAAGTGTATGTGGCATGTTTTGGAGCATTACCCAACACAACATTACCAATTTCTTCATTCTTTTTCCCATAAGCATCAACTAGTTCAATGAAATTTCCACGATTCAAGGACGATGGAGACTCATCATGGCCTCTAAATGAGCAACCTTGAAGTGCTAACCACTGGGCAACTTCTATTGAGGTTTTCACTCTTAAGCGAGCTTTTCGGCGTTCTTCTTGTGATACAGTGTTTATCACCTCATTAATATGTTGAGACGGCTTCATAAGAACAACTGCATTTCTTACACATATATTATGGTAGGACGATGGTGAGAAACCAATATGAGTAAGAAATGCACATTTATCTCCCTGATTAATTCTCTTCCAATTATCAAATCCAACGGTTGCTAATGCCGAAAGATGTGAAGGAGTGTTATTATCAAGAAAAAAAAAGCAATAAAAACAATATGCTTTCTCTGTTGTAGGAGAATACTCTAGCCAACAAAACTTTTGATACCAATGTTCTTGAAAGCATCGATTTTGCTTTCCACATTGTTTGCTTGAATACTCTAAAAGTTTTGGTTGATAAGGTCCCGCCCTAAGATAAGCTCGTCTTATTCGATCTCTATCATTCACAGGATGTTCACACATGCGCTTTCTTTTTCCAGGATCTCGTTCAATTATAGCATGTGATTCTAAATTAGGATCAATAGATGGAGTATTATCGGTTGGAGGAGGAGATAGAGTTACCGGATGAGATTCAATTGGAGAAGGACTTCGAGTTTGCTCCACAAATACATCTTCTAGTTTATCCACTTTCGAAAAGAACGAAAATAAATTCTTCCTTTTCTTAGTAGTGTTAGATGATTGTCCGGCCTCCATTATGGATTCTACAATGTAAAAAAAATAAGTCAATTTAACAATAAAATATAAATTCCATTGCCCACTCAAAATAGATAAAAAAAATTATAACATTTAAACAAATCACATTATTAAAAAGAATACTAATAAAATAAAATCACATTATTAAAACACTAATCAAAGTTTCGAATACTTATAAAAAATCCCCAAATCACATTATTTTAAAAAATACTAATAAAATCACATATTCAAACACTAATCAAAGTTTCGAATACTTATAAAAAATCTCCAAATCACATTATTTTAAAAAATACTAATAAAATCACATATTCAAACACTAATCAAAGTTTCGAATACTTGTAAAAAATCCTCAAATCACATTATTTTAAAAAATACTAATAAAATCACATTATTAAAACACTAATCAAAGTTTCGAATACTTGTAAAAAATCCCCAAATCACATATTCAAACACTAATCAAAGTTTCGAATACATGTAAAAAATCCCCAAATCACATTTTATTTTAAAAAATACTAATAAAATCACATATTCAAACACTAATCAAAGTTTCGAATACTTGTAAAAAATCCCCAAATCACATTATTTTAAAAAAATACTAATAAAATCACATATTCAAACACTAATCAAAGTTTCGAATACTTGTAAAAAATCTCCAAATCACATTATTAATTACGAATAATTCGAAGTCAATTTTATTATAACAAACTAAAAAATAAAATAGAATTTAAACAAAAACAAATTCAAGATAAATAAATTTAAGGATGAAAAAAAAAGTCTTACATTTAAATCTTTAATCACCTACTATGCGAGCCACAAAATGATGCTTCTGATTTGCTTTCCTCCGGAATTTCTGTGCAAGCCGCAAGGTTGGAAATTTTTTTTTCCTCCACCAGAAATCTATCGCAGGGGGAGGGGAGGGTTTCTTTTCTTTTTTTTTTGGTTTTTGGGTTTCTTTCCTTTTTTTTTTGGTTTTCCTGCTGCTGTCCGTGTAGTTTAGGTGTGTGTGTGATAGATAAATTTTATTAAAGTAAATGAGTTGGGTTGGGTTTTGGGCTGGGCTATTATTATAATAATTATAAAAATAAACTAATACATATAGGGGGGTTGGCATGGGCCAGCACTGGGCTACAACCCAGTATAGCCCCCCCCCCCCCCCCTTTCTCCGCCTTTGCTCTGCTCATTTCGCACAATTATCGAAGACGTCGTCGTTGTATTATTGGAAATATTACGTTTAATCCATCTGCACTATAGAGGATGTAATTATCTTGCGGAAAGATCTCAATCGCATCAACTTTGTTGTATTCCAGTAACATTTTTTCTTTAATTATATTTTCTATATTTTTCAACTTTATTATTTATAATTGACTTGTAAGAACAATAGTATTATTCAATAATTTTTTTCCTATTTTGTAATTTACATAATTACATGAACTATTAACCAACAACGAAACCAGTGCAACACCTGTATAAATATTATTTTTCGTAAATATGAATAAATTAATGTAGAAAATAGTACTCCTTCACCCTGAACTAATGTAGAAAATAATACTTTAGGTCCATATTATGATAAGTTCTTAAACTGACTTATCTACTAAAAACTAAATTTGGCTCATCTATTTTCCGTTGTTTATCAAATTGTCAATGTTGAAAAAAATTACAACACTGCCACCAGATATTTATAAATAATGAAGAATAGAAAAAATATTGAGCGAAAATATTACTAAGTGGTCATTTTTTGACGAAGGCTGAGGGTGAATGCGGAGTCGGCAATAGTTGACATAATTTGATTGGGAAATCACTTTGGGGTCGATTTATAAACAGCGACAAGTAGATGGGCTAAATTCATATATTTCTAAGTGAAAGAAGCATGAAGGAACAGTAATAACTCGTCATAGTATGGTAATTAAAAAGTATGGTTTTTCTTTTTTTAAAAAGTTAAAATTAACGGCCATTTGAACGAAAAAATACTTTGGGGATCGATTTGAAAAATAAATGCGTGTGAGCTTTAATAAATGGGACTGTTTGATAACTTGTTATAGTGGGAGGACTTTTTTTCTTTTATATTCTAATCAAAGTTGCACATATCTGTTGAGAAGGAAAGTAGCTCACAGAAGTAGGCAAAGGGTGCAGGAAAAAAGTAGGTCACAGATTATGAGGGCCTGTACAATGAGGCATTTTTTACTCAGAAAATAATATACTACCTCCCACGATACACGATTACATTCATTTCTAATGGATTGGAGGACAAGAAGTGTAAATAATTTAAACATACACGTAATTATTATTGTTATAATAATAATAATAATAATAATAATAATACACATATTGCCCCACGACCTTGTCTCTCTGACACCATAGCCCGTAGTAGGGCTGGGATAGTTCGGTTTTTTGAAAAAAAAGTAAGGAACCGAAGTTCCAAATGTGTTATGTAATTCGGGTTCGGTTCCTGACTTTTTTCTGCAGGAACCGAACTTCTAGGAACCGAAGTAATTTTACCAAAAAACCGAAAAAACCGAACCGAAATTTACAGTTCAAAATTTTCAAAAATAACCGAAAAACCCGAAATAAAATTTGTTAGGTTAGTTTTTTTTTTAATTTATATAGTGTATAGAAAGTAGAAACATCTAAAATAAAATAACTATGGGTAGTACGGTTAGCATGGGTTTTAATTTTGTGTTCGGGTATAATGGGTTTTAATTTTTTGTTCGGTTATTGTCACTAATTTCGGGTAGTACGGTTATTGAAATTTTAAAATTACAATAACCGAACCAGAACCCGAAATTTATTGCAGGACCCGAACCCGAAATTTACAAATAATTTTTTTCTTAAAACCCGAACCGAACCGAACCGAAATGTCAATTTCGGTTCGGATCTTCGGTTATTCGGGTCCTAAGTCCCAGCCCTAGCCCGTAGGCATTACCAAGTGTTAAATAAAAGAAACACAACAAATAAGAATCTTATTCACTCAGGGAAAGAAAAATAACAGTAAAGTGCATACTTTTGAAGGAAGAAAACAACAAAACAACCACAATCCAATACATAAACCCCGTGGGTGTTCAAAATCGGATATCCGAAATTTCGAATACGGATATCGGATATCCGAATATCCGGAAAAAGATATGAATTATATTCGAAAAAAATATTCGGATTCGGATATCGGATATAGGAATATCCGGAAAAAAAATTCGGATATGGATATCGGATATCCAAATATCCGAATACCTTCTATTATTTAAAATATAAAAAAAAAAAATAAAATTTTTAGGATTTTTCGGATATTTCGGATATCCGAATATCCAATTTTTATGATCCGGAACTTCGGATTTTCGAATATTTCGGATCGAATATCGGATATTGAATATTTTTGAACACCCCGGCATACGGATAAATCCCGAGCTCAAAACACGGCATAAGGATCAATCCGAAATGCCAATATAACACAAGACAGATGAAATGCGTTCTAAAATCTCATCACAACAAAGGAGACATACAGGAAAATACATCGAACTAGAGATTCATTCTCAACGAAAACAACACAAAAATGACTCGTGCTAGTTGCTACCCAATCATTCATTCTGTTATAGAGCGAACGGGCTGATGCGGTACAATTAAAACAAAAACAAGTCTTGTATTTTTTTCTCAAATTGTTATTGTGGTTGTATTTTGTGAAAAATATATTCATAACAAAATGATCGAATGACATCCGGACCAATTAATTTATAAACCTTTTGGAATTATACTACATATTTATTTCATTTTTTTTTTTTTGGCATACCCCAATTACACCATATAATATAAAGTAGCAATTAATCTCTATATAAATAATGTTTTATAAATATATATATCAGAAACCCGAAATGCGCCTACAGGTCTATACTTCCCCGTGCAAATACAATTGACTTTTCCGGTGGATACTACAAAGAACCAAAAGGGCGAGGAATAAAAAAAACAAAGAAGAAGAATCTATAGTAGTAATACAAACCAATAAGTATGTCGTTTCAATTATCCTCCCATGTCTCTGGTCTCGGATACTCATTCAGGTCGGGCTTCTCCAGAGCCCGACCCGGTTTGTTCGGATCGGGTCGCGAATGTCCCGCGGCTTGCAGCGCGTCAACCCTAGCTCCAACCTCGGTGGCTTTCTTCCTGATGGCGGCGGCGGACAGATCGCGCGGCTCGTCGTCGACGGCGTACTCCACCACGCACTCGGGGAAATTGAGACGGGCCGATGGGCCGCGGAGACAGAACAGGGCCGTGTCGTAGGCACGCGCCGCCGCCTCGGGTGAGGAGTAGGAGCCGAGCCAGATTCTCGACCGCTTGTTCGGCTCCCTTATCTCGGCGACCCACTTGCCCCACTTTCTCATCCTTATTCCCCTGTAGGGTTTGTCTTGCTGGTGTTGCCTTTGCTTTCCCTTCGAAATCACTGTGCCTGATGAAGATGTTGACGAAGTTGTACAGCAAACCCCTTCCATTTGATTTTTTTACGGAGAAAACAAGAACAAAAATCAAAGAGATCCTTTTTTGAAGGGGAGGGGGGGGCTAACGCCTGACTTCAAGTTGGGGATAATGGATGAGGAAAAGAAAATAAAGATTAGTAGTATAGGCTAAACAACTCATGCTGAGAAAACACTGCTTTGATGCGATGCCGTCTGAATTTATATGGAGGTGGTGGACCATGTCCATGCCCATGGGTAAGGCCGTAAAACGTGTCGAGTCGAGAGTAGTGAGTAACCAAATTCGTTCAAAATAATTAGATTCAATGTTGTATAAATTTCATTTAGACAGATTAAATCATCGATTAATTTTTAAATTTTTTTTATTAATTTTGATTCAATCAATTTTGTACCAAAAATATTAAAATATATTAATATATTATACTACAAAGTTATTTCAATTAAATGCAAATTAATATCATATCGATATTATAATAATATTTATTAATTAATAAGTAGAACATAATGTTAGAAACTACTGTGTTACAAACTTGCTGGGTGGAAAAATAAATTACAATTGGAAAACAAATTACAACTCGAAATCTAGAAATTGTAGGACTCAACCAAGAAGAAAATTACAGAACTCTTCGGTTTGGCAATTTGTCTCCAAAGGTAAAAACGACTTTCGTCTCGACGGATGTAGCACCACAATTCCGGCGAACTCCGACGAACAAGAACGAGTTGAGAACAGAACTGACTTAAGAAATGCAGAGGTATGCAGAGTATTTTTCGTTTTTTCTGTGTTTTTCGATGCAAATGAGATGCATGCCTATTTATAGGCCATCTCACACACCTGCAGGGGTCAGGATTTAATACAGCCACTAATGGTTATCATTATGCAGTCATTTATGCTGCATTATGCTCAGGGGTTATGAATTTCAAACAAATGGCAGGGGTTATGAAATTCAAACCTGCCATTAACTCCTCCTCATTACTCTGGGAGGTTACAGACTGTATTGGCTGAATTTGAGCAATCAGGATGTACCTGGACTGTATTCAGCTCTTTAACCACTTGACGGATGTACCTGGATATCCTTATGTGCACATACGAGCCAAACTACGTTGTTGAGCTTGTCCAAAAAATTCTTTTCGACAGGGCAAGGCCTAGCCCAAGGCCAAGCCCACGACCAGGCCCAAAGAACAGCCCAAAGACCACCCAAAGATCAATTGCCAAGATCAAAGATCCAAGTCCAAATCCAAAATCAATATCAAGATCAAGGCGAGGCGGGGCGGGCGGCGGCGGCATACACATGTGCCATTAATTATTACATGCATAAAGATAACTCCTTATATACTAGAATAATGGTGGTTCATTATTCAATGTGGGATACCATCCCTTATTAATTCATAATTAAGTGACAAACTTTAATTCACTATTTCTCACTCGCCGGGAATCGGTTTAGAGAAAGTGAATATACCACGATCATCTACTCGGAACATAGATCGATCCTATGATATTTAATTTTTCAAAATAAAATTAAAATCATTAATGATTCCAACAATCCCCCACATGAGTGAAAGTAGCCCAAATGCAATATGCAGACTCAAGCTCAGTCCTCAAGAGGCATTAAAGTATAAGGATGGGTAGTTTGTGACTTTAAACCTTGCATAGCTAACATCATCGGGTACACAGGCAGATTAGTAGCTTGATGCTTTGAACTATTCCTCCACGGCGTGCACCGAGACAATGGTGCTAACACTTGAACACCTCAACCTCATCCGTTCTCACGTTTTGTTTCCTTTGCGGGCCTTGGACACCCCTTTGGATTCATAAGTGATTTTCATGAAGCGGCCCCTACTTCTTACTTATACATGTGATTCTTTATCTAGTATCTTGCCATACTCAACCTCCTCGAGGTCTTTAGGAATCATTAAAAGTCATAGACTTAACCTCAACACTAGGCAAGCTTTCAACACTCAATTGCTCTATAGGGAATAAACTTAGATGAGTGTTTCACACGAACTCTCATAGCTTAGTTATCCCATTGAACCAAGTTCTTGGGATCTCCGGTCACCTTGGTTGGGTTACCACTATGATAATTCTCAATTTGTGGATTTTAAACCCATTCCCTCTAGCAATTTATTTATTTGATCACGGTTTAACCCTTTGGTTAGCGGATCCACTAGATTATTCAATCACCTCACATAGTCAATAGAGATAACCCCACTTTTGATCAAATATTATTGCGTCGATTAATATGTCGAGACTTTCCATTATACATGTTACTTCTTGCCCTACCAATAGCAGCTTGGCTATCGCAGTGTATCATCACTGCTGGTACTGGCTTTGACTAATGAACAAATTAAATACTCGCAAGTGTACGAATCGCTTTTGTAGGTAGCGACAAGTAACTCTGAGGTCGATCTCACAAGGAGTTGGAAACGGTTTGAAATTCGATAATATTCGATAAATAGTCGAATCAACAAAGGTAAAATAAAGTAAAATACAACAAAGATTTGATAGGATCACAATCACAAAATGCAGGAAATTATTATAAACGAAACATAAACAACATCGAATTAAAGGTTGGATAATTGAGAGATTACAATTATGAGAATGATATGGGAGTTTAGAATCACTGACACACATATAATTAATTATTAGTTCCGATATACAGAGAATTAAGGTTTGGAATTATTGATTGCTCACGATTGAAAGAAATCCGTTTGATGGCGGCAATTCCAAAAATCACGATTGTTCTTATCGAAAATAAGGGGAACTCCTTTGATGGGGATGAATCTCTACTAAAAATCGACTAGCTAATACCTTTGATTGGGCAATTCGCTAAAAGATCGCGGAAAAAGGTTTATAACATTCACAATCGCTTCTATCGGGTCGTTTGATGGCGAACACCGACAAAAACCCTCGATTTTGAATAATAATAACAACTATGAAATAGGTTTGATGATCTAAATTAAAAGTTCTTATACGAAGAACAAACAAGGAGGAACAATCCCAAACTTTACCCGAAAAATCAATAGTAACTAACAATCGATAACATGTGTGTGGCTCAATCTAAAAAACTATATGAAATGATTAGCTGCTCATGATTATTTCAACAATAATAATAGAAATTGTAAAACAAAACATGGTAGAAACTTCCCTTGTAAAAGTCGAAATCGAATTCCCGATGAAGGTTTGATGATCTTCCTTCAAGAACTCACAACAAAATGATACAAAGAATAATATTCACTCACAAATGTATTTTTCTTCAAGATGAACTTACAAAGATGATGAAAAATCTCTCTTTCCTCCCTATTTTAGTGTTTCTCTCCCTAAATCTTGTGTTTTTCCCACACAATATCTCCCCCAGATCAGAATATCCATCCTAAGGGTCTCCAACACCTTTTTATAAAGCCAAAAGTGCCAAAAAAAATCTATACAAATCGTGTAAAATGTCAAAGAAATGGACTTGCACCGAAAAGTGACACGGCCCGCGTCGAACTATCCTGGAAAGTGCAAAATGCTTTGTCCACCGGACTTGACCGTGTCATATGACACGGCCCGTGTTGTACTCCTTCAGAAAGTGAAATTCGACTGGATCATGACTCGGCCGTGTCCCGTGACACGGACGTGTTGTACTCTTCCGGAATGTGAAAATCATACTGCCTTGATGACCCGGCTGTGTCCTGTGACACGGTCGAGTTGCCTTCTCTGGTTTTTGGTCTTCTTCGCCTTGATCTTTCGTTCTTGTATCGATACACCTCGAAATTTAGTGTACGATATACCGTTTCGAAGCTAATTTCATGAGGAATTTATATCAAAGGAGAACACATCACAATTCGGAGTGATAATTCTGGAATTTAGAAAATACGACCGATATTGCTTCAATCTTTATCGTTTTAGGCCCCGTTTTTTGCTCTTGATCGTCATAAACTCCAATATTAGCTATGAAAGCGCATATTTCACCACAATCTTTGCTTGTCTACCTATAAATTAAAAACACAACATACCACGTATAAAAGAGAACAAAAATACTAAAAAGCAAACAAAAACACGACTAAATAGAATGGAATGAGTCGATCAAGAATCGACTCATCATTGACCAACATGGAATATCTTCTAGAAAGTTTCTGAGCCATCTGGCTTCTTCACCAACTTTGTCCAAAGCTATGAATTCCGATTCCATGGTGGATCAGGCTATACACGTTTGTTTCGCGGACTTTCACGGACAGTTCCACCCCCAATGGTAAACACGTAACCACTTGTAGAAAATGAACTTTTCGTATTGGATATCGAATTCGCATCACAGTACCCTTCAAGTACCAGTGGGTATCTCGAATAGTGTATCCCAAGGTTTTGAGTATACTTTAAGTACCTCAAAACTCTAACAAGAGCTTTCCAATGCTCTTTGCTTGGATTGCTCGTGTAACGACTCAATTTGTTCACAGCGCAAGCTAAATCGGTCGAATGCAATTTGTAAGATACATTAAACACCCAATGACTAGTGCATATTCTTCTTGTGCAACGGGCTCCCCTCTATTTTTGCTCAAGTGATCATTTAAATCTATTGTGGTCTTAGCCGGCAAGCTATCAAAAGCATTAAACTTCTTGAGAACTTTCTCGGCATAGTGAAATTGTGTCAAGATGATTCCATCTAATTTTCTCAAAATTTTCATTCCAAGAATCACATCGGCTAGCCCCATGTCTTTCATGTCAAAATTTCTTTTTAACATGTTCTTAGTATCGTTAATCACTTGTATATTGTTACCCATGATTAACATGTCATCTATATAAAGACACACAATAACATAACTTTTATTAGTGTTCTTAATATAAACACATTTATCACACTCGTTTATTTTAAAACCATTTGATAACATTATATTATCAAATTTCAAGTGCCACTGTAGTGGAGCTTGTTTTAATCCGTATAGAGACATAACCAGTTTGCATACCTTTTTTTCTTGTCCAGGTACTACAAACTCTTCAGGTTATTCCATATAGATCTCTTCATCCAGATCACCATTCAAAAAAGCAGTCTTAACATCCATTTGATGAATCTCAAGATCGTGCAAAGCAGCAATCGCGAGAAGCACTCGAATAGATGTAATTCTCGTTACAGGTGAATAGGTATCAAAAAAATTCGTATCCTTCCTTATGCTTGAAACCTTTGACTACTAAACGAGCTTTATACTTGTCAATTGACCCATCAGCCTTGTACTTTCTTTTAAGGATCCATTTGCATCCTAAGGACTTACAACCTTCAGGTAAATCAACCAAAACCCAAGTTTGGTTTTGTAAAATTGAGTCAATTTCACTCGAATGACTTCTTTCCAGAGCAACCCGTCTGGTCTGGCATAAGCTACTTTGATCGATGTTGGTTCTTCATCCAACATGAATGCTATGTAGTCAGGTCCAAATGTCTTTGGTGTCCTAACCCTACTACCACATCTCGGTTCTACATCTTCCAGATTAGATCTCGATCGCTTACGTGACTTTAGAACTACATCCACAGGTTTTGAACTTGTTCCTTCATCTTCAACTCTATTGCTAGAATTGTTCTCAACTTTATCATTGTCCTTACAACGATATATATTTTCAAAGAATACATCATTTCTTGATTCAATTGTTGTTCCCACAGTCATTTCAGGAACTTCTGACTTGAGGATAACAAACCGACAGGCACTACTGTTCAGTGCATACCCAATAAAGATACAATCGACTGTCTTAGGTCCGATTTTAACTTGTTTAGGTAGAGGTACCTCAACCTTAGGTAAACACCCCCACACTTTGAGATATTTGTATGAAAGTTTTCTACCTTTCCACAACTCATAAGGGGTAATTGTAATACCCGGTTGTAATTTATTCATTATCATTCAGTAATTATCAATCAGTATTGGTCATTCAGTAATTTTCACTCATTAATAATCACTCATCATTCATAATTCATTCATTTGTATTCATCGTTGGCATTTTGTAACTGTGTATCAGTTACCGATTATCATTCATCTCCGATTGAGAATCGAGGCGAGAGTATTATCATAGTCATCGTGAATATAGTCTTGTGTTGGAAGTATCATCTATCACGTGTTATTGGACTTAATTACATTCATACAAGTTTTGTTGTCGGATCATTCACCATTTGTAGCGAGTAGTCGGAGTTGTCGTGTTTTCATCATTTACAGCAACGAGTTACGGCTGTAACTAATCATACATTACGACCGTAACATGCTTTCTTCGACTTAAGGTTGTTTTGGCCGAAGACGAGATACAGCCGTAAGGTAGGCAGGCTACGTCTGTAAGAGGTGTTCGTGATTTTCAGGAATTGTCGGACGAGTAGGGCTTACGGTCGTAAGGGTTGCGGTATATGGCCGTAAGATGAGGCAGGTACGGTCATAAGGCTTGACCGGATACGGCCGTACGTTGCAGGCAGGGTGCCTGGTCAGTTTCGACGAAGGTGTCGTATGCCCGTAAGCCTTGCCGAGTACGGCCGTAACAGGCTAGTTACGCCCGTAAGGCATGTGCGGTACGGCCGTATGACTGTCGGCGGGTGTTTGGACGAGGGTAAGTTACGCCCGTATGAAGTGGCTGGTTACGTCCGTAAGTTCGTTGACTTGGGATGTTACGGCCGTAAGTTGGCCAAGTTACGGCCGTAACTATGGCTGTATTTAAAGGACTTGGACGGGACCTTGAGATCATTTCTATCATTTCTTCACCTTGTTCCGAGAGAGAGAGCTTGAGGGAGAGATTTTTCATCACCAATCACTTGGGTGTTCGGTTTTCATCATCTTCATTCGTTTGTGAAGCTTGGATAGTCGATCTAATGCGTGTTCATCGGATCAAAGTATTTGGATCTTCAAAGGTAATATTCTTCAACATCTTGGATTTCGATTTTGTGTTGAGATATGATGTTTTGGACATTATAATCATGTTGTATGAAGAGATATACGTATGACTATGAGTGTGTATGAATATTCATTGGATTATTGAAGAGTTATTCAAGAACACTTTGAATATTGAGTTGGATTTGGGGGTTTTCGATTAGTTGTTGTTGTAATCACGAATTTGGATATTCATATTGGATTATTGATTGTATTGAAGATGTTTTGTTGGTTTGGAACATTCCTTGGGGATTTGATATTGGTATAGTTAAGGATTGGTTGTAAACAATCGAGGATTGGTTACAACGTGTTTGATATAATGCCCCAATGAACTTGGTTTAGTCGTATCGACATTTTGAGTTAGTTATTATCGCGATTGGTTCATTTATTGAGCGGATTGTTGGTAATTGTGTTATTCAAGATTGTTCGAGCGACCGACATCTCATTTAGGACGTTTGTTCGTGGAAGGACATTCTTCGTCGGTGTTGTGTAAGTTAATTCTTACTCGGTTAAAAGGATATTCATTCCTTTTATTGTTGTTCATTCATAATCATAACTCATTCATAAAGTATTAGCCGTATTGAGACTTGTAATTGTCGAATAATCACTTCATTCACGAGGAACGACGGTTCCAATCATTTCATTGAGCTATCATTCACTTCACTATTATTTCATCTCGGTGAGTCATTCTTGACTTTGTCGGATTATCATTCATTAATAGTCATCATGGTCATTCTCGTTCATATGACCTTCTGGGTTCGTATTGCGTGGTCGGGTGGTGATGTGTGGGATTTTTAGTCGGGCACATGATGGTCATGTGTTCGGGTTCACCGACACAATGGACTGTGCACACGGTAACGTACCTCCGTGAGACTAATTAGGTACAAGGACGGGTGTGTTCGGTCACTCGTCTTGTGCACATGCACATACCATTACGGGCGTACTATGATGCCCCTCTTCAGCTTAAATTCATAACTAAAGGATATTTCATAATTGAGATATATCATGATTGTGTATATTCAACCCTTGAGGATTGTTGTTCTGTGTAACTGACCCCGTTGGGGGATATTGTATTCAGGTCATGGCAAGGCAAAAGCACGGAAAGAGAACGTTGACGGCGAGGAGTCCCAATGATACTAGTAGGGAGTCCCAATCCTTTCAGTCATTCATGTTGTCGTCATTTATTTTCCGCTGCAAATTTCCATTTGGATACTCCATTTCATTCAATGTTGTATATTTTATCTTCATATAACATATACATGTATTCTGTATTATCTTGGGTGTGTTGTACTTAAAACTCCTTATCGGAGTAATGGATGATATAATGTAGTTCGGTACTGCGATTATGTTATCTAAGTCATTAATTTTCATTCGCCTGGTGGGTCTCAGTCGGGGGTCCACGGCACTGTAATAGTCGCCTAGTTTGGCTGTCAAGACAGCTTCCCCCCCACATGTTCTGGGGCAACCCTGAACTAATCAATAAGGCATTCATATATCTTTAAGTGTTCGATTCTTACATTCAGCAACGCCATTAGATTGTGGTGCATATGGAGCTGTTGTTTGATGAATTATACCACTCTCGTTGCATAATTTCTCAAATGGGGCTACATATTCGCCACCTCTATCGCTTCAAACCATCTTAATACGACAGCCTAATTGATTCTCGGCTTCATTCTTGAAGTTCTTAAAAGCTTCAATAGCCTCATCTTTACCTCTCAAAAGATAAAGATAACAATATCTTGTGCAGTCATCGATAAAAGTGATAAAGTACTTCTTACCACCTCTAGTTTGCACAAACTTTAAATCACACACGTCTGTGTGAATTAATTCAAGGGGTTTTGTGTTCCGTTTTACCGAATGAAATGGAAGTTCCGTCATTTTTGCTTCAACACAAATCTCACATTTGTTTTGAGTATTGACTTCATTTAATTTCAGTAAATCTAAGTTTACTAATTTTTTTATAGCATTTAGATTCACATGACCTAATCTACAATGCCATAAATCATAACACTCAGTCAACTAAGAGGAAGCAATAGCATTTTCATTAGCATTTTCAGATTTGGTTACTTGGCGTATTGCCAAAGCATTGAGTTTAAAGAGTCCCTCCGTGAGGTAACCCTTACCAAGAAACCTATCAAACTTTTTTATGACAGTTCTACCTGACTCAAACACTAGTTTAAACCCCTGTTTAACTAGTATAGAGCCCGAGATCAAATTCTTCCTCATATCAGGAACATGAAGCACATTCTTCAAAGTGAGATTCTGTCCTGACGTAAGTTTGAGGTCCACTTCTCCAACTCCGATAATCTCAGATGAAGCTGGATTCCCCATGTTGAGCTTCCTCCCCTCAACAGCTTGATAGTTCTTAAACTGACTCCGATCGGCACCATAGTGGGCGGTTGCACCGGTATCGACGTACCAACCAACTTGGTTCTCAACGTGGTTGACCTCCTCGGTGACCACAGCAGAAAGGTCATCCTCTTTCCATTCATCGTTAGCCTCAACGATGTTGGCAACATGTTTCTTCTTCTTGTTGGCTTTCGGCTTCCGGCAGTCCTTCGCTGCGTGCCCATGTTTGCCACAGTTGAAGCAATCGCCATCAAACTTCTTGACTGGTTGCTTCCCTTTGCTCTAGTTTTGGACACTTGGGCGAGCTCTTTTATTGGAGGGACCGCCATGCTCCAACAGATTGGCCTTAGCATCAATCAGGCCTTTTGGTTTGTGGTCATTTTTGCGCACGTCTGACTCAATGCGCAGTTTCACAATCAAGTCTTCAAGAGTCATCTCATTTCTCTTGTGTTTGAGATAGCTCTTGAAGTCTTTCCAACTCGGGGACAACCTTTTCAATTACAGTTGCAACAGTGAAGGCGTCTGACAGAACCATTCCTTCGGCATTGACATCATGAATGATGAGTTGGAACTCTTGCACTTGTTCTATGATTGGGCTTGAGTCAACCATCTTGTAGTCCAGATACTTGGCGACTACGAACTTCTTTGTACCTGCATCATCACTACGGTACTTCTTTTCAAGTGCATCCCACATCTCTTTTGATGTGTTTACAACAGAGTAGACATTGCACAAACTATCTTCTAAAGAATTCAGAATAAAGTTTTTACAAAGATAGTCTCCATTGTGCCAGTTGTCATAGTCAGCTCGGACTGTAAAACTAGTCTCTTGAGCACTTTGTGCCGGTGGCACATCTTCCTTAAGGTAGTTTGCAAAGCCCAGTGTTGTCAAATAGAACAACATCTTTTGTTGCCACCTTTTGAAGTCGGCTCCACCAAACTTTGGCGGCTTCTCGGCGGTAGGCATCATTCTAGGCCCCGAGGTTGTTCGAAAAAAGGAACCACTCGTGTTGAACCCGTAGGCTCCAACACTGGATCCTAACAAGGATCCTACGATACCACTAAAAGTGGAACCAACGGTGCCACTCGAGATGGATCCACCAGTAATCAGAAAGGGGTTCGAAAACACCCATGGAGTTGTTGATGAGGTAGTTGAGCTCATCATGTTGGACATGGTTGCGGCAAATGTATTTGCCACGGTTGCAACGGCAGTCGCGGAGACAAAGGCAGTGGTGGTGTTCAAGTTGGTGGAAGCAGCGGTCGTCATCTCCAGTTGTAGGATTCAGCATGTATATATTTGTCTTGCGCTTGTTGGAAACTACTGTGTTACAAACTTACTGGGCGGAAAAATAAATTACAACTGGAAAATAAATTACAACTCGAAATCTAGAAATTACATGACTCAGCCAAGAAGGAAAATTACAGAACTCGAAACAGAATTGAAAATACAAGAAAATAAATAATTAAACCATAAATTAAGTCGAGTCGAGGAGGCCTCTTCCCGCAAGACAAATATTACCCCGATAGTGCTCTTTGGTTTGGCAATTTGTCTCTAAAGGTAAAACGACTTTCGTCTCGACGGATGTAGCACCACAATTCCGGCGAGCTGCAGCGAACAAGAACGAGTTGACAACATAACTGACTTATGAAATGCAGAAGTATGCAGAATACTTTTCGTTTTTTCTGTGTTTTTCGATGCAAATGAGATGCATGCCTATTTATAGGCCATCTCACACACCTGCAGGGGTCTGGATTTAATACAACCACTAATGGCTATCATAATGCAGTTATTTATGCTACATTATTAGAGATGTTAAACGGGCTCGGGCCCGGCGGGCTGGCCCGTTTAACCCGTCAAAAAATCGGGTTAGGACCGATATTTCCTAGCCCGTTTAAATCCGGACTTTTTTGGCCCGGACCGTTTAGCCCGAAGCCCGTTAGGGCTAGCCCGAAACCCGCTATATTATATATATATATATATATATATTTATATATATATGTATAGTTAATTTCAACTTACAGTAATACTATATTTATATATAACATATATTACTATTATATGTGTTATAAACTTGAGAGAAAAAGAGAGAAATTGGAAGAGAAGAAGAATAATGTTTTTATTCTTATGAGGGCCAAAAGCCTTTATTTATAGGTACACATCTAGGGTTTCAGGGGTATAAAGGTCATTCATTAATAAATATATTAATTACAACACTCCCCCTTGAATGACCTTTAATACATGCTGCCTCATTAAAACCTTGTCGGGAAAATCCAGTGGGAAAAAACCCGATCGAAGGAAAAAGAGTACAGCTACTCCCCCTGAAATCGATTACATAAGATATTTGAGTTGATGCATTCCGATCTTGTGTACTAGTCTTCTGAATGTTGATGTCGGCAACACCTTTGTGAATAGATTCGCCGACTAATCACTTAAGTGAATATTTGATGTATCTACCATTGAGATACAAGTGACATCGTCTTCATACAATATTTCCTCTTGAATATTATGATGTTCATGCCTCATCAACTCCTTCGGAAAAACCCTGTGGGAAAAAACCGATAGAGAAAAAGAGTACATAGTATAAATTTGCTCATGTGTTACATTGGTTGCCTCGTTAAAAACCTTAAGTAAGAAAACCCGGTGGGAAAAAACTTAGAAAGGGAAAAAGAGTACAACCATTTGGTCTTCAGGACCTTTTGACCTTCAGGGTCGACATAATCTTCAAACTGATTTAAAAGTTATCACTTCTCCCCCTCAAGATAACAATCTTGCACTCCAATACCATGAATATAATTTTTCACATGGAGAGATTTAGTGAAATAATATGCTAGATTATCATTATTGCTCTTTTGAAGCTCGTGTGGAAATAAATTTCATCTTACTTGCCTAAATATTATATGCAACACATAAATGGAGAATATTTATCATCATAATAAATAGGCAGTATGAGAACAAATATGAGATCCCTAATAGCCACCAATATCAAATCTCGATCTCTTTCATGTAATAAACCAATATGGTTAACACCATTCCACATTCTCCTTCCTGGAGAAATATTAAATTTTGCTATCATGTTAACTTCAAATTGTATAGAATAATGTTTTTTTTTTTTTTGAATTTCGAAAATCGGAGAGAAAAAATTTTTACACGTAGAGTATCGTGCTGATAACGTGTTATAAACTTGAGAGAAAAAGAGAGAAATTGGAAGAGAAGAAGAATAATGTTTTTATTCTTATGAGGGCCAAAAACCTTTATTTATAGGTACACATCTGGAGTTTTAGGGGTATAAAGGTCATTCATTAATAAATACATTAATTACAACAATATGTAATATATTAATATTATATATAATATATATTATTACTGTATTTGTTAATATAGTGTGTATATATATATGTATATACATAAAAGTGTATTTTTTGTTATATTTATTATAGTATATTTGTTAATATATATATATATAGTTACTTTTTTTTTTGGTTTATGACTTATAAAAAATAAAAAATATATTTTTTAAATATTTAGCCCGTTTAGCCCGAAGCCCGCTAGGGTTAGGGTTAGGGCCAATATTTCCTAGCCCGTTTAAATCCGGACTTTTTTGGCCCGGACCGTTTAGCCCGAAGCCCGCTAGGGCTAGCCCGGAACCGCTAGGGCTAGCCCGTTTAACATCTTTGTGCATTATACTGAGGAGTTACGAATTTCAAACAAATGGCAGGTGTTACGAAATTCAAACCTGCCATTAACTCCTATTCATTACTCTGGAAGGTTAATGACTGAATTGGCTGAATTTGAACAATCAGGATGTACCTGGACTGTATTCAGCTCTTTAACCACTTGACGAATGTACCTGGACATCCTTATGTGCACATACGAGATCCAAGTCCAAGATCATTATCAAGGTCAATGTCAAAGGTCCATGGCACGCGGCACGCGGCTCGGGCCGCAGCCGAGGCTGAGACGAGGTGGGTGGGCGGCGCGCGCGTGTGCGCGCGTGTCGGCTTTAAGCCCATACACATGTGCCATTAATTATTACATGCATAAAGGTAACTCCTTATATACTATAATACTGGTGGTTCATTATTCAATGTGGGATATCATCCCTTATTAATTCACAATTAAGTGACAAACTTTAATTCACTATTTCTCACTCACCGGGAATCGATTTAGAGAAAGTGAATATACCACGATCATCTACTCGGAACGTAGATCGATCCTATGATATTTAATTTTACAAAATAAAATTAAAATTATTAACGATTCCAACACATAAAATATAGTAATCATATTACATCATTATCTAAGTATATTTAAATTATTATATTAAGGTAATAATACATTCGTTTGGATGAATCTTCCTAAAGAGAGGCAATAAAGGGGCTTCTGATTAATCATTTCGATTAATTGATTCTCCATTTTATCACTAGACAGCATCTCAATCATTTGAACCCATCTAGTTATTTTCAAAATACTGCTTAAATTGTATTTTTGTTTGGAGTTCGACTCGAGTATAGGCTCAAAAATTATTTCGAGCGGGTTGCGTGTCGGGTAATTCGATTGGAGTATCGGATGCAGGTTGTCAATGCTTGAGCTTAACTCCACCTCAAAACCCAAGTTATAAGTGGATGTTTGCCCAGTACATTTAAATCTCAACAGCCTTGCATATCCAATCAATGTGGGACGACCTCATCCAGGCTTACCACATCTAATGGGTCCTCCCCACTTGGCCTAGGGGCTGGACGGGCAGTGCTCATGCACCGTCCACACCCTTCGAATACCGCCGCCACACTCGGGACGATCTCCTCCAGGCTTACCAGCGACTAAATAGTCGTCCTCTCTTGGTCCCAGAGACTAGATCGATGCCCCTGCACCATCCACCCACCCTTCGAGGACTGCTTCCACACCAATCTGATGCAGGCTGCATAGGCGGATCCAGCACCGGATTTCTACTGATGCTTCGATTATGGGGATGAGGTACTGAGGAGGTGCGACTTGTGCCCCATATAAGATCTCCAATTTTCTAGGGCTACAAATAATATTTTTTCCAAAAAAAATATAAAAAACAATAGATTAAAATTTCGTATTGTGGTTGGATTGAAAAATACGTTTAAATATTAAGTTTATTAATATACCCAAGTTCGTATCCTCATAGGGTTCGATTTAATACAAAATATTAACAACTTAATATGGTAGCTCATTTGATTAGAGTTATTCAATCTAATATTAAGCTCTATTTATGACTGTTATATGCTCCCTTATATGCCTTATTTATTTATTTAGTATTAAGATTTTGATAAATATATTATGGTATATTTAAGCATTTTATATAGAGACACATTTAGGATTTCACACAGCACCTCCAGTAACGCCAAAGAATTACGAGAGGAGGTACTCGACACTAACTGAATATAATGTAAACATTCTATAAAATTTGATCAAAGAAATAATAGAAATGATTCACCTCTCAAACCACTTCATTTACGGGATAGATAAAGAATATAAAAATAATAAACACACATAGATACTTATACAGACCTATACATAAGTGTTAAAAGTGGGGATTAAATAGATATTCATATAGGTATATAGGGCTTTTTCTCTAATATTTTGGTGGTGCACTTGCACCACCATGCCATGAATAGATCCGTCCATGGCAGGCTGTCAATGCCCGAGTCTAAGGCCCTGTTCTTTTGGACTTATTTTTCGATTTTGATTCGATTCGATTCGAGTCCATTCAATTGATTCGATTCGAGTCCATTCGATTCGATTCGATTCGATTCATTTCTTATTATTATTATTATTATTAATCTTAATTATTATTATTGTTATTATTACTATTAATATTACTATTATCGTTGTTGTTGTTACTTACTATTATTATTATTTACCATTATTATTATTATTTACCCTTAATATATATTTGATTCGATTCGATTCGATTCGATTCGATTCCACTCGATTCGATTCGATTCGATTTAGATCCATTCGATTCGATTCGATTGATTCATTCAGTCCAAAAGAACAGAGCCTAACTCCACCTCAAAACTCAGGTTATGAGTGGAGGTTTGCCGAGCACATTTAAACCTCAACAGCCTTGCATATCCAATCGATGTGGGACGACCTCCCCCAGGCTTACTGCAGCCAATGGGTCCTCCCCACTTGGCCCAAGGGCTGGATGAGCAGTGCTCCTGCACCAAGTATCGAGCGAGTACAATTTATAATCATTTTTGAGATGTTTATAACATATTTAAAAATTTATTAATTTTGAGTCGAGTTCAAATACTATTCGAAATAATTTTAATTTTTAGGTGGAATTCGGACATGATTTGATTTTATTTTGAGTTGATTTTTTTTTTTTGAAATAATATTGCTAGACTTGAGTTGAATTTTTTTGAATTCGGAGATGAGTTGAATTTTATTGAATGGGTCTCGAGTGAGCTTCGAATTACTCGATTCATTTGCAGTCCTAAGTGTGATAGGCGTTATTTTGTGTAAGGTGTGTATTGAATTTTGGTCAATGTGTTTGGAGCATGGCTTTTTAAGAGTGTACTCTCTCTGATCCTTATTATAAGTCTTTTTACAAAGTAGAAAATGGTCCAAATTTTAAGTAATTTTGCCTAGTTTTCCACAATTGTTCAAGTGTATTTACAAAAACAACCTTCATTATATCTCCAAAGAAAAAAACAATATGATAGTTCATATTTCAACACATACATTTACTCTTTCTTTCTCTCTAAACATATTTTATCTATATATTTATATATAGGGGCAAAGTAGGAAAATATTATTTTTAAAACATATTGTTATACTTTTAACTAAATTATCTTGGTCTTGAAGAAATAGTTAAAGACTTATAATAGGGACCAGGGGGAGTATTCATTAAATATTTGCATACGTTTTTAGAGTTTGAAATTTGTGTATTTAAATTGGACATCTAGGAGTTTTTTAAAATCTTGGTATATTTGAAATGAGCCATTTAAAAGTTTTAAAAAAGTATTGGTGTATTTATACGAGACATTGTAAAAGTCTTAAAACATCACATGGTATTCAAATTATAAAAACTCTTTGTAATTCATTTAATTTTGTTACATTTTTTGAGTAGGGTTGTGAATGTTCGATCGATTCGGCATATTTGACTCGAAATAGTTTGGTTCGATGTTCGATTCGCTGATCAACGAGCCAGACGTTTTTTTTTTCGCTATTCGGCGAATTGAGCCGAATAGCTCGAACATGTTCGGATCGGACGTCTTATTTTTTTGGCAATATATCTATATATATATATATATAAAAGTTTCTAGATTTCACAAGGTAATTAGTTTTTATATGATCTATTTCCTATATATATATATATATAGGGATAGGTTCAGGTAGGAAAGCTTTTTTTTGTAGGAAATAGGAATGATTGTAGACCATTGATCCTTGGAGATTAATGGCCCAGATTTCGTTGTGCTAACACGAAAAACTAAGTCTTAACGAATTTAATTATTAGAGTACCAATGTAATTTGACTAATTTCACTTATCGGAAGTTCCTATAATCATGGGAAGTTCCTATGTTCATGGGATTTCATATTTTAGGTTAATATATATTTTTATGAGATTTCATATTTTTTAATCGTTCAGATATTTTATATTTTTGGTGTATTTATTTTTATTTTTTTAAAAACTATTTGATTTGTATTTTTAAAAATCTGAACTGTTGTCTAATCATTTGTTTTGTATGTCAGTAAATTGAAAACAGTGCGGTTCTGGTTATGTTCCAATTATGTGAATTTTTTTGTTATGGTTTATTGTGTACAATACTGATCAATTTTGATACAATGTGTTGTGCTTTTTTTTGGAAGATAAATAATTTGAATTGATATGTTTTGAATTAAGGTAAATTAATATTGTACAAGTTTCTGCTTATATTGTGACACATGAGAGGTATCATACCTTGTGTGCAACGTTGATATGAATAGTGTGCTAGGTAATATATCTTGTTGTGCTTATCGTACTAGTTTATATAACTTGTGGTAAATTACTATTCAACATATGTGTGTAACGTTGATATGAATAACGTGCTATGTAATATAACTTGTGGTGCTTATCGTGACTCGTGATAAATATTATACCATGTATATATATCTTGGAACATATATCTTAGTGTGCTAGGTATTATATCTTGTATCAAAATTGACTGCATTGTACACAATAAAGCATAACAAAAAAAATCACATAATTAGAACATAACCAGAACCGCACTCTGGTTTCGAATTTGCAGCACACAAAACAAATGGTTAGCACAACAGTTCTGATTTTTAAAAATACAAATTAAATAGAAAAAAATAATGTTAGTTTAAAAAAAAAATACACCAAAAATATAAAATATTTGAACGACTAAAAGAGATGAAATCCCATAAAAAATAGATATTAACCTAAAATAGGAAATCCCATGAATACAGGAACTTCCCATGATTGTAGTAACTTCCCATAAGTGAAATTAATCAAATTACATTGGTACCCCCAATAATTAAATTCGTTAGCACTCCTAGTTTCCCGTGTTAGCACACCAGAATGAAATATGGGCCCTTAATCTCCAAGGATCAATAGCTTACAATCATTCCTATTTCTTACACTTATACCATTTCACTCCATAACCCACCCCTATATATATATATATATAGGTTTGTGTTATTCTAAAAAGGGTCTTATAATAAAAAGTGTAGGAAGGATTGTGGGAGTGACATGTGTCATCCCCATTCCACATTATATGACATGTGTCACCCCCCACCCCCACCCCCCGCGAAAAAAAAAATTTCCTGCCAATTCTTTTTTTTTTGGGGCAATTTTTTTTTTCCCGCCAAAAAAATTCCTACCAAAATTTATAAGTGCATCATATTTATAAAGTTACTGCATCACAGTTATAAAGTTACTGCATCACAATTATGATTTTAGTGCATTAAGGTTATAAGTTACTGCATCATAGTTGATGCACTTAACTATAAACTATGATGCAGTAACTTATAATAAAGACGCACCAAAACTTATTAGTGTGATGCACTAATGATATAAAAAAAGTGTAGTAGAATCATATTTAATTTTGAAGCAATTACATACATATATGATGCAGAGAAACTTAGGATGATGCAGTTTCCTATAACTATAATGTAGTTACATACATGATTCACTTACTTATAACTATAATGCAGTTACATACATATATGATGCAGAGAAACTTAGGATGGTGCAGTTTCTTATAATTATAATGCAGTTACATACATGATGCAGTTACTTATAACTTATAACTATACTGCAGTTATATATATATATATATATATATATGATGCAGAAAAAATAGGATGATGCAGTTTCTTATAACTATAATGCAGTAAACTTAAAACTATGATGCATTAAAACCCAGGTGCATCACCGTTATGAAATTTGGTGCATCATAGTTATAACTAATTTTTATAACTGTGATGCACCAAAATAAAATGGTGCATCATAGTTATAAAATTTTGGCGGGGAAAAAAAATCTGGCCCCCAAAAAAAAAATTTTGGCGGGAAAAAAAAAAATTTTCGGGGTGGGGGTGGGGGGTGGGGTGGGGTGGGGGGGGGGGTGGGGGGTAGGGTGGGGGTGACACATGTCATATGATGTGTCATATGATGTGGAATGGGGATGACACATGTCACTCCCACAATCCTTCCTACACTTTTTATTATAAGACCCTTTTTAGAATAACCACACCATATATATATATATATATATATATATATTTGGTTAATTAGTTATGTACTTATCTTTTGTTATCACTGTTTTTTGTTATGAATTTATTCAAATGTTCAATGGTCTTATGTTGTAAACTTTTAATTTTATTCAAGTCTTTTATAATTTCATAATTTATGAGAAAATTGAATATTATAGATTTTGTCTAACACGAGCTGAATATGCTCGAACTGTTCGAAAAAATTCGAACCGAATCGAATCGAACATTAATTCTAAAAAAACCTTCGAACTCGAGCCGAATAACAAAAATAAAAATTCGGCCCATTCAAATCGAATTGAACCTTAGGTTCGACACCCTTCAAGCCGAACTCGAACCCTGCGATATTCGGTAGGATTCGGCTCGTTCACAACCCTAATTTGAGACTCACTAAGAAAAAATACAACTAACAATTCATGTAGTCATGAAAAATCTCGTGAAATCCACAAATATACATACTTAAAAGTTTATAAAAGACTATATGTTTCAAATAAATACACATAGTGCTGATGATGAAAAGCTGAGACGCACATAGTTCTTTTTTCAAGATAATTACGTCTCATATAGTGTTGATGGATAAAACTTATTGTCTCTAAACATACAGCGGCTAACATCTTCGATACTGTAATACACCAAAAAATCAAAGCTCTAGTGAACTAGAAGTTTTCCAGAAGTGAGCAATACATGTGAGGCTATAATTCTTATGCAAGAATGGTTGAATCTGTTGTATGTCAAATGCATCCTAAAATGATACTATTTATACTAATCTCCATCAATTAGGGTATTAAACATGGGTATCAGTGACATATTTAATGTTGTTAAATGACCATAAAACTGACAATCAAAGACATATTTAGGACACCTAACCATTTCTTTTCAACAGCCAAAACAGAAGATGTATTTTAATATTCGCCAAAAGAGTCAATTTATGAGTACCAAAAGCGAACTAGGAAATCAGAAGATAACTCTTCTGGACCAGAAGCGTAACTGTACCAGAAGAGTGACTGTTCTGCACACGAGAAGAACAAACATTCAAACTTTTAGTCAATGAGGAGAGACAATCAAAACAAACTTCTAAGTAGCAAAATTTATACTTGACCCGACCCCAAGTCAACTCAGTCCGATCAAGACCGTCTAAGTTCAGCCCAACGCCCAATTACCAAGAATTAAGAATTAAGAATCAAGATCCAAGATCCACAATCCATGACTCACGACCCGCCCCATTGTTATTCCAACCAAAACAAACCATACTAAACAAAAAAACTTGTAATATATCAAGATTGTTGGTTGAAAAAATGTTGCAAAGGGAGATTTCTTTCCAAATAGTGGAAACATGTTTAGTTCAGTTTCATCACTAAATAAATTTACACATTATTATTTAAATAATATAAATAATTAGATATATCACCCATGCTAATGGCTCCATATCAGATTACTACCCACAATTTGAATATTTACAAATCCGTCCAAAAGTCAACGCCAGTGGTGAAATTTGAGTTTGTATGTAATTGTTCAAACAAACATCCACGTTACCAAGCAATTTGAACAGTTACAAGTTCGTTCAAAAGCAATCCCAAAAGTAAAATTTGAGTGTCGGTATAATTGTTTGAACCGTGAATACTATATATAATTGAACCAAACAATAATGATACTTTATGGAATTTGCGGTTGAATTATGTTGCTACTCTTAATTTTCTTATTTACCTAATTATTCAAACTATCTCAACGTAGGGCCTTAGGCCTACGATATTTCACTTTTAACCAATTTGGAGCACTCTATTTCACTAAAAAAAGCACTCTATTTCCCAATATGAAAAAGAAACCAGAAAAATGAAAGTAGGTCGGCGTATGATATTGATGAGGTCAGAGAAGTTAAAACGATGTTCCGTCTACGCATTAACCATTAACCAATCAAGTTGTGCAGACCAAATGTACAGTCTGTCTTTGTTCAGTTACATGTCCTAATTTCAACATTATTTTTGTCTCTTTTTTAAAGTCATCGGTCTCTGATGCAAAATTTTGCTAAGAAAGTCCGATCCGCCGGTCTAGGCCATTGTATTTGTGGGAAGGTCGAATAGGCTTTACGTTTGGCCACGTACGTGCCCCCATAAGTTCTCCATTAATTAATTCATCTCCAACATGAGAGTGGATTTCAAAGCATCATTGTCATCATTAATATTTTTAATCTGATGTAACCGAGGTGATCGGCCACCAAGAATCGGCTCAATCTTAGAGATTTAATCTAAGAAAGCTCGAATGTGTGATAAAATATCTCTATGAATGTTTTTGATTACTTGTGTTTGGAGGGACAACTTCTCTCCTATTTATAGAAGGGAGAAAAAGCCTATCCACGAGATCCCGCTCCTAGCCCAAGGGAAGTCCCCGATTTTCAGGGATTTTGACTACGGCTGCCAATCCCTGGACATCTGGGATTTTGCAAGGATGAAAAATCCATCTTTTCAGGGATTTATCCTTATGGGCCCGGACCTTTCCCAGCTTGGGGTAGGGTCAGCCAGTTCAGACTCCTTCATGAGGAAACCCCCTTGTCAGGATCTCTCGTTCTTTTGAGAGGTCAGTAGGTCTGCCCGTCTTTACTGATATTTACATCATATGCCCTACGAGCTCGGGAAAGGGTCAATCAGCTCAGACTCCTTTATGATGAAACCCCCTTGCCAGAGCCTCTCGTTCTTTGGAGAGGTCGGTAGGTCTGTCAATAATCGGGCTCTTTAGATCGGGTTTTTGGGAAGTCTACATTTATCGTCCTATCATAATCATTATTATCACCAACCGCACCTTAATTTTGATTATATTCGGAATGGTGGTATAAAAATTTATACTGCTAATTAATTATTTTAAATTAGCTAATAATATGATTTATGCACAAAACAAACTGATAAAAGTTACGTTGAATATATATTACTAAAAGATTTCAATAGAATTAAAATTTAAAAACATATAATTAGGCGAATACAACATCTTTAATACAGATTTTTATTTTTATTTTAATAAAAAAGTAGGCCTCTATCCCGCTTAAAATTTGACAGATGGTGTAGATTTTGTATTTTTATGTAAATAATTAAATGTGGTAGATTGGTAACTTATATAAGTAGAGTATGTAGAGATGATGCGTGAGTAGTGAAGGTAAAAATGTAAAAAATATTGAGATAAATGAGAAATTTAGTGATATGATTGTAATTGTTTGACGTGAAGTGTGTGACTTGTAAATGTAAAAATTCTAAAAAAATAAAAATAAATAAATATAAAATTTTGAACATAACGGAGAGTCCATTTTAATAGTTTTCAAATAAGTGCATTAAATTACAATACTTTTCCGATCTAGTACTTCATATTGTCAAAAAGTGGCACATACGGTCCGGACCAATTCAAATTCCAAGGACTCAAAAGGACCATCACAAAATTTTTGTAACATATGATTTTATTTGCAATCGAGGAAATTATATGACTAATAAAATGCTACCACCTTACACGTACAACTATAAATTTTCACATTAAATGGACAATTTGCCTATCATTTATATAACAGGAAACTTTGACATTAACCGCATATCAGTACTGACATTGATTTTATACACCCACCCACACACGCGCATATATATATATATATATATATATATATATATATATATATATTGTTCCGGGAAATCCTTCCCGTATTGGTGTCTTACCTAATAATAGTTGTAGGAGGATAAGAGTTATGGAAGGTTACTGACTCTTCCATAGTTGGATGGATCTCTTAGATGCCTTACCCAGGAATCACATGTATGGAAAGACTTCTCAGTAATGCCATATAAAGCGCCTCTATTCATCATATCAATCTGATTGATTTGTTGTCTTTACTTTTCTCCTCAAACACGTTATCGCACGTAGCTCGAAAAAAAAGAAGAAATCGGCCGAGCACCACCGCTTCGGCCGGCCATCGTCCGTCGCCACCGCCACCATGCCGATCACAGCCGCCATCCGCCACCGCTTTCGCCACTGCAGCTCGCCTGATACCATCACACCCGCCTTGCCAGTACTTGACCGCCAATGCCGCCGGCCACCGCCGTCGAATCGCCCAGATCCGCCAGCCGCCAAAGATGCGCGCCAGAGCCGCGACCGCCGACGCCAGCCACGCCCAAGCCACCGCTAGACAGCAAGCAGGCGGGCTCGGCCAACGCCGGCAAAACGGCAAGCAACTGGGCCGGCAAAAGGCCCGTTTTTGGGCCAAAATATTAGGCCGTGGCCCTCCAGGCCGGCCCGGCCCATGAGCCTCGACTTTTTTTGAAATATTATTTCTGAATAATTATAGAAATATTTTTCGATCCGTAATTATTATATTATTCACTATACTATTACAATCAATTAAATAAATGTAGAATTATTTTTATTTGATAATTATATTATTTACTACACTACCACAATCAAAAGACAAATATATAAATATTTTTATTTGATTATCATTTCATTTATCACTACTACTTTCTTATAAAAATTATAAAATAATATTATTATTGATATGAGATACTACAAAGTAATCACAAAGTCCCATAAAAAATAAAACTACATCAATAATTAACATATAGATGTAATCTAATCTAACAAATAAGGAAAATTTTTAAATATTATAATTACATATAACATAAATATAAAAAAAAAAAAAAAGCTAGGTCGGGCGGGCCATGGCCGGCCTCAGGCAAGGCCAAATCAGTAGGGCCAAAAGGCCCGGTTTTTGGGCCAAAAATATGAAGCCCGATACGCCCAGCAAACGGCGGCGGCTCGCCATGGCACTGGCCTATTTTGCAGTCTAGCCACCGCGCCAGCGCCACCCGCCAGCACTTCGCCATTCTGCCCGCTACGCCTGCCACTTGCCCAACGCGCCACCAAGCCAAGACGCCTTTGTGCTGCCAACCGCCGCCTCACAGCCGGACACTGGCCGCCGCCAAACCACCGCCGATCGCCGCGCATGGCTGCGCCGACCGGCTCGATCCGGCTAGTCCGACGGTTCCGACTCTCGGACCAAAACCCGAACATCAACTTATCTTGAGCCGCCAAAATTGTGCCTCGGTTTCACGTCGTCATCAGTACCAACCGTAGATCGAAGCACACCACGCATTAAGACGTGCCTAATTTTATAATCGAGGTAATTATCTAACTTGTCCCTATTTCAATTCTCTCCTTTTGGGAATTTTTCTTTTGGGGACACGGGTTTTGGGTTCTTTATCTCCCACGCTACTTTGCGGTGGATGAGACCGCGAGAGAAGTCGGTATCTCTGCGTGTCGAAGAAAACTGTGTGACGGTCTTGGGGAAGTCACAGAATTATTGAAAAGTCGATACTTGTGGTTGTTGCATACACCACGTATCTGGGTGCGATCTGATATCGCCGTTTTTTTGTCGACTTTACTAAACAACAATTAAGGGAAGTAAATCGAGTAACGGTTATGTTACACGCTTTTAAAAGCATCGATTGTGACCGTTTACATTGTCACTGAAAATCCAACAAGACTAACTTCCTCTTGTTTATATCTTGTAGATGGCACAAAGCTCCAATGTTCATCCGGAGTTCGACATCCTTGACCATGCTGGTAAGGAGTACCATAGGTGGGTCTCAGACGTTCGCTTGGCGTTCGTCGGTAAGAGATTTACCACCACCATCTTTGCCTCTAACGAGCCTACCGCTCAAGAACCGAGCGAGGAAACCAAGGCTAATGCACTGATGTACTTGCGTAGACATATACATCCGTTGTTGAAAAAGTGTTATATGAACTTGCAAACCCCCAAAGAACTATGGGATACACTCGAACAACGATTTAATAATGTGCATGATCAGCGCTTCTCCGAATTGCAACTTCAGTGGGAGCAAATCCGATTTTTGGATTATGCGAATGTGGAAGCCTATAATCAAGCTATCCTCGATCTTCGCGCTGATCTTGGTTTTTGTGGTGTCAAGAAATCTGATCAATATTTGATCGAGAAGACTCTTAACACTTTTCCCGTGGGAGCAAGTGTAATTGCTCATCAGCTGCGCGTTGCCTATGAGGAAGGGAGAATTAAGAACTTTAGTGACCTTATCTCCCACCTCGCGAAAAAAGAAAGGCACCATGAAATTATTCTCAATAGCAATGCGCGCCCGGGTGACGAAGCCGATTAGGAAGTGAATCAAAGCTACCACGAGAAAGCACCACGACAAAATAGAAAAGGCAACGCTACTCGGTTTTGCAAGCACCACGGATGCATGACTCGAGCAAGCGAGGAAAAGACGAGGTCGTCGTTCCAACGTGTGGAAGAGGCAAGGTGGCTCGGCCACGGGACCTAGTGGAACCCAACCACGTGGGTGCCTCCTGCCACGGAATGGAACCACTCAAAGGAAGGCGGAATTGCTATACTTGCGGATCGAAGAAGCATACTTACCGCAATTGCAAAGCGCCAAAGAACATCCAAGCTTACTACAAGCACTATAAACAATATTTGACTCAAGAGTCGAATTACATGGAAGAAGATAATGAGAATACGGAGGTGAACCATATTGTGAACCATACTGAGATCCCTCCTCTCACCATTGCGGACAAAGACCAACATATGGATGTTGCCGACTTTGACTAGTTTTACGCTTTGGTTATGTTTTGTCTTGTTTCTAGTTTCCGAGAACTACTTTGGATTTTCATGAATGTAATAAAGTTGGCCATGATGAATAAAATTCTTTTAATTGCTGTGATTGTGCAAAGATGAATTTTATTTTTTCCCTTCGAAAGCATGTTTGGTTTATCACAAAATAATTGCTAGCAATGAATTGTTTGGTTAAAAAAATTTGATACATTGGTAGGATTTCATCAAAACTTTTGATCAATACTAGGCGCATCCTCCTTGGTATTTGTTTATACTTTGAGAGTTCAAACGGAATCAGTGATTTTTAAACAGCCTTAGCTGTACCGACATTCCTACTTTCTCTGCAAGTCTACCAAGTTGGAGTTACCGAAAGGATCATTAGTAGAGATATAAATCGAAAACCAAGATGCGTTTTAAAGTATTTAAACGCTCCTATGGCCATATTTCCATAGTATTGTATCAACAATAATGCCTTTGAAAAAGGCTTCAACCTTGCTCTATCGCTCAACAATAGGGAAATACCAAAATAGCAAATTGAAACGAGCACTGAGATCTGAGTTTAATGATACAGAAAGTTCACGACCTATGGACAGAAAGATACGGAAGTCTAGTTTCCAGAACAACTGACCGTTCGTCCATATCCTTCTTAACGAAGAAGTTATTACTGTTTTAGTGAACAAAGGTCAAGCTGCGCGGAAATTATTTCCAGCGATTGTGCTAACTTTGATCCTAACCAACTTGGTCGAATTTCCCCAAACTCGATGTAAATGAGTTTTCGCTATGTCTCTAACCATAAGACTAATCGAGTTTCATGTCTTATTGTAGATGTCTCGTGGCGAAATTGAGTGCCTTGCTGATAGTGGAACAACCCACACTATTCTTCGGAATAGGCAATTATTCAAGGATATTGTGCCATACATATCATCAGTGACAACAATGATTGGTTCCTCCCAAGTAATTCAAGGGAGGGGACCTGCTCATTTCTTGCTACCTAATGGTACGCATATTAATGTCACAAATGCTCTCTATGCCCCAAGAGCAAACCGAACCTTGCTAAGTTTTAGGGACATCCGTGCCAGCAGTTATCACCTTGATACACATTGTGAGAATGGGACAATTTTTGTGTGTTACTGCGCGGAATGCGGAAGACGCGTTCTCGAGAAACTTATGAGTCTAAGTAGTGGTTTATACCGGACTACAATAAGGGTTATTGAATCTATCTTGTGAGTCACGAATGTGTGATTAGAAGCATACCAACTATGGCATGACCACTTCGGTCACCACAGGGCGACATGATGATTCGCATTTTGAAAAACTCACATGGTCATCCGTTTTCAAGTCCGAAGCGATTGGAAGCACCACTCGATATCGGCATTGATGTGAGTGAGCTTGATACCGTATCACCGGGACTAAAGATCGCACGCCCTGATAAGGTTGACGGTGCATCTCTTGTAAATCCCGAGGCTTCCGTGGCAATTTTCTAATGCCCATAAATCATTTTGTAAAGCCTGTTCACTAGCAAAGTTGATACCCTCTCCGTCCTTTGCTAAAGACTCAACACAAAATATTCGCTTCTTACAAAGAATTCAAGGGGATATATGTGGACCTATTCAACCAGAGTACGGACCATTCAGATATTTTATGGTTATGGTTGATGCATCGACGCGATGGTCACACGTCGCTCTGCTATCCACGAGAAATGCTGCATTTGCTAAACTCCTAGCACAAATCATCAAGTTACGGGCTAACCACCTCGACTCCCCAATCTCGTCATTAAGATTGGACAATGCTGGAGAGTTTACATCAAAGTCTTTTGACGACTATTGCATGTCGATTGGGATTGATGTTGAACATCCCGTCCCCCACGTTCATTCGCAGAATGGCCTTGCCGAGGCTATGATTAAGCGGTTACAGTTTATCGCCCGAGCATTGGTATTGCGCACCAACTTGCCGATTTCTGCCTGGGGTTATGCAATTTTGCATGCGGCTATACTTATTCGCTTTCGACCCACTGCCAATCAACCGTTTAGTGCGTACCAGTTGGTAACTGTAATATCCGGAATTTCTACTACTGATGTTTAATATTATTTTATCCGAATTATATTGTACAACATGGAATCTGTACAGTAGAGATAAAATAAATAAAGGACTGAGATATCAGTATCGGTATAATTGTCGTATTTGGTCGACAATTACATTTGAGGATATTGTGTATCAGGTTGTCGTACTTTTGATATTGGGTATATCGTATGATGATATTATTGGATTCAGTGTTTGTGTTCAGTGTGTCTTATGTTCGTTTTTGGTATGTCGAGACGTTGGACAAGAACTGCGGAAAATGGCTAAGTATAGCCTTATTAGCGCACGCTAATATTCATGCATAACGCACGCTATCGTGCAGGATTAGCGCACGCTACGTTTATAGGTTAGCGTACGCTAGTGCAGACAGATCGGAAGGAATCTGCGTGTGGACCCGGCTGCTTTCGGCGCACGTTATGGTAAGTCAACGGTTGTTGTCCTGAAGTATTAGCGCACGCTAAGATATTAGGCTTAGCGCACGCTAACTATGTATCGGTCAACAAGGAATCTTATCCTTGCCGGATCTTTGTCGGAATGTGGGGCGAGTGGTAGGTGAACACCGTAGTAAGTCAACTTCGGATAGCGCACGCTAAGAGTAAGGACTTGCGTCGCTGAACATGATGATTTACGTGCGTTAATGCATGGGCATTACGTCGTAAGGTAGTTCTGAAGCAAGACAAGTAGCCTGCGGGTGCGATAGCGCACGCTAACAAAGTCGATTAGCGCCGCTAAGGCTAGCGCACGCTAAACATAAGGGTTTAGCGCACGCTAGTGGTGCATTCTATATAAAGGGACAAGCGGGTGTCGAAACATTTCGTCCATTTCTTTCCTTTCACCCGATAGAGACAACCTTGTGAGAACATTTGGAGTTCCTAAACACGAGGATGATCCTCTTTAACAAGATTAAAGATGGAAATCATGGAGTAAAGCTTTGTTCTTGAAATCATTGGTGATTCTTGAAATCAATCCTTTCCTTCAAAAAAGGTAATTACTCTTCACTTTGAGATTTCGTTTTGGATTGTATATGATGTTCTTGAGTTGATGATTATCATATAAACAAGTTGATGAGCATGACAACGAGTTGGATTACCGTACTAAGTTAGTGTTGTTATCAATATATGAGTATTGATATGTTTCGTATGGTTTTGGATGGAATTCAAGATATATGTTGATGGAATTCCCTTCTTCAATTCGGATTTTTGATGTTTTGTCGTTGGTTACTTCGTATGGTAACGATTATGGTGATGCTTCTGTGATTCTTGAAGTTATATGAATTGTATGTCGAAGAACATGATGAATAAGGATTTTTAGATGTTAGAACACATCGGATTTTATCATTTTATGGATCATGAACGTGAATTTGGATAATTCGTGTTCTTGAAGAGCTATTAAATTATATGTCATGATTGTTATGAAATCCTTAATCTCGAGATGAGTTGATCATTGTCATGATGGAAGTGTTAGACGATGCTTGAAATGTATGCCATTTGCACAAGATTAGCGCACGCTCGTTCGCCTAGCGCGCGCTAACGGGAGCAACTTAGCGCGCTTCGTTAGGTGATTAACGTGCGCTAAGTAGGCGACGGTGCGGTATTTTTGTGTTTTGATTAGGAATTCGTGATGGTTTGATTTGGTTGGTTCATTGTGTTTATTCGAGGTTGTGTTGAACCGTTGAGTTCGATTGGTTAGTTTTGTCAGTTGTTGATTGTTATCGGATATGTGTTATTTGATTTCTTCGATAGGTTGAGATTGCTGATCGGTGATTATAATCGGATATTGCGGTCGTGTTCGAGTATGTCCATTGTATTGCTTTTGATCGGGGCTGAGGAGCTCGTAGACAAAGGCAATGTGTTCGGCAGCGACTTCGTGGTACGTATCGAGGCAAGTTATTACTTGCTCAGTTATAATATTTAATGAATGGTTTCAGTTTCATTTCGTTTATAATGCATATAGCGATGATTATTATTGTGAACTCTGGGTTTTCGGATCGCATATCGTTCTTTCGATTCTGGGAGATAAATCATAATGTATATGCTTATCTCAGTTATTGGTATGTTCGAGTATCAAGGTTACATTATGGTAAAGACGAAGATATGAGTATCTATAGTTCATTGTACGTTTGGATCGCCGAGCATTGAGGATAATCGTCGGTGATGATTGGACATCGAGGTTGCTCCCGAAGGACTCGGGGCAAGTATTCCATATTGATTATGGTTTAGTGTTATTTATTTTGGTCTCGTACATTTTCTTTCATGTTGTTGAACATGAAGTAGTCCTAGTATATTGTCATGTTGTCGTGCATGTTATGTTGTTCATGTGGATGAACGTGTTGATTTGCATATGTGTATGCATATTGTGTTGTTTTTGTTGTGTAAATAATCCGATGGGATTATGAGGATCTATGCTGAGGGCGCTGGATCGAATGTCCACCATGCGTTGGTTCGACGGGATCATCATGGGGATCTATGCTGAGGGCGCTGGATCGTTGGATTACCCAGTATTGTGTTATTGTTGTGCATATGTATATTGTTGGTTATCCACCTCGTGTTGATCTTGTAGGATCATCTTGGGATCTATCTTTGAGGCTGGATCATGGGATTTCCATTGAGTATACATAGTTGTTATTGTTTTTGAGTATATTGACGTTGTCATATGAGTATGCATTTGTAGGTCTTGTGTTAGGACCTTGTCCGCATTGCATTGTTCTGATATCGGATTAGACTGATATGATTATCGTGGCACATCATATCTCGAGGTATGTTCCATATTTTCCTTTGGTATTTGTCTTGATGGACCATCGGTTATCCTCTTGGGATTTGATGATGTTATTCGATGGATCGTATTGGTCAGAAATGGTATATTTCCGTATCGTGAGTTGGTTATAACAGTTTGAGAACCTTGAGTATTGTTTGAGGTACAGTACTTATATTATGTTGGAGTTTATTGGTAAATCGAGTACATGATGTGAAATGTGATAATGGCTACTCTGATGAGAATCACTTGAGTAAGCAAAGTTATGGCGGTAAGATTACATTGGTCGTATTCTTATGTTGTATTCTCATTGGTATGTTATTCTTAATGTGATGTGACGGTTATCATTGTTGGATATTATGGCTGACCCCGTCGTGGGATTTCTTTTTAGGTTCTTGGAGTATCGAGCTTGTAGCGGTCGTGAAGAGATGAGCTTCCCGGAGGATACTGGCTAGGACATGTTCTGTACATTGAGTTTCTTGATTGGTTCTTGTTTTCCGCTGCTAGAGTATCGTTTTGGTTGGTCTTTTTCATTGCGTGAGTATTTTGAGACGCTCTTTTGGTATCAGTAAGCGAGGTTACTTTGGAAATTGTTTTCTAAACTTTTGAGTATCAGCTGTTTGGCCTTGCGATTTCAAATGAGTTTTACGACGGTTTTTGATAAATGGATTTTATAAGTCTTTGTGAATTTTTAAAGTTAGTACCGTCGTTGGCCTCTTGGGCATTTGTAAATGTTTGTGAAAATTTCTTTTTAGCCTTGTGGGTTCCATCTCGGGGCCCACGGCTATAATATTTCCTAAACTGGGGTGTTACGAGAATATGGTATCGGAGCTTAGGTTGAGAAAGCCTAGGCATTTGGGTCGAGTTGGGTCGTGTTTTGTCGCGTCATTCGAGTTGTCGATTGACAAATATTAGAGCCGTGAGTTTTGTTGTTCACTCGGGCTTAGGTGTTATGTGATTTACCAAAGATCTTGGGCTTGTTATAACTTTTCCAAATGGTGTTAACGAGATTCTCTGGAATGAGATGTATTGTGTTCTTGAGTCGAACTGAGTTTGCCAACGTGTGTTTTGAAAATGTCCGTGTCGAGTATTTTCTAGAGCCGAGACATGTGCCAGTATCACGGGGAATCGTCGGCTTCACGATCTGTAAGTATTTGGATTTTTGAATTTCATTGAGATTTATTGCCGTTCTAAGTTGATACGTTTTGAGATTCAGTAGATATTATGCGTTACAGTATAAGGTGACAGAGTTGGGACAGGATTGATGATCTTGAGGAGTTATGATTTCGAGAATCAGTATGTTGGTTAGATTCTGGAACGAAATTATGTATTCGGGAGAAGGGCTATGGATTGTCGAGAAGAACATGTAGTCATGTTAGTTCATTTTGTGATATATATGAATTGCTTTTGATCATTTGAAAATGATACTTTTCAAAATGAATGTCTTACGGATGTTTTACGGAAAATGATTTTGGGCCGAGACCCAATCGATTTTGAAATGGTTTTATAACTCAGGACTTGGGGTCCGAAAAGAGTTTCTACTTTTTAAACTTCTTGTAATGTGGAATGAGATACGGCAGAGACCCTAATGTTTCAAAAGACTTTGATGTTTTCTAAAACTCCCGAGATCTGTAAAACACTTTACCAATCGTTTACTTATGTTATTTCCGCCTTTCGAGGCATTGGTTTACTTGTTCAAATGGAACCTCTCGGGAAGTCTTTCGCCGTGTTTGATTTGCTTGATTTGTTCCAACGTTTTGTCATATCATATTTGAGGTGATCCAGGATGGGTAAATAGTTGACGTTGCGAGTCATGGGTGGAAAAGGAGTTTTTATCGGAGTCTATATATTGAGGTTTTGGAACTCGGTCATGTGGTTTCCGTTGGAATGTCAGTGGATTGTGACGAGCCGAATTGGTATACAGGAGTATGGTTGCGGTCAATCATTTGCATGATTCCATTTTATTTAATCGCGTATATTCGAAAAGAACTTTTATCGAGAACTTGGCACCAGCGAGCTGATTGAATTTTTAAAAATTGATTTCGTGGTCTTACGAAAATTTATGTTTTGAGTCTTCAAACTCTTGAAAGAATTTTCGAAAATTTGTCTTTTGACAAGAATATATGATTTCAAACTGGTTTTGAAAATGTGATTGATATACATACGCATTTAGTGCATAGTGCATATCATATTGATGGTACGATGGAAAAGGAATTCGAACTTCAGTATGTTAGTTTGATTATCCGGTGATGATCGGTTGAGTTATCAGATAAGAGAAATATGTTGCGTGTTGTAGATTCATGCACATAATATTATTTTGGAAACTTGGGATTTTGTGAAACCGGAACATATGTGCTATGTGATTCCATTGGTATGGTAGTAGCGCGATTTTACCTTACTGATTCTGGAATGATTTCCTTGTAAGCGTAGATTTGGGGATGGTGACCCCATCCTGGTTGTTTTAGATAGTGAGTGGTCGTTTCCACTCGTGTATGATTGGGTATGTTCGTCAGTTTGTGATTGGTTGTTCATATGCCGAGGGGTATGTTCGCCAGTCGGATATGTTTATTGAGATCCACTGTATGTGATCGGTGTGTCGTTTTGAGAATTTTGCTTTTTCGTATATCTGTTTCTGTGGTTCTGTGTTGATAGTGTTGGAGTTTACCGTGTGAAGGTATTCTCGATTTCCGTTGATCGTTCGTTGGTTGTATTGGAGTTTATCACGTTGATGATATTCTCGATTGTGTTTTGACCTCTGGTTGGTCAGATTGGAATTTATCATGTCGATGATAAATTCGGTTGATTGTTGATCATTGTTGGTGATCATCTGAGCGTTCAGATTGTCTATCGATGTTTCGGGATTCGTTGCCATTGTATTGAGCAGTTGTTTCACAGATACATCGGATATTATTCGTTTTATCAGAATTGAGACTTGATTATGTAATCAGGCAGACAGGATTTGATTCGGGCAGAGTGTTTCATCCGAAGATGATATATTTTGTTGAGACTCAGGGAATTGTGATCGTAAGCGTATTGAGATTGTACAGTGGGATCGCTGGCTAGTATCTCCGGAGATCGTCGACCTGCGTATTTGTAAGTATGTGGTTTTGGCTACTCAGAATAATGATGATTGATCAGTGTCGTGATGGTTTTGGGATATTTTGGGTTGAACAGTATGTTTGTTTGTTTTCTATGACGGATTGCAAGTTTCGAGGACGAAACTTATTTTAAGGGGTGTAGAATGTAATATCCGGAATTTCTACTACTGATGTTTAATATTATTTTATCCGAATTATATTGTACAACATGGAATCTGTACAGTAGAGATAAAATAAATAAAGGACTGAGATATCAGTATCGGTATAATTGTCGTATTTGGTCGACAATTACATTTGAGGATATTGTGTATCAGGTTGTCGTACTTTTGATATTGGGTATATCGTATGATGATATTATTGGATTCAGTGTTTGTGTTCAGTGTGTCTTATGTTCGTTTTTGGTATGTCGAGACGTTGGACAAGAACTGCGGAAAATGGCTAAGTATAGCCTTATTAGCGCACGCTAATATTCATGCATAACGCACGCTATCGTGCAGGATTAGCGCACGCTACGTTTATAGGTTAGCGTACGCTAGTGCGAATGATCGGAAGGAATCTGCGTGTGGACCCGCCGCTGGCGCACGCTCGTAAGTCAACGGTTGTTGTCCTCAAGTATTAGCGCACGCTAAAATATTAGGCTTAGCGCACGCTAACTATGTATCGGCCAACAAGGAATCTTATCCTTGCGATGTCATCTAATGTGGGGGCGAGTGGTAGGTGAACACCGTAGTAAGTCAACTTCGGATAGCGCACGCTAAGAGTAAGGACTTGCGACGCTAGACATGATGATTTACGACGTTAATGCATGGGCATTACGTACGTAAGGTAGTTTACGAAGCAAGACAAGAGCCTCTCGATCGCGATAGCGCACGCTAACAAAGTCAGTTAGCGCACGCTAAGGCTAGCGCACGCTAAACATAAGGGTTTAGCGCACGCTAGTGGTGCATTCTATATAAAGGGACAAACGGGTGTCAGGAAACATTTCGTCCATTTCTTTCCTTTCACCCGATAGAGACAACCTTGTGAGAACATTTGGAGTTCCTAAACACTGAGGGATGATCCTCTTTAACAAGATTAAAGATGGAAATCATGGAGTAAAGCTTTGTTCTTGAAATCATTGGTGATTCTTGGAAATCAATCCTTTCCTTCAAAAAAGGTAATTACTCTTCACTTTGAGATTTCGTTTTGGATTGTATATGATGTTCTTGAGTTGATGATTATCATATAAACAAGTTGATGAGCATGACAACGAGTTGGATTACCGTAAGTTAGTGTTGTTATCAATATATGAGTATTGATATGTTTCGTATGGTTTTGGATGGAATTCAAGATATATGTTGATGGAATTCCCTTCTTCAATTCGGATTTTTGATGTTTTGTCGTTGGTTACTTCGTATGGTAACGATTATGGTGATGCTACTGTGATTCTTGAAGTTATATGAATTGTATGTCGAAGAACATGATGAATAAGGATTTTTAGATGTTAGAACACATCGGATTTTATCATTTTATGGATCATGAACGTGAATTTGGATAATTCGTGTTCTTGAAGAGCTATTAAATTATATGTCATGATTGTTATGAAATCCTTAATCTCGAGATGAGTTGATCATTGTCATGATGGAAGTGTTAGACGATGCTTGAAATGTATGCCACTGCACAGCATTAGCGCACGCTACGTTTACTGCCTAGCGCGCGCTAACGGGAGCAACTTAGCGCACGCTACGTTAGGTGATTAACGTGCGCTAAGTAGGCAGACGGTGCAGTATTTTTTGTGTTTTGATTAGGAATTCGTGATGGTTTGATTTGGTTGGTTCCGACTGTGTTTATTCGAGGTTGTGTTGAACCGTTGAGTTCGATTGGTTAGTTTTGTCAGTTGTTGATTGTTATCGGATATGTGTTATTTGATTTCTTCGATAGGTTGAGATTGCTGATCGGTGATTATAATCGGATATTGCGGTCGTGTTCGAGTATGTCCATTGTATTGCTTTTGATCGGGGCTGAGGAGCTCGTAGACAAAGGCAATGTGTTCGGCAGCAGCTTCGTGGTACCGGTATCGAGGCAAGTTATTACTTGCTCAGTTATAATATTTAATGAATGGTTTCAGTTTCATTTCGTTTATAATGCATATAGCGATGATTATTATTGTGAACTCTGGGTTTTCGGATCGCATATCGTTCTTTCGATTCTGGGAGATAAATCATAATGTATATGCTTATCTCAGTTATTGGTATGTTCGAGTATCAAGGTTACATTATGGTAAAGACGAAGATATGAGTATCTATAGTTCATTGTACGTTTGGATCGCCGAGCATTGAGGATAATCGTCGGTGATGATTGGACATCGAGGTTGCTCCCGAAGGACTCGGGGCAAGTATTCCATATTGATTATGGTTTAGTGTTATTTATTTTGGTCTCGTACATTTTCTTTCATGTTGTTGAACATGAAGTAGTCCTAGTATATTGTCATGTTGTCGTGCATGTTATGTTGTTCATGTGGATGAACGTGTTGATTTGCATATGTGTATGCATATTGTGTTGTTTTTGTTGTGTAAATAATCCGATGGGATTATGAGGATCTATGCTGAGGGCGCTGGATCGAATGTCCACCATGCGTTGGTTCGACGGGATCATCATGGGGATCTATGATGAGGGCGCTGGATCATTGGACAGGTTTTCCACCATGCGTTGGTTCGACGGGATCATCATGGGGATCTATGCTGAGGGCGCTGGATCGTTGGATTACCCAGTATTGTGTTATTGTTGTGCATATGTATATTGTTGGTTATCCACCTCGTGTTGATCTTGTAGGATCATCTTGGGATCTATGCTGAGGGCGCTGGATCATGGGATTTCCATTGAGTATACATAGTTGTTATTGTTTTTGAGCATATTGACGTTGTCATATGAGTATGCATTTGTAGGTCTTGTGTTAGGACCTTGTCCGCATTGCATTGTTCTGATATCGGATTAGACTGATATGATTATCGTGGCACATCATATCTCGAGGTATGTTCCATATTTTCCTTTGGTATTTGTCTTGATGGACGATCGGTTATCCTCTTGGGATTTGATGATGTTATTCGATGGATCGTATTGGTCAGAAATGGTATATTTCCGTATCGTGAGTTGGTTATGACAGTTTGAGAACCTTGAGTATTGTTTGAGGTACGATTTATATTATGTTCGAGTTTATTGGTAAATCGAGTACATGATGTGAAATGTGATAATGGCTACTCTGATGAGAATCACTTGAGTAAGCAAAGTTATGGCGGTAAGATTACATTGGTCGTATTCTTATGTTGTATTCTCATTGGTATGTTATTCTTAATGTGATGTGACGGTTATCATTGTTGGATATTATGGCTGACCCCGTCGTGGGATTTCTTTTTAGGTTCTTGGAGTATCGAGCTTGTAGCGGTCGTGAAGAGATGAGCTTCCCGGAGGATACTGGCTAGGACATGTTCTGTACATTGAGTTTCTTGATTGGTTCTTGTTTTCCGCCGCTAGAGTATCGCTTGGTTGGTCTTTTCCGCCGCGTGAGTATTTTGAGACGCTCTTTTGGTATCCGTAATCGAGGTTACTTTGGAAATTGTTTTCTAAACTTTTGAGTATCGGCTGTTTGGCCTTGCGATTTCAAATGAGTTTTACGACGGTTTTTGATAAATGGATTTTATAAGTCTTTGTGAATTTTTAAAGTTAGTACCGTCGTTGGCCTCTTGGGCATTTGTAAATGTTTGTGAAAATTTCTTTTTAGCCTTGTGGGTTCCATCTCGGGGCCCACGGCGCTGTAATATTTCCGGTTAAATCTGGGGGTGTTACAGTAACTAGATATGAGCCTGATATTTCACACTTACGCATTTTTGGTTGTGCGGTATATGTGCCAATTACGCCTCCACAGCGTACTAAAATGGGTCCGCAAAGACGATTAGGTATATATGTTGGCTATGAATCGCCTAAAATTATCCGCTATTTGGAACCTTTGACAGGAGATCTGTTCACTGCAAGATTTGCAGATTGTCACTTTGATGAGACAAACTTCCCGTCGTTAGGGGGAGAGAGGAATCGAACGATTCCAGTTGAATGCCAGGAAATTGTCTGGTGTGCTCCCTCCTTGCCTCATCAAGATCCCCGCACAGCTCAATCCGAGCTAGAAGTGCAACGTATTCTCAGTCTTCAGAAAGTTGCGGATTCGATGCCCGACAGCTTTACTGATACTGCGAAAGTGACAAGATCTACCATTCCCGCTGCGAATGTTCCTGCAAGGTTAGAAGTCCCAGTTATAGGGCAAGGTTCAGCCGCCCAAAGGAATGATGCCACCGGTAGACCTGGCAAAATAGGCCCAGCCAGCGGGCCACGCCGTTTTTGGGCGGGCATTGGGCTTCATATTTTTGGCCCAAAAAACCGGCCTTTTGGCCTGCATTTGGCCCGCCGTTGAGGCCCTGACATGGCGGCCCGCCCGGCCCAGCTTTTTTTTTTTTTTTATTTTTATTTATGTTATATGTAATTATAATATTTAAAATTTTTCCTTATTTGTTAGATTAGATTACATCTATATGTTAATTATTGATGTAGTTTTATTTTTATGGGACTTTGTGATTACTTTGTAGTATCTCATATCAATAATAATATTATTTTATGATTTTTATAAGAAAGTAGTAGTGATAAATGAAATGATGATCAAATAAAAATATTTATATATTTGTCTTTTGATTGTGGTAGTGTAGTAAATAATATAATTATCAAATAAAAATAATTTACATTTATTTAATTGATTGTGATAGTATAGTGAATAATATAATAATTACTGATCGAAAAATATTTCTATAATTATTCGAAATAATATTTCAAAAAAAAAAAAAGTCGAGGCCGGGAGAGGGCCACGGGCCTAATATTTTTGGCCCAAAAACCGTTTTTTTGGCCCGCCTGATTTGGCCCGCCTGCTTTTTACCCGCCTGCTTGGGCCGAGCCCGCCCGTTGCAGTCTAGCCACCGGCCAACCTTAGTGGTGGGACGGCCGCCTTGGCCGCTCTTATCCCTGCTCGAAAGAGGGAGGCCAAGGTAGAAAGGATACCGAACCTCGAAAGAGAAGAGGAACGGAGGCACAAAATCCTCTCATCATCGACACAGTGACTCCGTCACACGAGATTATCTCTGACTACGGATATGTCCTCGAATCAACAATAGAACAATCGACGGACGCATCGGAAACTTTGTTGATGTCAGAAAATAAAGAAATCTCGATGCAATGTACGAGTGAATACGCATTTATCGATGTGTCGTCCACGCTAGTCGACGATGCTTTTGCCTACTCCGTCGCTCAAGAAATTATTGAAGACGACGACGCTGAGCCGCGCTCGGTTGCTGAGTGTCAACAACGAGCCGATTGACCGAAATGGAAAGATGCAATACAGGCTGAACTAGACTCAATGGCTAAACGTGAGGTATTTGGCCGTATCGAGCCAATACCCATGGGCGTTAAACCAGTTGGACATAAATGGGTCTTTGTTCGTAAACGCAATGATAAGGATGAGGTCATGCGTTACAAAGCGAGACTAGTTGCCCAAGGCTTCTCGCAGCCACCGGCATTGACTACGAGGAGACGTATTCTCCGTTATGGACATCATCACTTTCCGCTACTTAGTCAGTTTGGTAGTGTCCGAAAATCGAACATGCAAATTATGGATGTGGTTACAGCGTATCTTTATGGGGATCTAGATACAGATATCTATATGAAAGTCCCCAAGGGATTTCATGGCCCAAATCAAGTAGCTCTAAACCACGGAGCGCGTCTGTGTGAAATTGCGTCGTTCATCGTATGGTTTGAAACAATCCTAAGGATGTGGTACAACCGCCTAAGTGAATAAATGGTTGGGAAGGGATACAATAACAGTGACATCTGTCCATGCATATTCGTGAAAAGAACAGATGCAGGATTCGTGATTGTAGCCGTCTATGTAGATGACATGAATGTCATCGGTACCATAGATGAGGTCAATGAAACGGCCCGCTACCTTAAATCCGAATTCAAGATGAAAGATCGGGAGGACTCGATTCTGCTTGGGCTTAGAGCTAGAACATCGAGATGATGGTATACTCATTCATCACCGCCTATGTCCACAAAATGCTCGGGCGATTTAGCATGGACAAGGCACATCCTCTTGCTACCCCCATGATTGGTCGAAGTCTGGAAATGAACAAGGATCCGTTTCGTCCTAAAGAGGAGGATGAAGAGGTCCTTGGAGCAGAAACACCGTACCTTAGCGCAATCGGTGCGTTGTTGTATCTGGCTCAATGTACTCGTCCATACATCGCATTCTCTGTGAATCTGTTAGCGAGATTTAGCTCCGCTCCCACGATAAGGCATTGGAATGGAGTAAAACACATCTTTCGATACTTGAAAGGCTCCAGTGACCTTGGATTGTTCTTTCCCTACGCAAAAGAGAGTGATATTCCGAAAGGAATTGTTGAGGTTAAGACGATGCATACCCACCGTCGATCTTCCTCTGATATTGCAGCTAAGCATGCTAGCTTGACTACCAGAAGTGCTAAAGCGAGCAAGCTTACCCCTTATGCAGATAATTCTAACGACACGTTAGTTGGATTTGCTGATGCCGGTTATCTCTCTGACCCGCATAAAGGACGTTCCAAAACTGGTTATGTGTTCACCATTGGGAATACGGCGATATCTTGGCGATCTACCAAGCAGACCCTGGTTGCTACTTCCTCGAACCATGCAGAGATAATTGCATTGCACGAATCCGTAAGGGAGTGCATTTGGCTCCGGTCAGTCATAGACCATATACGAGGAACGTGTGGATTAAATCCCAATACAGCGACCCCTACTTGCATCTTTGAGGACAATGCGGCATGCATTGAGCAGATGAAGTTAGGTTTCATAAAGGGTGACAATACCAAGCATATTGCGCCGAAGTTCTTTTATAATCAGCAGCAGCAGAAATTGCTGAATATCGAAGTGAAACAAGTGAGTTCCGATGAGAATATCACAGACTTGTTCACTAAGTCTCTGCCAAAATCTACATTTGAGAAACATGTGAGAAGCATCGGCATGTGTCGATTATCCGAGATCAACTAAAGATGGCTCGATGGAATGAGTTGTCATGTATACCTCAGGGGGAGTATACTTCACATGATTCTGACATTTGTAGTTGGTGCGTTGCGCTCTTTTTCCTCACCAAAGTCTTTATTTTTCCCACGGGGTTTTATTTGACTTGGAAAGGTTTTTTACCGAGGCAACACCTTGTGCACCATGTTAGTATTAGCGTTCGACACAGGGGGAGTGTTCCGGGAAATCCTTCCCGTATTGGTGTCTTACCTAATACTAGTTGTAGGGGGATAAGAGTTATGGAAGGTTCTGGACTATTCCATAAGTAGTTGGATCCTGTTAGATGTCTTACCTTAACTAGGAATCCTATGTATGGAAAGACTCTCTTTGTAATGCCTATATAAAGGCCCCTCTATTCATTGTTATCAATACAATTGATTTGCTGTCTTTACTTTTCTCCTCAAACATATATATATATATATATATATATATATATATATATATATATATATAGAGGAAGTATATCACATGAAAATTAATTACTTTGTGAAATTTAGAAATTTTTGTAGGTAATTGATATTAGTGATCTAACGGCTGTAGATGAGTAGGATTATATGCATTTATGTATTTTTTTATTGCATTATTGTTGCATATACTAGCGACCAGCTTGATGCAATAAATAATAACAATGAAATTGCTTGATAATGCAACAGGTATAGATTGGTTTCTAAATTTCATCATTAAGGGGGTTTCCACCATAATCAATCCCTATATATATATATATATATGTGAGAATAAATTTTTAATTAAGAAATAAGAATACATACATACCATTGATTCAACTAATTTTAATGATGCACATAAAATGTAGAAAATATTTTTTCTATATATTAGTGATCAATTTAACAAATAAGGAATCAGTCATTAATTAAGAAACAATATAAATAATCACACAATCCGGACCATCCATCACATGCAATCAAGAGCTGAAATGTATTCTTATCTCTCAAAATAATATCATTCACATAATTATATTATTGCATGTGGGTGTGTGTGGGTGTGGGTGTGTAGGGCTGTTAGCGGTCCAAGTATACTCGAGAACCGTCCGAGAAGCATCCGATAATATCCGGGACCGATACTCACCTGAAACGTTAGCGGTCCGGATACTGGTACCAAAGTTAGAACCGAAACTGATAAGGACCGAAACCGATAACCCGTTAAAAAATTCGGTATTTTTTCATAAACATACATTGTACAAAATATTGTATAAGGTATTAGTACATATAGAAAAAATAAGTTTAAAAGACCTTATCTCTTAATTTCCTTAACATACATTAGAAAAAAACACTCAATTCTTGTTTCGATTATGAAGTTTTGGTGATTATGACTTTTAATGATCCAAGATACCCCAGAACCCGCCCGAAATACCCGAAACCGATATTCACCTGAAACGTTAGCGGTCCGGATACAAGTATTAAAGTTGGGACCCGAAATCGATAAGGACCGAAACCGGTAATACTCGATACCTTAACGGTCCAGACCCGAGAAGACAATACCCGAACCGAACCGGACCGAGAACAGTCCTATGTGTGTGTGTGAAAGAGATCGGGAAAGAAATGAAATTTCGGGAGAGAAAGGAAAATCATTTCTAGTCTTTTGATCACAGTGACTCTACGGTGGATGCATCTCGATTCTCCTTACTGGACAAATGGATGCATCTCGATTCTCCCTAAAAATTCATTTCTCCCTGAATTATATATATATATATATATTTATATATTTATATGAGCGCGTTCTATGCAGTACCAATATTAGATGCAGTACTTTACAGTACTAATTTATGCATGAATTTTGTACTAATTATGCATGAAATACATGCATTTCGTGCATCAAAATTTCAATGCATTAAAATATGCAATATATTTGATGCATATAATCTAATATTTTAATGGATCGATATTTTGATGCATATATTGTATATTTTAATGTGGCTTACGGTTTTAAACAATTTGAGACATTTTTTTTTATTAGGTTGAGAAATCAATAGCTTTTGTGAGAATATTTGACTGTGGGTGCTTTTGAGAGTTAAACTAGACATATTGAGTGGAGATGCTGATATATGTTATCTATATATATATAATAGCGTTTCGCATCTGAAGCACAATATTAACTCTCTCTCCTATGTGACATTCTTTTCCTTTTGAATTCTTATTTATCTAAATTTTTGGATTCCATATCAATTTAAAATGATACTTAAATATTGAATAACCTAAATAAATAGAATTCAATGTCTTGAACATAGATTAAAAATAGAACTCTACCAATGGAGAACCAAAATAAATACTTCAATGTGTACTTTTCAACCCAATAGTTATTTCACACACAAGCTTTAGAATCTCTCTCTCTCTCTCTCGCTATATATATATATAAATATATATATATATATATATATATATATAATAGCATTTCGAATTCAAAGCATTAGATTAAATCTCTCTCTTATGTGGCATTCTCTTAATTTTAGATTCCTATTTATATAAAATCTTGAATTCCACATCGATTTAGAATGATACTTAATTGAGGGACAACTAAAATAAATAAAATCTTGTATCCCACATCGATTTAGAATGATACTTAATCGAGGGACAACTTAAATAAATAAAATTCAATGTCTTGAATCTCATATCGATTTAAAATAGTTCCCCACCAATGGAGAACCTAAATAACAATTTGAGCAAATTTTAATTTTTTAAAGTCGGACATAAAAACCAATTATTCTAACAATTTGTATTTGATTATGTAGATTTTATAAGTTTTAATAGATTTGGGTAATTCGTTCATATAATCAATGTGTATTTTACCATCATATTTCTCATTGTCAATTAATAATTTGATCAATTATTAAATTTGATCAATTAAATAGTATTATTTTTATTGAAAATGTAAATTTGACCAATCCTTAAGTTGGCCAAATAAATATTTCTTACTAAAAAATTAATTTGGCTAATTTGTTGATGTTTAATTTAATTTTTTTATTAATATATAACAATTTGAGCCAAAAAATTTTGAAGTCAGACGTAACAACCAATTATTATAACAACTCAAATTTAATTATTTAAATTTTATATATTTTAATAGATTTGGGTAAATAGTGCATATAACTATATAGATTTGAGAGGGAAACATGTACTAAAAAATTTGTTGACGTTTAATTTGTAATATCCGCAATTTTCGATTTTCGGTAAATTTCTTTTTTCGGCCGAAGTCCGTTTTGACGACTCGCTCATGACCGTTTCGTCATTCTGAGAATGATTAATTCTACACTTTTTGACATCCGAGTTCGTTTCGGTGTTATTTTGTTGAGTTCCGTGCTTTTTAGCGACTTTTCCGCACTTAAGTTCGATTCTTGCGAATCTCGTCCGAAACTGCTGTTTCGAGTTTCCCGCAAGTCCGTTTAACTTTGTTAGACGTGTTGTGAACTTCAGTTTGGTTATTCGATCACGTATCGTGATTTCCGGGCGTTTTGGGCCATTTTGTAATTTCTTGAAAGTTACGGGTATCCGTATCTGTAATTGTTGTCTCGACCCGTTTCTTGGTCGCGTATGATTAAATATGGTATTATGTTTTCATTTCGGGTCGTTGATGTCGTTCGCGAACTTTTCGTCGTGTTCGCCTGCGGCGCTTTAAATCGGATCGCCGAGCCCTGCGGCTGGCGGATCGCCGACGGCTATGGATCGCCGGGCGATTGCGGCACCGGCCGGACGGGTGCGGTAGAACCGGCGAGCGCACGCTACGGCCGGAAGGCTGCGCGCTAACCGGCAGTGTAGCGACGCTAATGGATGGCCTAACGACGCTAGCGGGTCCGGACATGGAGTCTAGGGGTTCTCGAATCGGTCATGCTCGGTAGGTAGCGCACGCCATCGCTGACGCCGGCAGACGCTACGGCCGGCAGTAGCGCACGCCACGGCCAAGGTCGCGCACGCTACTGGCCGAGCTCTAGTCCGTAGGCTACTAGATCGCGGCACTGGGCCGGGAGAAGACGCTAGCTCGGCAGCCTAGCGCGCGCTAGTCCGGCCCAGTATAAATGTGGCTGAGCAGTCACATTTCATTTCATTTTTCACTTCCTTCCTTCTCCGTCCGCGGATGGCGATTCATGGGTCACGAAGCCATGTTGTTTAACAACAAATCCATGAAGTCCTTGAGTTCATAACATCAATCAATCGTCCGTTATCAACCTTTGATCCAGCGAATCAAGGTAATATTCCTTAGAACCCTAATTTCGTGAATTTGGGGATTTTTGCATTTTTGTCCGATTCGTTCCGTGTTGTTGATTAATTCATGATGGGTATGATTAATCTTGATAGTATTCTTGTGTTTAACATCATTTAATCCATTGTTCTTCGTCGAATCGAAGTATATTTCTTGATTTCCTTCGAATTGACTTTTTGGGGGATTTGTCCCCGATCTCGTTTTTCATCCGTTTTCGATGAATCGATTATGGTTAAATGATGTTGTTAAACATATTCTATGGATTGTATATCCATATTTCAACTTGGAATTCCGCTGGTTTTGACGGACGAATCGTGTTCTCGCCGCTTGGGAAATCCTTGAACCTTCGCCATTTGTTCTTTGAATTTAGCGGCTTTGGGTCGTACTTTGGAATTCATTTTCGTTGTTATTGTTTTCGTTCGTAGTTCATTGTTGTGGATTGTCGTTCGGTGGAGTCGGCGAGTTCGTAGTCGGTTCGTGCCAACCTACTTCGGCCGATTCTCCGCGTTGTGGTTATTCGAGGCAAGTACCTTGCCCATACTTTTCTTGTTTTATGGATATGATGATCGGTGGTCGTCTTGATGTGTTCGTTTGGTTATTTGAAATGAAGTTTCAAAAGATTTCGGTTTGGCTTCGTTAAAGGCTTTCTTTCAAAACGCGTGTGTTTTGTGAACGGTGTGTTTTGGGAATTGATTATGATTTGATTATTTTGAACGTTGAGGTCTTTGATGATGATACTCCTGTGTTTAAAGTTATGGGATCGTGTATTCCGTATTTAATCTTGTTATTGCGTTTTTGAAGAGTTGATAATGGTGTCGAGTTAGAGGCCATCTCTAGTGAGTATTCTTAATGAACTTACATTCTTAGCATATTAGTATTGCATGAGTAACGTGTGTGTGTGTATTCTCACTACGGGTTAGATCCGACGGGGTCTCGGTAGGGCTCCACGAAGCTGTGGAACCGCGAGCTTGCTTTTAACCACTGTGGGTTAGATCCGACGGGGTCTCGGCAGGGATCCACGAAGCTGTGGGTCCGCGGTTAATTGTGGTGCATTTTACAATGTGATTTAGATTATTGGTATTTCCGGAAATGAGTGCTTTCAAACGGTTTTGATGATTGCATGCATTGACTAAGTGTGTAAGAGGTAAGTGTTCGTTTGGCTTACTTGGCTAGGATTGCACTAGAGTATTTTGTTGTTTGTTTTAAATCCTTTATTTGTGGATTTTGATGTTGGGAGACGAACCTTGTGGTCGTTCTTTGTACTGTGAGTTGATGAGATTTGGGGCTAAAATCCCAATAGTTTTGTAAAGGTCATTTGACGGATTTGGGGCTAAAATCCCAACGGTTTGGTAAAGGTCATTTTTCGGAAAGTAAACCTTTGGGGCGGTGACCCCTTTTGTCTTTTGGATTTTGAAAAGTAGGATTTGATAATCCTAAATTGTTTTCTATTAAAACTCTCGATGGCATTCTAAACCGTTTTATAAATCATTTCCATTGATTTATGATATTTCGATTTTGAAATGTTTTCTCAAATTCTTGCCTCGGGAAGTACTTTTCGTTTCGTTTGGATCTTTGAGGATTCCTGGTTATTGTTATTCGTGGAATGTGAATTGTATGGCTCGTATTTGCACTTTGTTCTTGCACTAGCAAAACAGTGGAGTTTTGCTAACTCCCGATTATTCGGGGTGGATGTCTGTTTATGCATTCGTGTTTTGGAGCATAACACGTGGTCGGCACGAAGGATGATGAAAGATGATCGATACTAATCACATGAGGAACCGTACTGCTTATTGGTTCAATTGTACTCTATTTTTCCATTGCTATATTTTCCCGTTGTAATGGGTGTAGTCAGATTTTTGACCCTGCGTGGGCATGAATTGTATTTGAGTTGTATGTATTTGTTGAAAGACCAAATCGGTCATCGAGTCATTTTAGCCTTAAAGGCATGGTTGAGTTGTTATATGTCGTTACCAGCCTGGTAGATCCTTGAGGAAGGGTTCTACGGCGTGTAATATCCCTGAGCGGATTGGGGGTGTTACATAAATGGTATCGGAGCTTAGGTTGAGGAAACCTAGGCTGCCGGGTCAAGTCTTGTTGTTTGAGTCTTGTTTCGTCGGATTTTATCTGACTGAGTCGTGTCGCGACGCGTCGTTTGAGTTTGTTGGTCGTGATTAGTATCGTGGGGCGATCATCATCTTCGTGCGACCTGTGGAAGTAAGTCTCCCTTCTTTGTGTTGTGCCTCGTGTGACACGAGCTATTTTTATGATTATTTGTTAAGTGGTGGAATCCTTATGTGGATTTTGATTTCACGATAGGTATTTAGTCGACTCTCGTATTTGATTTATGCGAGGAGTGTCGTCGCTTGTGATGTCTTTTTATTGTTGTTTTTGTCCGTGGCTGATGATTTTCGAATCGATTTGCACGTTTTACAAGTTCTATTGTGGAAGCTTTGTGCTTATACGCGTTCGACTTGTTCACTAGCCAGTGCAGGAGGGTCTTTAGAGGCCTCGAATGTGGTCAGTGGTTTTGTTCTGAATCCTAGGCGGTCTTCGACTGTGGTATTTCATCGTTTATTTCCGTTTAAAGACATGTGTTGTCTTGATTTTAAACTTTTTGATGCGTGTGCTAGGAGTTGTTTTAGTGAACGTCGATATGTGTGAGTTTTGGGCATTCTGGCCTATTGAATTTTTGAAAACCTTGAGTATCTTAGAAAAATAAATTTTGAGACATACTTTTCAAATGAGTTATTTTCTTGTGGTACATCCAAGGTGCCACAATATATTTCAAAATTTTCTAATTCGAGGACCAAAATGCTTTGAGATATTTTCAATGTGTTAGAAATATTTTTATTTAGACCCGAGGGTCGAATATTCTGAAAGTTTTCACTAAGAGAAAGTGTCTTCATTCTTATCAAATGCGAAATGGTTCTCCAATATCTCGATAACGATGTTTCACGTTTGTACTTTTTGAAAGGTGATACTCAAGATCAACCGGTATTCTTCAAATTATTTTCAAAATGAGGTTTTCATTTTTTTAAAACCTATCCATTCCCGTTTGAGGGCTGGGTATGTATGTGTGATGTTCGCGTTGTCATTTTGATACTTTCTCCCGAGTATGATCGAATTGGCGGTGTGAGCGTTGAGTCGCTTTCCACACATTGGTTGTGCTAGCCCCGTGAGAGGCGGAATGTTGGTATTGAATGTTGTCGCCGTGGCGATTTCTCGCGTTGTCGCGTATGTGCGAGCCGTTAGAGCTTGGTATGGTATGACCGTGTGCATCGGTGATCGCTCCGCTATGTGTCGATTGTTTAATGTCTTGTTACCTTGCTCCGCTTTTGTGAATTTCGTGGACGAGGCCTGAGGTAATGCCCGTACTATTTTGACTTCGTATTTTCTCTTTCTCCAGCCTATCGATTCGCTCATGTTCGTTGGTACTTTATGAACTTGTTCGTATTTCGGTTTCATCGTCCGAACGAGCCGTGTGATCTTGTTATGGGTCGATCCGGTTATCGATGTGACTTTTTCTGATTCGATTCTTGTGAACCTTGTTCGGGAGTGACATCATCCGGTTCTATTAGTTCTTTTATTCGAAGTGGATCGGATTTGGAACTCTTATGTTTTCGACTCTGTCGACTCATTTATGTTTGTTGACATTTGAGCTTGTCCCGCCCTTGTTTTTGTTTATCGAACGAGTGTGGTATCGCTTCTAATAACTCGCTTGTCGTTGTGACTTTTCAATCGCTATTCCCTTTCCTGTGGATCTTATGGGAATGCATGTCTTGTAGTTCTCACCAGATCATCCTGGGAGTTGTTGTTTGAATTTTATTATCCTTCGTGTTTCGGACATGATTGTTCGATTTTTGTTGTCTCGATCGTTTGTTTGTTCGGTTTTTGTTCTCGTTTCGTGATTGTTGAGCGTTCAGGCTCCTTTGTAATTCCCTTAAGTTCGGGAAATTAGTCTCGTTCTCGATCTTCCAACCCTTGGGCGGTGGGATTCCGTATTTGTTTAGCGATTGGCTCGCATTTTGATCAATGTACCGTTAGGTCGGTCAATCTTATTGATTTTCGTTCGTTGTGTTTTGAGGTTGTTCGGATAATTGACTTGACTATATTATCTGTTTGATGAGGCTTGTCGTTTGTTGCATTTATTATATCCCTAACGGCGACGTTGTGTTGGTCGTCGTGGAGCGTGTTTTCACACCGTATATTCCGTTGCGTTGTTTGTAACGTTTCGCCGTTGGGCGTTAGTTGCGCGTTTCTTGCGTATCTCGTTGAGTTTTCCTGGCGGGATATTGCTTCTCCCTACTTGTTTTAAGTTTCGGGACGAAACTTCTTTTAAGGAGGGTAGAATGTAATATCCGCAATTTTCGATTTTCGGTAAATTTCTTTTTTCGGCCGAAGTCCGTTTTGACGACTCGCTCATGACCGTTTCGTCATTCTGAGAATGATTAATTCTACACTTTTTGACATCCGAGTTCGTTTCGGTGTCATTTTGTTGAGTTCCGTGCTTTTTAGCGACTTTTCCGCACTTAAGTTCGATTCTTGCGAATCTCGTCCAAATCATTGCTTCGAAGTTTCCCGCAAGTCCGTTTAACTTTGTTAGACGTGTTGTGAACTTCGGTTTGGTTATTCGATCACGATCGTGATTTCCGCGTTTTGGGCCATTTTGTAATTTCTTGAAAGTTACGTATCCGTATCTGTAATTGTTGTCTCGACCCGTTTCTTGGTCGCGTATGATTAAATATGGTATTATGTTTTCATTTCGGTCGTTGATGTCGTCCGCAAACTTTTCGCCGTGTTCGCCTGCGGCGCTTAAATCGGTCGCCGAGCCACAGCGCTGCGGATCGCCGGACGGCTATGGATCGCCGGACGATTGCAGGCACCGCCGGACGGTGCGGCAGAACCGCGAGCGCACGCTACGATCGGAAGGCTGCGCGCTAACCGGCAGGTGTAGCGACGCACGGATGGCCTAACGACGCTTAGCGGTCCGGACAGCTGAGTCTCGGGGTTCTGAATCGGCCATGCTCGGTGAGCGCACGCCATCGCTTGACGCCGCAGACGCTACGGCCGGCAGTAGCGACGCCACGGCCGAAGGTCGCGACGCTACTCGCCGAGCGGCTAGTCCGTAAGGCTACTAGATCGCGGCTCGGGCCGAGAAGACGCTAGCTCGGCACTTAGCGCGCTAGTCCGCCCAAGATAAATGTGGTCGAGCAAATACATTTCATTTCGTTTTTCACTTCCTTCCTTCTCCGTCCGCGGATGGCGATTCATGGGTCACGAAGCCATGTTGTTTAACAACAAATCCATGAAGTCCTTGAGTTCATAACATCAATCAATCGTCCGTTATCAACCTTTGATCCAGCGAATCAAGGTAATCTTCCTTAGAACCCTAATTTCGTGAATTTGGAGATTTTTGCATTTTTGTCCGATTCGTTCCGTGTTGTTGATTAATTCATGATGGGTATGATTAATCTTGATAGTATTCTTGTGTTTAACATCATTTAATCCATTGTTCTTCGTCGAATCGAAGTATATTTCTTGATTTCCTTCGAATTGACTTTTTGGGGGATTTGTCCCCGATCTCGTTTTTCATCCGTTTTCGATGGATCGATTATGTTTAAATGATGTTGTTAAACATATTCTATGGATTGTATATCCATATTTCAACTTGGAATTCCGTTTTCGGGTTTTGACGGGACAAATCGTGTTCTTGGCCGTTTTGGGGGAAATCCTTGAACCTTCGCCATTTGTTCTTTGAATTTAGCGGCTTTGGGTCGTACTTTGGAATTCATTTTCGTTGTTATTGTTTTCGTTCGTAGTTCATTGTTGTGGATTGTCGTTCGGTGGAGTCGGCGAGTTCGTAGTCGGTTCGTGCCAACCTACTTCGGCCGATTCTCCGCGTTGTGGTTATTCGAGGCAAGTACCTTGCCCATACTTTTCTTGTTTTATGGATATGATGATCGGTGGTCGTCTTGATGTGTTCGTTTGGTTATTTGAAATGAAGTTTCAAAAGATTTCGGTTTGGCCTCGTTAAAGGCTTTCTTTCAAAACGTGTGTGTTTTGTGAACGGTGTGTTTTGGGAATTGATTATGATTTGATTATTTTGAACGTTGAGGTCTTTGATGATGATACTCCTGTGTTTAAAGTTATGGGATCGTGTATTCCGTATTTAATCTTGTTATTGCGTTTTTGAAGAGTTGATAATGGTGTCGAGTTAGAGGCCATCTCTAGTGAGTATTCTTAATGAACTTACATTCTTAGCATATTAGTATTGCATGAGTAACGTGTGTGTGTGTATGCTCACTACGGGTTAGATCCGATGGGGTCTCGGTAGGGCTCCACGAAGCTGTGGAACCGCGAGCTTGCTTTTAACCACTGTGGGTTAGATCCGACGGGGTCTCGGCAGGGATCCACGAAGCTGTGGGTCCGCGGTTAATTGTGGTGTATTTTACAATGTGATTTAGATTATTGGCATTTCCGGAAATGAGTGCTTTCAAACGGTTTTCATGATTGCATGCATTGACTAAGTGTGTAAGAGGTAAGTGTTCGTTTGGCTTACTTGGCTAGGATGGCACTAGAGTATTTTGTTGTTTGTTTTAAATCCTTTATTTGTGGATTTTGATGTTGGGAGACGAACCTTGTGGTCGTTCTTTGTACTGTGAGTTGATGAGATTTGGGGCTAAAATCCCAATAGTTTTGTAAAGGTCATTTGACGGATTTGGGGCTAAAATCCCAACGGTTTGGTAAAGGTCATTTTTCGGAAAGTAAACCTTTGGGGCGGTGACCCCTTTTGTCTTTTGGATTTTCAAAAGTAGGATTTGATAATCTTAAATTGTTTTCTATTAAAACTTTCGATGGCATTCTAAACCGTTTTATAAATCATTTCCATTGATTTATGATATTTCGATTTTGAAATGTTTTCTCAAATTCTTGCCTCGGGAAGTACTTTTCGTTTCGTTTGGATCTTTGAGGATTCCTGGTTATTGTTATTCGTGGAATGTGAATTGTATGGCTCGTATTTGCACTTTGTTCTTGCACTAGCAAAACAGTGGAGTTTTGCTAACTCCCGATTATTCGGGGGGTGGATGTCTGTTTTTGCATTCAGGTTTTGGAGCATAACACAGGGTCGGCACGAAGGATGATGAAAGATGATCGATACTAATCACATGAGGAACCGTACTGCTTATCGTTCTGCTTGTACTCTATTTTTCCATTGCTATATTTTCCTAGACGGTGTAGTTGTAGATTTTGGCAAGGCATGAATTGTATTTGAGTTGTATGTATTTGTTGAAAGACCAAATCGGTCTACTGAGTCATTTTAGCCTTAAAGGCATGGTTGAGTTGTTATATGTCGTTACCAGCCTGGTAGATCCTTGAGGAAGGGTTCTACGGCGTGTAATATCCCTGAGCGGATTGGGGGTGTTACATAATTTAATTTTTTTTATCAATATATAATAATTTGAGCAAATTTTTTTTGAAGTCAGACGTAACAACCAATTATTATAAGAACTAAAATTTAATTATTTAAATTTTATATATTTTAATAGATTCGGGTAAATAGTGCATATAACTATATAGTTTTGAGAGGAAAATATGTACTAAAATTATTTTCTAATCGTGTTTGAGACGGGTATAGGTATATAATATCTAAATGGGTTTCAGATGGCTGAACCCTAGCTGTATTGTTTGGGTATCACTTTATGGGTTTGGGATGAAAACACGTAGTAAATTTACCTTTAAGTCAAATTTCGAATGTGTATGATTATATAAATTATAAATGGGTTCGAGTGGCTGAATCTTTGCCTCATTTTTTGGTTCTTTATTGTGTTTTGTCGCGGCGAGGAACTCCGAATGACTAAACCTAACTAAAAAGTATAAATGACGAGATTTTTGCATCAATAAATTTGATTAAAAATATAATAATATATATATATATATATGTGCGTTATGCATCCGAAGCACCATGTTAACTCTCTCATATGTGGTGTTTTTTTATTTTCTAAATTCTTATTTATTTAAATCTTCTATCTTATCTTGATTTTCAATGACACTCCACTCATTAAGTAACTAAATAAATATGTATTTTACCCATAAGTATTTTACACCATCACTTGAATTTGGTCATCTATTGAGTTGGCCAAATAATTTATGTTATTCTTATTAGAAAATTAAATTTGAGAAATTATGAATTAAACCTCATTGGCTCAAATATATATATATATATACATATTTATTTTTAATATCTAATTTATATATGTATAAATATTATCTTTATATTTGTATGTTTTTTCATAAACTCGATTATCTTTACTTACAAATAAATATATAAAGTATAAAATAGCAATATAGATTCGGAGTATCATGTTAACTCTCTCTACTACATGAAGTTTTTTATTCTACTGATTCTTATTTATCTTAAATTTTGAATCCCATTTTAAAGCATAGGTATATAAACTATAAAGGGTTTTTGAAAATTGTATAATTCAAAAGAATTATATTAGGAATTTAACTTTTAATCTTTTGTCATTATAATATTTATTCTTAATATTTACTACAATGTTTGAGTTTTCAGTGAGATATATTAACCAACTACTATAGCAATTTATCTTTAGTTATTTAAATTATATAAATTTAAATACGTTGAGTAATTAACGAATATTATATAGGGGTCTGGAATATAACGGGTAATAAAATCATCTTTTAGTCGAGTTTCTGATGAATATGGGCATAAAGATTTTAAATAGGTCTGAAATTTGTACCATACTTTAATTGTTTCATGTGTTACTATATGAGTTTTGAACTGGAATAAGTAGTAAAATTATCTTTCAATCAGAGTTTAGGGCGAGTACAAGTACATAAGTTATAAATGAGTTCGGGCGGCTGAACCTCATTCTCAGTATTTCTATTTATTGGTGTGTTCAGCTGCGGTACGATTGTAAGTGACTGAATCCTAACAAAGTATTAAGTTATTTAGGTTTTTACCTGTAAATTGCAATGTAAAGTGATTACCCGTCGAATTTCGACGGGCTATACACTAATTTACTCTATAAATTTATTCGACCTTAAGAGAGGCAATGAAGACGTTTTGTGATTATACGCTAGATTAAGAACAATCGCTATCAATTTATTTGAAGAAATGTGAACGTCAATTGAAACCATTATCCTGAAATTCTTTATATCATTCAAATTCATTGAATGGTTAGTTGTTTTTGTTTTTATTAGTAATTAATTGATATTCAAAATTTTGATCAACTAAATAAAATTAATTTATTATTATCTAGTACTCAATAAAATAATTTCTTAGACCATCTCGAATACATCATTGTTTGTCCTTACCTACAACTACTCCTTACACTTAGGGGTAGTAAAATAAATAGCGAACAATACTTAAATTAATTTGTATTTTATCACTTCATAATTATTTTGCACCATCAATTCGTTATGGCAAATTTTTTAACGAGAATTTTCATGCTACATTAACTAATCAAATTTTAGTTCGTTGCACAATTAGATTCTTTAATAAAAATATTGTTAGTAATTTAGTGGACCTTAGCCGACTACATATTTTTCATCGGCTAAAGTGACGCTGGCCGTCGGCTAAAGCAATACCGATCATCGGCTAAAGTGTATAGATCTAGCCGACGGTTGTGAAAAATGTCATCGACTCAAGTGTTTTAGCTAACGACTCCGCACTGGTCGGCCAAAATGTAAGTTTTAGCGAACGATCTTTTTCGGGTATTGATCGTTCTAAGAGATTTATCGATTAAAGATGCCATTTTGGTACAGTTAAACCTCGGTAAATGAATGTTCGATAAACGAATAACCTCGTCAAATAAATAATTTTCTCCGGTCCCAACTCTTTATAACATGTTCAAAAATTTTTTTGATAATTGAATAATTTCGCTAAATGAATATTTTTCTCCGGTCCCGATCATATTCATTTATCGAGGTTTTACTGTAAGTAATAAAGTCACCTTGTAATATAATTTTAAACAGGTCCGGATGGCTGAGCCATACCCTCATCGTTTCTTTTGTTGCTACACGGACATGTTAAAAAATTATATACCTATATCCATTTCAAACCCGATTAAAATATGACTTTAATACCCATTTCTATTTCAAACACGTATCGTAATACACACTAATTACTTCAACCAGTTTAAATTTATAAAAATATTTCAATAAAAAAGTACAAGTTGATACAATAAGTGTTTATCCTTTCAAGAAAAGTCGAATATTGATACAGGTCCGACCCCGACTCATGATGCCCATATAGACTATCATTTATATGATATCGACTATATATATATATATATGCCTTGGGCTGCCCCTCGAGGGTGGACTACCCCTGGCCGCCGCCAGGGCCGCCACCCCATAGGGCCGACCCTGTATATATATAATAGCTTTACGAATTCGGAACACCATATTATCTCTCTCTCATATGTGGCATTTTCTTAATTTTAGATTTCTGTTATCTAAAATTTTAAATTTCACATGCATTAAAAATGATAATCAAGTAAAGACTAACTTAAATAAATAGAATTTAATGTCTTAAAATGCATACTGATTTAAAATAGAACTCCACTAATGGAGAATCTAAATAAATACTTAGAACCCCATAATCATATCACACCACCACCTTAAGAATTTTTTTTCTTTAATTTGGTCAATTATTAAGTTGAACATATAAATAATTTAATTTTTAGTGAAAACTTAATTTGACTAATTATTAAGTTTATTTTAGGTCTATTTATCTAAAATTTGAATCTAACATCTACTTTATTTAGTAGTTTTATTTTGATTGAAAATTTATTTTCACTGATATAAATAATATCAATTATTAAGTTGGTCAAATAAAATTTTTTATTTTTTATTGGAGAATTTAATTTGGCCAATTATTGAATTTATATTAGCTGTACTTAATATAAAATTTGAATATGTAATAAATAAATAATAGCAAAATATTTTCGGAGCGCCCAAACAAATAGTTTTATTTTTATTAGAATATTTAATTTGGTTAATGTAAATTTAATTTATTCGATTTATCAACGTCTGACAATTTGAGTGAATTCTACTCTTTTTTGAAACAGAAGTAAAAACGAATTATTGTAAAAACTTATATATAATTATTTAGATTTTATAAACTTAATAGAGTCATATTCTCATCGCAAATTAATTTGACCAATTATTAAGTTTGTCAAAATATTATTAGTCAAAATATTATGTTATTTTAATTAAAAATGTAATTTGGAATCCATACACAGTTACTATTACTCTTTTATCTAGTTCAGCACAAGGAATTCATGTTAATGTGCTGGATAGATCAACTGGGAAGCAATTTCAAATGGTGGCTGTTTATGCCTACAACACCAGAGAATTGAGGAGGGAGTTATGGGAGTTTATGAAGAATATAGCTACTGCAGCAACAGAACCTCTGATTTTTGGGGGAGACTTCAACTCAATCCTTACAGCTGATGATAGACTCCATGGAACTCCTGTTACTGAGATGGATTATAAAGAGTTTGCTGACTGTCTCACTAGTTCAGAGTTGCACCAAGTTAGGATGATGGATGATGACTATACTTGGTGCAACAATCAAGAAGTAGATACAAGGATTTATTCTCTCATTGATAGAGTTGTGGCTAATCAAGCTTGGCACACTCGGTATAGTGGGGTGATTGTGGAGATTTTGGAAAGAAATGTTTCTGATCATTGTCCTCTCTTAATGGATTTAAACTCAGCTCCAGTTATAAGAAATATTCCATTTAGATTTTTAAATGTTCTTGCAGATCATGAGGAGTTTAGACCAGCATTGCAAGAAGTGTGGCAGACATCTTGCAATAGGAACAAGCTGCTCAATATTTGGTATAGACTGAAAAAACTGAAGCAACCTATGAAGCAAATGTTGGAAATGTTGGGAAAAAAATGAAGGAAAATGGGCTGTTTTGAGCAGCCCACTTGAGAGGAAATTTTGAGTGGGCTCGACTACGAGTTAAAGTCGGGACTTAGTTGGAGTACGTAGTACTCCGTACGAGATTTCCAAAACATGTAAGAACACTCAAAATGATTGAGGTATGAATGAGATATAATGTTCCAAAGTGAACCCTTTAGAAATGGGTTTTGGATGCTATCCCACATTGGAAAAAGAAGGGAGAAATTGTGAGTATATAAGGAGATGTGGACAAAGACATGTTCAAAAAAGTGAGACATGTGTCGATGTGTGACTAGACGCCCCTCGCGCACACACACACGCGCGCGCCGCTGCCGCCGTCCGTCCGTCCGACTCGGTTCGGGTCGGGTCTGTCTCGGTACAAAATTTCACAAGCCTCACAGTCAGATAATTTTCTTCTTCGTTTTTTTTCTTCTTCGGTCGATGATAGTAGACAGATTTTGTTCTAGTTCGTTGAGGGTGCAGCGAATCACAGATTCGTTACATCGAGCTGTTGTTTTATCCTGGGAGGCAGACGTCATACACCGTGGTGAGGACGAATTTGCTTTAAGCAGACAAATTATCTGGACTCAACAGTGAATCTTCCGTTTTTATATACGTGATCGGCGGATTTCGTTTTGCTAACAAATTTTCTGCAGGGCTTATATATATTATATATATATTCGATACATACATATATATAGGTTTGGGTTATTCTAAAAAGGGTCTTATAATAAAAAGTGTAGGAAGGATTGTGGGAGTGACATGTGTCATCCCCCATTCCACATCATATGACCTGTGTCACCCCCCCACCCACCCCACCACCCCGCGAATTCTTTTTTTTTTCTGCCAAAATTTTTTTTTTTGGAGCAAAAATTTTTTTTTTCCCGCCAAAAAAATTCCCGCCAAAATTTATAAGTGCATCACAGTTATAAAGCTACTGCATCACAATTATGATTTAGTGCATTAAGGTTATAAGTTACTGCATCATAGTTGATGCACTTAACTGTTAACTATGATGCAGTAACTTATAACTGCGATGTAGTAAAACTTATTATTACTGTATCACAGTTATAAAGTTAATGCATCACAATTATGATTTAGTGCATTAAGGTTATAAGTTACTGCTGTAACACCCCCAATCCGCTCAGGGATATTACACGCCGTAGAACCTTTCCTCAAGGATCTACCAGGCTGGTAACGACATATAACAACTCAACCATGCCTTTAAGGCTAAAACGACTCAGTAGACCGATTTGGTCTTTCAATAAATACATACAACTCAAATACACCTCATGCCCACGCAGGGGTCAAATACAACCACACCCGTACAACGGAAAAATATAGCAATGAAAAATAGAGTACAATCGAACCAATAAACAAAGTACGGTTCCTCATGTGATTAGTATCGATCATCTTTCATCATCCTTCGTGCCGACTGTGTTATGCTCCAAAACCCGAATGCAAAAACAGACATCCACCCCGAATACTCGGGGGTTAGCAAAACTCCACTGTTTTGCTAGTGCAAGAACAAAGTGCAAATACGAGCCATACAATTCACATTCCACGAATAACAATAACCAAGGATCCTCAAAGATCCAAACGAAACGAAAAGTACTTCCCGAGGCAAGGGTTTGAGAAAACATTTCAAAATCGAAATATCATAAATCAATGGAAGTAATTTATAAAATGGTTTAGAATGCCATCGAGAGTTTTAATAGAAAACAATTTAGGATTATGAAATCCTACTTTTCAAAATCCAAAAGACAAAAGGGGTCACCGCCCCAAAGGTTTACTTTCCAAAAAAATGATATTTACCAAACCGTTGGGATTTTAGCCCCAAATCCGTAAAATGACTTTTACAAAACCCTTGGGATTTTAGCCCCAAATCTCATCAACTCACAGTACACAAGAACGACCACAAGGTTCGTCTTCCAACATCAAAATCCACAAATAAAGGATTTAAAACAAACAACAAAATACTCTAGTGCCATCCTAGCCAAGTAGGCCAAACGAACAACTTACCTCTTACACACTTAGTCAATGCATGCAATCATGAAAACCGTTCAAAAGCACTCATTTCCTAAATGCCATAGTCAAATCACATTTGTAAAATGCACCACAATTAACCGTGGATCCACCCCTCCGTGGACCCCTACCGAGACCCCGTCGGATCTAACCCATAGTGGTTAAAAGCAAGCTCGCGGATCCACCCCTCCGTGGACCCCTACCGAGAACCCGTCGGATCTAACCCATAGTGAGCATACACACACACACGTTACTCATGCAGTACTAATATGCTAAGAATGTAAGTTCATCAAGAATACTTACTAGAGATGGCCACTAATCCGACACCATTATCAAACTCTTCAAAACACAATAACAAGATTAAACACGGAATACACGATTCCATAACTTTTAAACAACAAGGATATCAAAAAAGCCTCCAACGTTCAAAATAATCAAATCATAATCAATTCCCAAAACACAACGTTCACAAAACACACACGCGTTTTGAAAGAGAGCCTTTAACGAGGCCAAACCGAAATCTTTTGAAACTTCATTTAAAATAACCAAACAAACACATCAAGGCGACCACCGATCATCATATCCATAAAACGAGAAAAGTATGGGCAAGGTACTTGCCTCGAATAACCACAACGCGGAGAATCGGCCGAAGTAGGTTGGCACGAACCGACTACGAACTCGCCGACTCCACCGAACGACAATCCACAACAATGAACTACGAACGAAAACAATAACAACGAAAATGAATTCCAAAGTACGACCCAAAGCCGCTGAATTCAAAGAACAAATGACGAAGGTTCAAGGATTTCCAAACGCCAAGAACACGATTCGTCCACAAAACCCAAAACGGAATTCCAAGTTGAAATATGGATATACAATCCATAGAATATGTTTAACAACATCATTTAACCATAATCGATCCATCGAAAACGGATGAAAACGAGATCGGGACAAATCCCCAAAAAGTCAATTCAAGGAAATCAAGAAATATACTTCGATTCGACGAAGAACAATGGATTAAATGATGTTAAACACAAGAATACTACCAAGATTAATCATACCCATCATGAATTAATCAACAACACGGAACGAATCGGATTTAAAATGCAAAAATCCCCAAATTCACGAAATTAGGGTTCTAAGGAAGATTACCTTGATTCGCTGGATCAAATGATGATAACGGACGATTGATTGATGTTATGAACTCAAGAACTTCATGGATTTGTTGTTAAACAACATGGATTCGTGACCCATGAATCGCCACCCATGGACGGAGAAGGAAGGAAGTGAAAACGGTGAAATGTGACTGCCACCACATTTATATCGGGTCGGACTAGCGCGCTAGTCACCGAGCTAGCGTGCGCTATCGGCCTGTGCCGCGATCCAAGAGCCTTCGGGCTAGCCGCTGCCAGGGCAGCGTGCCTTTCCGGCCAGAAGGCAGCGCTACTCGCCGGCCAGAAGCGTGACGCAGCTGGCCCGACAAGAGCGTACGCTACCCGCCGAGCCTCGATCGATTCTGCAACCCTGTGACTCCACTGCCTGTGCCCGCTAGGGCGTTAGCATCCGGCACAGGCGCTACACTGCCGGAAGGCGCACTCTTCCGGCCAGAAGCGTGCGCTTACGCGGCTCGCGCACCTGCCCTGGCCGGTGCCTGCAATCGTCCGGCCGGGCCCGCAACCGTCTGGCCGCCTCCGCAAGAATCTGCCGTGGCTCGACGACCCGATTTCCGAAAACACACGGAACGAACACGACGAAAAGTTCGCGGACGACATCAACGACCCGAAATGAAAACATAATACCATAATTAATCATACGCGACCAAGAAATGGGTCGAGACAACAATTACAGATACGGATACCCGTAACTTTCAAGAAATTATAAAATGGCCCAAAACGCCCGGAAATCACGATACGTAATCGAATAACCAAACTGAAGTTCACAACACGTCTAACAAAGTTGAACGGCAGTTTCGAACGAGGTTCGCAAGAATCGAACTCAAGTGCGGAAAAGTCGCTAAAAAGCACGGAACTCAACGAAACGACACCGAAACGAACTCGGATGTCAAAAAGTGTAGAATTAATCATTCCCAGAATGACGAAACGGACATGACCGAGTCATCAAAACGGACTCCGACCGAAAAAAGAAATTTACCGAAAATCGAAAATTGCGAATATTACAACTGCATCATAGTTGATGCACTTAACTGTTAACTATGATGCAGTAACTTATAACTGTGATGCAGTAAAACTTATTAGTGTGATGCACCAAAACTTATAACCATGATGCACCAAAAAATGGTGCATCACACTTATAAGTTTTTGGCGGGAAAAAAAAAATTTTGGGCCCCCAATTTTTTTTTGGCGGGAATTTTTTTTTTGTGGGGGGTGGGGGGTGGGGGGTGGGTGGGTGGGGGGGTGAGGGGTGCCACATGTCATATGATGTGGCATGATGATGTGGCAAGATGACACATGTCACTCCCACAATCCTTCCTACACTTTTTATTATAAAACCCTTTTTAGAATAACCCCACCATATATATATATTTATATATTCTGTTATTTTTCAAGTAATCGTTTTCATAAATTATACAACAATCTTAAAGCAAAGTATTTGTTTACTTGTTTGAAAACAGATATATTTTCAAAAACCTAAGCAATATGGATTCTCAATACCAAACACTGTCTACGGACGTTTCTGGAGGTGCGCCTCAGAAAAAGGATCGGGTTCACCAACTGGAGGTGCGCCTCTAACTGGCTCGGGTTCAGCAACTGGAGGTGCGCCTCTAACTGCCTCAGTTCCGATAACTAATTCGGTTTCGGTTCCGGTCAACCATGCCGACAAACTAGAGAAATTCAACGGGCAGAATTTCAAGAGATGGCAACAGAAGATGATGTTCTATCTGACCATTTTAGGCTTGTCTCGATTCCTCAAGGAGGATGCGCCAAAATATGACGAAGACAGTGACCAGCAAACTCTGATGGACATTGACGCTTGGAAAACTTCTGACTATTTGTGTCGAAACTATGTGATGAATGGCCTTGCCGATTCACTGTACAATGTGTACAGCAGTGCTAAATCAGCCAAGCATTATGGGGCTCACTAGACCATAAGTACGAGATCGAGGACGCCGGTGCCAAGAAGTGGATTGTTGGACGGTTTCTTGACTACAAGATGATGGACTCCAAGACTGTAGTGAGTCAGGTACAAGAGCTACAAGTGATCATTCACGAAATCCATGCTGAAGGAATGATCATTAGCGAATCCTTCCAAGTGGCTGCTGTAATCGAAAAACTGCCATCGAGTTTGAAAGACTTCAAAAATTATCTCAAGCACAAGCGCAAGGAGATGAGCATGGAAGATCTAATCGTTAGACTTCGCATAGAGAAAGACAACCGAGGATCAAAAAAGAAGGTAAATGCTGCTGTGGCAAAGGCCAATGTTGTGGAAACTGCACTGACATCCAAGAAAGGCAACAATGGAAAGGGAACCAAGCTGGGACCTAAAGGAGGAATTGGGAAAAAGAAGGAAAAATTCCTTGGTAAATGCTACAACTGTGAAAAGTTGGGTCATAGGACGACTGACTGCAGGCTGTCAAAGAAACCAAAGAAAAAGGAAAGTAATGCAGCACATCTGATTACCGAGCAAGTGCAAAATCTTGACTTATGTGCTATGATCTCCGAAGTGAACTTAGTTGGCTCAAATATGAAAGAGTGGTGGATTGACACTGGAGCAACTAGGCATATATGTGCCAACAAATCAATGTTCTCCTCATTGATAAAAAATGATGCCCGTGATATACTGTATATGGGAAACTCTGCAACCTCAACTATCTTGGGCGAAGGCACGGTGATCTTAAAGATGACGTCTGGAAAGGAAGTGACTCTTAAACGTGTGTTATATGTGCCTGATATTCGAAGGAACCTTATTTCTGGTACCTTGTGTTGTGTCACGATTTATTCATCCCGACAGTGCGATCGACTATAAGGCCGAGCGACCAAGTCAACTCCAGTCAAACTATGGCTAGCTCGCCAAGTCGAAGATATCATACCACCATCAGGTACCTGGCGATCGACTCCCAAGGCGATCGCCCTTTGGCAGCTGGCGATCTACTCTAGTGACCGGCTAAGGGCAATCGACCTACGCCCCGAGCAGAGACGATCGCCCGTCAAAAGTCATCAAGGACTGGGTCTCAGAAAAGCACCCACGTGCAGATCCACCAAAGGCGCTGACAAGATCTTCGTAGCAGACAAGATCTTTAGCTGACAGACAAGACCTTTGACCACAGCCTGCCACCTACCTCACCTACCAAAGATGCGCGCCGAAAGTTGTCGCAGGACCACCCGTGTCAAGCAACTCAGACGCGTGTAAGCTCCCATCGACCGCATAGTTGGATCGCCAGAACTCCCCGCAGCTTTGAGGGGACAGGCCCATGTGCTAAAAGACGATCGCCCGATTATTATATTGCAGAAAAGGCGATCGCCCGACGTATCCAAGCCCTATAAATAGAGAACCTCCTCCTACTGGAAAAAGGTTGGGAATTCACTTAACCTACAGTTCACATTCTCTCACATTCCGATACATACACGGAAATACTGAAGAACATACATATCAACAAGCTCCCGGCTATCTCACCGGAATCCATCTCAGGACTTCTCTCTCCAAATCTCTCGTCCAGAAGACGATCGGCAGAAGCAGCAAGTCTCCACTAGACAGATTCCAAGGGATTCATAAGCCCAGAAGCCCAAGCATCCAGCTAAATACTCGCCGTGAGAGACGGTCGATCTCTCACCGCCGCGACTGTTCATCTCCTTTGTTACAAGAACTCACAGAGCATCAAATCTGGTTCTTCCGGCAATCTACACGCTCACTAGATAAGATAACAAGAATCTTTACACTCATTGTAATTGTGTTCTTACATTAGTACTTGTATCCCCGAATATTGGTATTAATAATATCTCGCGAGAGCATTCAAGCCCGGGACTAACAACCCCGGCAAATCTTGTGTTATTTATCTTTCTCACGGAAGTGCTCTTGCATTTGTTTGCTATCCCATCCATTCCAGCAATATCTATCTCCGGATAATATTTTGGGTAGCAACAATTGGCGCTAGAAGAAGGGGATCTAACCCTCACATTTTTATTCCTACCGTCCCGAAGAACACTCACTGTTCTCGGGGCACATACTTGAAGTGACACTCACTGCACTTCAAAGAAAACCTTCAGAATCATGACATCCGCCGGTCCATCGAAGAAAGCTACTCTCCGAACCGCCAGACACCATTTCCCGGTTCAATCCGAACCCCAGCCAACGATAGGGGGAAGCCGCAGCAACGCGAGACTCTCGATCCCGTATCCGAGAGATGGCCCCAACCTCTCACTCGATCAGTTCCAAACCGAAGAACAGATCGAGGAGGCTATGGCCATCCTGGAGGAGCGACGCAGAGCATGTGCGTCGCTTGCAATAACTCCCTCGATCATCCGCCGCATGGGAAAACGGAAATTCAGCGGGCTACTGAACGAGCGATCGTCAGAAAGCCCCAATTCGCGAGGAAAGGCTCTCGCACGACCGGACGGATCTATATTCAATCGTTTGGGACGCGACCCATCCGGGCGACCGGGCATTCGGCCTCAACCTTGAAAAGACGGAATCCGAATCCGTCACTGTGACTTCGCCTACCCGCCTCACACCCAACGCAGTCGGCCATCCGACTCCCGCCCGATCGCTGTGGATCGCACTCGATCGCCTCGTCTCCGCTCCGAGCGCGAGCCGCTAGCAATCAAAGCACGGCGATGGCCGCCATACAACGCCACCGACGAGATGAGAGCACTTCGACACCGGGCAAGCACCAAGAAAGATCGTCGGGCCGACCGAGCCACTCGCGGTCCACATCGAGCTTGCCCCCATACACCCAACGATCGCTCCTCCCCAAACACCTCTGTCTGAGGGGAGATCGGACCCCGAAACCCACCTGAGGAAATTCCGAATCTACATCACTGGGTGTGGGGCATCCGATGCAACCAAGTGCCGGATCTTCCCGTTAACATTGGGCGAGCCGCCCATAGGTGGTACGTCTCACTACCACCACGATCAATCACCTCTTTTAAGAAACTCGCGAAGGACTTCACGTCATACTTCGCCAAAGAAGGTCACTGCACTGAAGGTCCCCACCGCATGATAAAAATCAAGCGGGGAAAGACGAGTCCGACGCAGATTACATCGACCGGTAGACGAAATCATCCTCACCGCGAACCCGTCGCTGACGAGCTCGCTCTCTATTCGGTCATGGGGGATTCCACGGTCACTCTCCCATGTTTAGACATCTCTCCAAGGATATTCCCCAACTTACGCGATCTTCCGCGCCAAAGCCGCCAACTTTCTCGCCGTGCAAAGGCTACTCACCCTCCGCTAGGCGAGGAAACGCCACCTCTTGTCCAAAAGATAGCGATCGCCAAAGCAAAGAAGGCGATCGCCAAGACACCCGGAGATCTCAAGGCTTTCAAGACATGGAAGCCCATCTCCTCCATACGCTCAATGTAACTCCGGCACATATTTTCTATGCCATCAAGGGGCACGAAGAGCTCAAAAGCCAAAGGCGATAAGGGACCACGGCCATCCTGGACAACAATCAATATTGTGCCTACCACAAGAGTCCCGGCCACAAGACTAACAAATGTCGCGACCTCCTCAAACACTGGAGATTGTTCGAGGAGGGCAAGTTGATGCCTTATTGGTTTAGCCGAAGCCCCTACCTATCTCTATGGACGCTCGTCCGAGTCGAACACAAAACAGGCTGGAAAGCTCATATGAGCCGACCCCTGGACCAACCTCGGCGACCGTCCCTGCATGCTTCAATCAAGAGAAGGAGACAACGGAAGTCACCCCGATCTCCCTCCTTATTTAGAAACCGGAGGACTCGATCGCCATCTACAGTTCACCATCTAACATGATGGACTAAGGCACGAGATCGCCTCCCCCGCACAACGTACACCGTCGAAGGTCGGCATCTGCATGACGATCCAAGGTGGAAGAGTGCAGCCATGGTCCTGGTGGTCGATAGAACCGACTGCTTAGGCCATGCAAGGTCCCTTTAGGCCAAGATCGCCCGCCCTTCGTTTAAATACGAGGCCGGCGTAGTCTGAGGGCCCTCCAAAATAAATCAGTGGACACGATCGCTCGCCCTCAAAGGTTCATCATTTAACATGGTGAACCCGGACAATGCGACGTGCCACAACCCCCGTCTCAACATACACCGTCGAGGTCGGCCATCTCCATGGCTGGCCGAGGTGGAAGCAGAGCTAACAAGCCGCGGGCGTGGAGTTGATTCATCCGACGCTGCCCCGCGCAAGGACTCCTCTAGACCGAGACCGCACGCCCTTCGTTTAAATACGAGGCGAGGCGCAGCCTAAGAGAGGACCCTCATAATAAAGTGAGTCACGAGACACTCAATGTCTTCGCGCATCAAGACATGATCAAGGAGTCGGTCCATCGAACTCCGCGATCGTGCACGGTTCCTCAAGATGGACGACCGTCCCCGAGGATTCGACAAAGTTGAAGACCGCTCACTCAAGGAATTATTTTCATCCCCTTACTTCCACTAAGTGAATAAAAACAAGGGGCAATAAGAGTGCGGACTACCTACACGACGATCGTCGCTATTCAACCACATACGGAGATCGTCATTTTTTCAGATGTAGTGCAGCGATCGAATTTGTTGTAAAAAGTTGTCTTTATGAGTTTATCAATTCATTGGGAACCACCCTCGCAACGATCTCTCCTCACACATTTGTACAAAGTCAAACAAAGACTCAAAAATAACCATTCATTCAAGTAATCGAAGATAATCAAACATTCAGTTCATTGCTTGAGAAGATCAAAAGTACATGGTCGCCCGAAGGCCTATGTTCTACAAAAGAAAGCTACCAAACTACTAAGAAAGTAAGCTAAGAACGTCAAAAATCAAGCGCCTCAGGCCCCTGCCTGGCCTTCGCCATCAACATTCGGCGTGGTCCCCTCATCTTCCGGAGCGTCGGGATGAGCAAGATTGTCTGGAGACGGATACCAGCTCAAATCCACGCCGATGTTCGCAAGATCCAGGATCGGCAAGGAGAAAGCTGAATGAAGAGGATGCTCCAATGCATATGACTTGAACTTCTCAGCTAGAGGACCGACCTCCAAGCCTCCCTTCTTAGCCGCTCGGATAGAGTCGGCGAACGCCAAATAATAGGCGAACTCGCTGACATACTCCAAGTTTTGGAAGGGATCGGCCTTGGTCGCCTCAACCTCTCCTCTCAGCTCGGCCATCGCCTGTTGCGATCCCTGGAGCTCGGCCTCCCTCGCAGCAACTTTCTCCTTCGCCTCCGTCAGCTCGCTGGTCAGCCGAGCGATCGTCACCTTCTGGCGATCGGCCTCCTCTTCAGCAACGTTCCTCGCCTGGACGGCATCCTGCATCTGGTCCCGGAATCGGTCAACCGCCATACGATATTTCTCAGTCTCCTTCTTCTCCAGCTTAAGCTCATGGCTCGCCCGCTTGGCCGCCTCCAGAGCGTCCTTCTCCATCGCCGCGATCTTGTTAGCAAACTCAGCGTTCTCTTTCCGAGCCGCCTCGAGATCCTCCTGCAGGCGAATGGTGGAGGGCCGCCCCTCAAACTCCTGAGCAGCCTGGACGGCCATGGTCGCCGTCTGAAGAGAAAGGGCGAGAACAGCATGCATCGAACTCGCCGATCGCTGTCGAGCGATCGCATCCAGATCAGTCGTCCACGCCTTCGGCAAAGCAGAAGCAGCCTTGCTAACATATGGAGGAATGTCGCAGGAATGGCGAGGAGATCGGCTCGCCAGGAAATCCACGACCATCGGTGGACAAGACGGATCTGCGCGACGGATCCTGCATCAAAACAGCTAAGTTAATACAACTCCTATGCAGATGCAATTTTCAACACAGAAATGCTATCTACCTCTCAGCCTTCTCGGGATCCCGACCGAAAAACGGTTTCCCTCGAGGGGTCTCAGCATCCGCGATCGCCGTCTCCCGCAGAAAAGCCGCAGAGGGCGACTCGCCCTCCGGAGCAACGATGGTGATCGGAGGCGCGGCGATCGGCACTTCATCGCCCGGGGCAGGAAACGAAGTTTCTTCCGGCCTCGTCCTCTTGCGATTCGCCCGAAGCCCCTCCTCCGGAATTTCCTCCTCAACCACGACCTGCTCCACGCGAGGCTCCGGCTCCACGCGAGGCTCCGCCTCCGGAACTATAGGCGATGCAACGGGTGGAACCCGAGTCGACCTCTTATGGCGAAGACGGCCTAGGACTCCTGGGTTCGACATGGCGATCTCCGTCGGAGGCTCCAAAAAGCGAGGGAAGCGAACCTCTGCAGTTAAAGACGATCGACTAACGGTCAGATACTTTCCTCAAGTAAGGCGATCGCCTAGAGAGTGAAGATTGCATAAGCTCATACCTGGCACCGCGAGATGTCTCGGGAAACGGAATAGTCGAGCCGACAACCAGCGACTCTCTTTGTTGATCCGAGTGGCGTCTAGGTCGTCGTCCGACAAGCTCCTAATTCGCTCCCAAACAACGAGAAAGTCGAAAGGCAGCTCCTCGATCGCCGGAATATGGAAGCCTGCAAAACAGAAATCAAATTAGATCAGTCCAAATCGCATCCAAACGAAGGGAGAGTCTAAACCCTTACCGGGATTCCTCTCTCGAAATTCGGTGGGGATCTCCACCGCCTGGGATTGTCGCCGCCGAAGCTCTCCACTTGCCGGCGACCCGTAACCACTTCGCCCGATCGCCACGTATCTTATTCAGACTCCATGAATCACCCGACCAGATCGGCCTTGAATATGGTAACCGCCGACCAACCTCCGTGAGCCGTCAGTTTAAATAAATGATTCATCTCCAACGGCGATGGGAGGCGGTACAGCGATGACCGCCGAAAAGGGTGAGGGTGCAAATAATTTGGAGCCAGGCGTTCGGCGTCAGCTGAAGTGGCGCCACATTCCAATCGGCCAACAGATGGGAGACCGCAAAGGACAGAGGGAATCGTAGCCCGGCCACCATAACGGCATCACTCACTGCGACCATACCCATCGGAGGCCGGGTCGGCCTGCTCATTCTCCGCGGCGCGAACATGTCCACATCTTAAGTAACATGCAATCTTGTCATCCAGACGGCCAGATCTCTCCTGGTCGTAGATCTCTATATTTGGCCGAGCGACCACTTAGATCGCTGCGCGGCACGACATCGCGACCGCTTGGGAAGCACATAGGGATAAGCGACCGAATATCCCCTAAGTCGAATCTCGGAGTAGGACCGGCTAACCTCTCCATTATTTCAAAGAAAGGCCCTATAGCCCGACCAAAAGTGCTATGTTGCTCCCGGAAGCCCCGATCGCCAGATCTCTCTCGATCTGCGATCGTCTCTCTTCAAGCCCGACTCCTTAGCAATATCGGCCTCATTAAACAAAGCCTCAACTTCAGGGTCGATTCCGGCTCGAATGGTTTCACCGCCGTCTGTGTGGAAGACGGAAGGAGTTTCTCCTGGCACCGATGTCCGTGGCGTAACCGGTACCCGCTCCAAACGATGATGAGGCTCCGGCCATTTTCGAGTTAGAGAAGCGTAAAAGGATTTTTCTTACCCTAAAGTGAAATCGAACGACGATCGGCTCTAAGATCTTGAAAATTCGGCAAGTCCTTCTTTCTCCAATAAGCACGCGTGAGTAACATCACAAAGACCGCGCCCTTTTATAGGAGGAGGCGGGGACCCGATTGCAATAAGGGAAAACCTCGGGGTCGGATCTCAAACGACGCAATAGTTGACCCCTCGAGACCAGCGTACGCGTCTTTTCGAGGACGCGCGCCCGAGGAGTCATTAATGACCGTTGGTGTCCTCCAATAGAAGCCCGACACGTGCGCGGAGACTTTTCCACGCCTATTGCTTTTTCCCGCACAGTCAGCGGCCAACCAGTCGTCCGAACTCGAGTATATCGGCTCAAAGACGATCGCTATTCATTAAAACACGAAGTCGCTCACAAAAGTTCGGCGATCGCTAAGAGAGCCACCTCACCCCACGCTTCCAACGTATGAGCGAGCCGGGGCAATTGTTGTGTCACGATTTATTCATCCCGACAAAGGCGATCGACTATAAGACCGAGCGACCAAGTCAACTCCAAATAAACTATGGCTAGCTCGCCAAGTCGAAGATATCGACCACCATCGTGCACTGCGATCGACTCCCAAGGCGATCGCCCTTTGGCACCGCGATCTACTCTAGTGACCGGCTAAGGGCAATCGACCTACGCCCCGAGCAGAGACGATCGCCGTCAAAAGTCATCAAGGACTGGTCTCGAAAAGCACCCACGTGCAGATCCACCAAAGGCGCCGACAAGATCTTCGTAGCGCATAAGATCTTTAGCCGACAGACAAGACCTTTGACCACACCTGCCACCTACCTCACCTACCAAAGATGCGCGCCGAAAGTTGTCGGTAGGACCACCCGTGTCGGCAACTCGGGACGCGTGTAAGCTCCCCATTGGACCGCATAGTTGATCGCCAAGAACTCCTGCGCAGCTTTGAGGGGACAGCCCATGTGCTAAAAGACGATCGCCCGATTATTATATTGCGTAAAGGCGATCGCCTGCGTATCCAAGCCCTATAAATAGAGAACCTCCTCCTACCGGAAAAGGTTGGGAATTCACTTAACCTACGATTCACATTCTCTCACATTCCGATACATACACGAAATATCAAGAACATACATATCAACAAGCTCCGGCTATCTCACCTAATCCATCTCAGACTTCTCTCCAAATCTCTCGTCCGTAAGACGATCGGCGTATGCGACAAGTCTCCACTAGACAGATTCCAAGGGATTCATAAGCCCAAGCCCAAGCATCCAGCTAAATACTCGCCGTGAGAGACGGTCGATCTCTCACCGCCGCGACTGTTCATCTCCTTTGTTACAAGAACTCACAGAGCATCAAATCTGGTTCTTCCGGCAATCTACACGCTCACTAGCTAAGATAACAAGAATCTTTACACTCATTGTAATTGTGTTCTTACATTAGTACTTGTATCCCCGAATATTGGTATTAATAATATCTCGCGAGAGCATTCAAGCCCGGGACTAACAACCCCGGCAAATCTTGTGTTATTTATCTTTCTCACGGAAGTGCTCTTGCATTTGTTTGCTATCCCATCCATTCCAGCAATATCTATCTCCGGATAATATTTTGGGTAGCAACACCTTGTTCATGAAGCATGGCTTTAGAACAGTTTTCGAGTCCGATAAAGTTATTTTGTCGAAAAATGGTGTGTTTATAGGCAAGGGATATGAATGTGATGGGCTAGTTAAGCTCAATGTAATGACTATCAAAAATAATGAAATGAAGAATTCTTCTGCTTACTTACTTGAGTCTCTTAATCTATGGCATGCTAGATTAGGACATGTTAATTTTAATGCAACGCGTAGACTTATTGCATTAGATCACATACCAAAGTTTAAAATTGATTTAAACCACAAGTGTAAAACTTGTGTAGAGGCAAAATTAACTCGATCTCCATTCCGAAAAGTGGAAAGAAACACCAAACCTTTAGAATTAATACATAGCGACCTATGTGATTTGAAGTTTGTTCAAACTAGAGGTGGAAACAAATATTTTATTACTTTCGTGGATGATTGTCCTAAATATTGATATATATACTTGCTTAAAAGCAAAGATGAAGCCATAGAGAAATTCGTTATAAAACGGAAGTTGAGAATCAATTGAATGCTAAGATAAAAGTCTTGAGAAGTGACCGCGGAGGTGAATATATGGGACCATTTGGCGAATTTTGCTCGCAACATGGGATTATTCATGAAGTCACTGCCCCATATGCACCACAGTCAAATGGCGTGGAGGAACGTAAGAATCGCACTCTGAAAGAGATGATGAACGCGATATTACTAAATTCAGGTCTGCCGCAAAATATGTGGGGAGAAGCCATCTTAACGGCGAATTATCTCTTAAACAAGATATGCCGTAAGAACGGAGACAAAACTCCTTATGAATTGTGGAAAGGAGTCAAGCCTTCCTACAATTACATGAAAGTGTGGGGGTGTCTAGCAAAGGTGCTGATACCTACTCCTGAGAAAGTTAAAATAGGCCCAAAAACGGTTGACTGCATTTTCATTGGATATGCACACAACAGCAATGCTTACCGATTTCTTGTGCATGAATCCAACGTGCCTGAGATTCACAAGAATACTATTATGGAATCAAGGAATGCGTCATTCTTTAAGAATATCTTTCCTTGCAATACTGCAAGTGAACCCCTTATCTCATCCGAACAGACTTCTGAACTAATGGATGAAGATAATGAAGACCAAATAATGGATAATGAGGACGAACCTAGAAGGAGCAAGCGACAAAGGATGGAGAAATCTTACGGACCAGATTTCATCACCTACTTGCTCGAAAAGGCACCCCAGACTTACAAAGAAGCTGTAAGCTCGACGGATGGACCTCTATGGAAGGAGGCTATCAAAGAAGAGATTGATTCTATATTACAGAATCATACTTGGGAACTAGTGGAATTACCTCCTAAGTGTAAACCATTAGGAAATAAGTGGATTTTCAAGAAGAAATTGAAAGATGGAACAGTTGACAAATATAAGGCTAGGCTCGTAGCGAAGGGATATAACCAACGTGAAGGCCTAGACTATTTTGATACTTACTCTCCTAAGACGAGAATAACTTCCATCAGGATGATACTTGCCATCGCAGCATTTCGAGGCTTAGAAGTTCATCAAATGGACGTTAAGACTGCCTTTCTTAATGGGGACTTAGAAGAGGAAATCTACATGGAACAACCCGAGGGGTTCTCTGCTCCTGGACAAGAAAGGAAAGTCTGCAAGTTGGTAAAATCTTTGTACGGATTGAAGCAGACACCAAAACAGTGGCATGAAAAATTTGATCATGTCATGATAAGCGGTGGCTTCAAAATTAATGAATCCGACAAATGTGTATATGTGAAAGACACAGAAGATGGCTATGTCATTCTGTGTCTATATGTAGATGATTTACTCATTACCGGCAGTAATGAAAGAATAATCAAATCAACCAAAGACATGCTGAGGTCGAGATTTGATATGAAGGATATGGGACTCGCCGATGTAATTTTAGGGATTAAAATCACACGAACGTCGGAAGGTCTCACGCTGAGTCAAGCCCACTATGTGGACAAAATCCTTGAAAGATTTAATGAGGATGACTCGGGCACCGCCAAAACCCCGGTGGATATGACGTTGAGACTATCCAAGAATAAGAGTGAAGGAGTATCTCAACTCGAATACTCACACATAATAGGAAGTCTGGTGTACTTGATGAGCTGTAGAAGACCAGACATAGCCTACTCAGTTAGTAAACTAAGTAGATACACGAGCAACTCTGGAAAGGATCACTGGAAGACGATCATAAGGGTACTAAAGATACTTAAGGGGTACTCGAGAGTATGGGCTGTACTATACCAAATATCCAGTAGTACTAGAAGGATATAGTGATGCAAATAGGATATCTGATATAAAAGACTCCAAGTCTACAAGCGGATATGTATTCACACTAGCCGGTGCAGCAGTGGCATGGAAATCTTCAAAACAGACACTTATATCTCGGTCAATGATGGAATCCGAGTTTATAGCCTTAGATAAATGTGTAGAAGAGGGAGAATGACTACACCATTTTCTAGAAGATATTCCAAGATGGGCAAAGCCTCTGACCGCAATATGTATTCATTGTGATAGTCAATCTGCGATTGGCAGGGCACAGAGCGTAATGTACAATGGTAAGCCTCGTCACATAAGGAGGAGACATAATACCATTAGACAATTGATATCAACAGGAGTTATCACTATTGATTATGTGTCATCAAAGGATAACATTGCGGATCCGCTAACCAAAGGGTTCTCAAGAGACCTTGTTGATAAATCATCAAGAGGAATGGGTCTACTGCCTTGAGCTAATGGTTTTATGGAGGATACCTAACCTAAGTTGACTGGAGATACCAAGATCTAGGTTCAATGGGACAACCAATCCATAAAACTGGGCACGATCACTGTGGGGCTTACCCCGAACCGACCATTCCTAGGATGAAAACAGTGATACCCGTAGGGAGAGGTTAAGCTTATGCTTTTAATGATTCTTAAGTCGACAACGTACAGTCGGGTGGAGTAAAATATGGGTTTACCCAAAACACTTAAAGAGAATCACCTATGTTAGAGAGAAGAGGGGCCGCTTATAAGGAGAATTGCAAAGGCACAATTCTTTAGAAACTCTCGCAGAACCAGGACGGTGTCCACGGCCAAAATGGGCACAATAATGAGAACAGAACAAATCAGGAAGGGCATTTGTGAAGGATATACGATCACTTACACAAGCGGTCGGACAGTTCAAAGGCATCTAGTCACACTGTCTAGCCAGTAAGGAGAATATATCTTTTCGAGGGAAGGTTCAAGGAGCATACTCTATCTATCATATGCAATGCCTAACCGTAGTAACTATCACCAAGTCAACTCCGTGTCTGACGTGTGCTGCTGGACCATCAATCTCATTCATGTGGGGGATTGTTGGAAATGTTGGGAAAAAATGAAGGAAAATGAGCTGTTTTGAGCAGCCCACTTGAGAGGAAATTTTGAGTGGGCTCGACTACGAGTTAAAGTCGGGACTTAGTTGGAATATGTAGTACTCCGTACGAGATTTCCAAAACATGTAAGAACACTCAAAATGATTGAGGTATGAATGAGATATAATGTTCCAAAGTGAACCCATTAGAAATGAGTTTGGGATGCTATCCCACATTGGAAAAAGAAGGGAGAAATTGTAGTATATAAGGAGATGTGGACAAAGACATGTTCAAAAAAGTGAGACATGTGTGGATGTGTGAATAGGCGCCCCTCGCGCACACACACACGCGCGTGCGCCGCCGCCGCCGTCCGTCCGTCCGACCGGCCCGGTTCGGTTCGGGTCGGGTCGGGTCGGTCTCGGTCAAAGGGCGATTTGGGCAAAATGTCTCGGCGTCTCGAAGTTATCTTTTTACTGCAATTTTATTCGGTAAAATTTTATGTTACCGAAAATACCTCGATTAATAAATTCCGAATTTTTCGGCGGATAAAATCGAATTAAACAGATCTGGATAAGTACTGAGATACTAATGCTGATCGGTTTAGAGTTCCTCCAGATACCAATTTCGGTCGGTATAGAGTTCCTCCAGCACACAACCTCCTCCAGCCTTCACCTATAAATACCTTGAGGGGCTCATTTTTACACACCAAAAACGTATGAAATTTCACAAGCCTCACAGTAAGATAATTTTCTTCTTCGTTTTTTTTCTTCTTCGGTCGGTGATAGTAGACAGATTTTGTTCTAGTTCGTTGAGGGTGCAGCGGATCACAGATTCGTTACATCGAGCTGTTGTTTTATCCTGGGAGGCAGACATCATACACCGTGGTGAGGACGAATTTGCTTTAAGGAGACAGATTATCTGGACTCAACAACGAATCTTTCGTTTTTATAGACGTGATCGGCGGATTTCGTTTTGCTAACAAATTTTCTGCAGGGCTTATATATTATTTATATATATATATATATATAGAGAGAGAGAGAGAGAGAGAGAGATGGCGGTTCGGTTGCCTCCGAACCGAACCGAACCACCGGTTCCACAGCCTTAAATGGGAACCTAATCAATCGGTAACTTATTGCTACGGTTTCGGTTCAACCGAACCGGCGGTTCGCTTCGTTCAACCGAACCGGCGGTTCGGTTCGATTCAACCGGCGGTTCCCGGTTCGAACCGTCCGAACATTTTTTTTTTAGTTCACTTTAATTGTTTTTATAATGAATTAATCAATATAAAATAAAAGAAACAATTTTGAAAAATAACCGAAAAGAAATAAAAGAGATTATGGCAACTATTTCTTATTATTCCTTAGATAAAAGTTTGTGGTATTTATAACTAAGTCCTGTCGGTTCAATAAAGGCGTCATGGGAAAGAACCGAAAAGAAAACCCATGAAGGAGTATTAAACTATTTTAAAAAATACATTAAATTTCATAAATTACTAATGATAATCCTAATTACTAATAATAAAGTCTTCTACATGTTGAAGTGGAAGTCATCGTCGAAGTCTTCGCCTTCGGTGCATTGAGATGACTCGCTCGCATCGGTGGTCTCGGCCTCGGTCGTCGTTATTGGGTATTCTTGGAACAAATCATCCCATTTGTTCTCTTGCTCTCTTGCTTCGGCCAATGTATGATCTTTGAGCAATAGTTGAGCTTCAAAATTATGTGGTGCCAGTTGGGATCTTCGCTCGTCGAGCATGTATCCTCCCTCGCTAAAGGCTTGCTCGACCGCTACCGTTGATGCCGGGACAGAAAATATCTCTTTCGCCATGATTGCAAGAATGGGGTATTGACCTTGCTTGATTGACCACCAATTTAACACGTCCACGTCATTTGGCCCTGCATTAAGTAATTCCCCTCCCTTCGGCTCCCTAAGGTATTCTTCTAGTTCGGAAAATTGGGGTTGAATACTAGGACCTTTATTTGCGAAAAACGATTGAAGCATTTGACCCGCTTGAGTACTAGTGTGAAATCCATAAGAGGAAGAACCACTGCTCTTAACCGTTTGTTTACGACTGACATTTCCACTATATTTTGAAGTATATTCTTGAAAAAAATTTTGTAAATCACAATAAAGGCTAGTTTTGATTTCCATAAAATTTGGCAATTCTAAAGTTTCATAAGTAAGACTTTCACAATATTTTATTTCTTCAAAAAATTTATAATAAATTTTCAAAAGACTGCACACACCTTCGTATTTGAAGGACGGGTCTAAACATTTTGCAATTAAAAAAACGTTAGGAATTTGTTTAAAATATTTTATCCATTTTGTTACCATGAGAGTAACGGGTAATTGTAAATTTTGAAAAGTACTACAATGAGTTAATTGAGAAATTATGATAGTACAATGATATAGAACACGTGAACACGTAGGATAATAGACACCCGATAGATCTTTAGTAGCCGTTTCAAAAACTTGAAGTAGTTGATCAAGATCGTAACATTCATCCCAATAACTAGGCAATAAAATCATAGAATTAACTTCAGTTGTAAAAAATTATACTAATAAATCCTTAAATTCATACGTTGAATTAAGCATTTCATATGTTGAATTCCACCTAGTGCATACATCTATGTTAAAACACTTGCTACGTCCAGTTTGAGTTTTACAAAATTTGAGCCATAACCTATGTAATTTTTGTTTATCACGTAATAATTCAACAGCTTTCCTAATTGGATTTATTGATCTATCTAAATGTTTAAGGCCATCTTGAACACACAAGTTTAATATATGAGCAATGCAATGAGTATGAAAATATCTACCTTGTAAAGTAGCATTACATGCAGCAATTAAATAAGGTACCGTAGCAGTATTAGCACTTGCATTGTCAAAACCAATTGAAAATATTTTTTCAGTAATCTTAAATTGTTGCAAACTTTTTAAGATAATAAGTGCAATATTTTCGGCAGTATGAGCACAATTAAATTTTTTGAAACATATAACACGTTTGTTTAAGTTTCATTGCAAATCAACCCAATGAAGAGTCATACCCATGTAAGATTTTTTTTTAAAAGCACATGTCCAAATATCAGAGCAAAGAGAAACTCTATGTGGTAAATTAGTTAAAATATTTCGTAGTTGTATTTTAGATCTTTTAGCTAATTTAACTATGGTCCTAGTCATAGTGGTACGTGGTATTCGTTTAGCTAAAGGATTATATGCTAATTTCATTGCATTTTCAAAACGCATGCTATCGGCAAATTGAAAAGCAAGAGATTCCGTACTAACAAATCGAGCCATTACTTCCCTAGCAACAATATCATTAAACTTAAAAAGAGAGATTTCGGGCGTACCTTGCTCGCCGGGAGTGGAGGTGAGTTGCGTTTGTTTACCTTTGTTGGGAGGATGCACATTTCTAATGTGCTTGTTGTATGTACCATAGCCGTTCCCCGCGTTAAAAACATAGGATTTGCCACAAATTTGGCAAACGGCCTTTGTGATTGTTTTGCCACTATCGGGATCTTTAACTTGTACTTTTTTGAAGTACACCGTGAAGACGTTGGAACGCGGAGTTCGTTCCTTCTTCCCCGCCGTTGATCGCCGAGCCCGGTGGTCCGATCCAAGGCCGCCATCTTCAAACTCGTCCATATCGTCCTCCAAATCAATGGGCTCGTCTTCTTGGAAAGTGGATGGAATTACTTCATCGTCATCTTGTTGAGCAAGGCTTGATGCAATTTCAAAATCGGAGTGGATTTGTTCCTCCTCCATTTGTTCACGTTCACGACGATTAGGCACCCTTCGAAATTGAGAATTCCGAGTAGGATCTTCACTTCCGACGTAGGTCGATTCATCAGGATCCTCTCGTATAACAACACCACGTAGACGAAGAGGGCCTCGTGGTCTATTTCCAATAGTAGAATCGTACTTCATAACGTTTTTTCCCTTACCACTACGACCCGAGCCGGAATCGAAAGAGGCCATTTGTGTAGGGAAAATGCGTAATAAATTGAGAGTAATAAAAATGAGTAAGAGTACAAAATGCTTAGTAGAGCTGAAAGTTGGTGTGAAAAATGGTGAGGATTGGGATGGTATTTATAGGGAGAAATTAGAGGTAAAATTGGGAGAAAATTAAATTTGAAATTCAAATTTGAAATTTGAAAAAATAAAAAATTCCGTGGCCACCTTCCATGGAAGCAGCCTCGTGGTTTCAAAAAAAATAAAAAATTCTACTGCCATGTGCTTGGCCGGTTCCTTTTTCTCAAAATTCTACTGCAAAGTTTTTCTCAAAATTTCAACGGTTCCTTTAACGGTTCCCATGTGCTTGGCCGGTTCCATTTTTTTCAACAGTTCCCGGTTCCGGAACCGTGTGAACCGGCGGTTCTGAACGGTTCGCGGTTCCATGGTTCGGTTACGGTTCCGAACCAGGAACCGCCAGTTACATTTTTATGCTAATATTATGGGAAGTGCAGCAGATGAGTTGCCAATGGTAGACAAGGAGATTATTCAAAGAGGTTTTACACTAACCTCTGTTCAGAAACAGCACCTTTGTGCTGATTTTTCAAATGAGGAAATTAAAGCAGCTCTTTTTGGCATGGGCTCTAGCAAATCTCCAGGGATTGATGGGTTTAATGTGTTCTTCTTCAAAAACACTTGGGATATAGTAGGACCAGATATTTGTGCAGCTATTAAAGAATTCCATGGTACTGCTACTATCCCTAAAGCTATAAATTTAACTTTAGTTTCTTTGCTTCCTAAGAAACTAAATGCTAGTGCAGTCAAAGATTTTAGACCCATAGCTTGTTGTTCTATGTGGTATAAAATAATCTCTAAGGTCCTAGGAGTTTTAAGAGAACTCATTAGTGCTTCCCAGTCAGCTTTTGTAAAAGGAAGATCAATTTTTGACAACATCTTGCTAAGTCATGAATTGATAAAAGGATATGGCAGGAAAAATCTCTCCCCTAGGTGCATGATTAAAATAGATATTCAGAATGCCTATGACTCAGTTGAATGGCCGTTTCTGAAGTATCTAATGCTGGAAATGGGATTTCCCTCACAATTTGTAGATTGGATTGTTAGTTGTCTTTCTTCTGTCTTTTATGTGGTTAATGTTAATGGAGAAATGACTGAAACCTTCCAAGCTAGAAGAGGACTGAGGCAAGATGATCTAATATCACCCTACCTCTTTGTGATTTGTATGGAATATCTCCACATAAGCTTGAGAGGTTTACAGCATAACACAGCTTTTAAATACCACCCTAGATGTAAAAAGTTTGATCTCACTGAGCTATGTTTTGCTGATGATTTACTGCTTTTCTCTAGAGGAGATATTGCTTCTGTGAAACAGCTTATGATGGTTTTCTCCAAGTTCTCTGAAACCTCTGGATTGAAAGCCAATCAATTAAAAAGTACTATATATTTTGGGGGAGTTTCTGAGAGAGCACAACTGGAAATCTTGACAGAACTGGGAATGGTGAAAGGAGAGCTTTCATTTAGGTATTTAGGAGTCCCACTCTCCTCCAAGAAACTCTCTGTTGCTCAGTGTCAACCATTAATCAAGAAAATCTTGGAGAGAATTGGCCATTGGACTTCTAAGCTGTTGAGCTATGCAGGAAGACTTCAACTGATTCAGGCTGTCCAATTTGGCATGCAAGCTTTCTGGTGCCAGGTTTTTCTCATCCCTCAGAAAGTTATTCACTTAATCTAAGCTGCACGCAGAGAGTTCTTGTGGACAGGTAAAGCAGGACCCTCCAAAAGAGCACTTGTAGCTTGGGAAACAATTCAGCTGCCTAAGAGTGCAGGGGGTTGGAATATAACTAATATCAAGATGTGGAATAGAGCTACTGTCTGCAAACACCTATGGAATCTTGTTCAAAATAAAGAAATGATATGAGTGAAGTGGATACATGGTTATTATATAAAAGATAGGGACATCACAACCATGCCAATACCACAACAAGCAGCATGGGTTGTGAGGAAAATCATTGAGGCCAGGAAATATGTTGTGAAATCAAGAGAAGGCAAATCCTCATTCCTCAATCCGGAAAACTTATCATAGCTTCAGAGGACCTGTTCAGCAAGTAGGGTGGAAACAACTGATCACTTGCAATCCAGCCCCTCCGAAATGCAAGTTTATTATGTGGTTGACTATGCATCAGAGGCTTGTTACTTGTGATCATTTGGCAAAGTTTGGAATTGTTGTTAATCCTTGTTGTAGTTTGTGTGAGGTTGCAGATGAGAGTTTGAATCATCCTCGTTTGAGTGTTTTTTTTCAAGAAATGTTTGGGATGATATCAAGAATTGGTGTGGTATTGGAAGGCTCACAGTTGATTGGGGAGCTGAGGTAGGCTTTCTCACTGATAATTGCAGATAAAAAACAAGCTCGCAACAACTCTACAGGTTGGCTATTACTGTGGTTGTTTCCTTGGTTTGGAAAGAAAGGAATGCTCAGAAATTCCAAACTAAAACTCGGACGCAGGAACAAATTATAAAGATGTGTAAAGAAGTTATTGATGTGAGGTGTTCTATTTCCCCAAAGCTGCGAAACATTGTATTTTATTAATTTTGTAACTCGGTAATGTTTTCGAGTTGATCTGCAAGTGTGTGATCTTTGTATTGGGCGTGTGAACTTTGTATTGTTGCTTCTTGCCACTTGGTAATATATAAATATTTACCAAAAAAAATGTAATTTGGTCAATCATTAAGTTGTGCAAATAAATAATTAGAGACATAAACGGGCAATAAATAATCGAGTATTACTATAGGGATCTGGGACATAGACGGGCAATAAAGTCATCTTTTTAATTTGGGACGAATACGTGTATATACTTTTTAAACGGGCTGGTGGTTGAACCATACTCTCATTGTTTCATGTGTTAATATACGAGTTTTGAACGGTGTAGTAAAATTATATTTCAATCGGGTTTAGGACGAGTACGAGTACTTAAATTTTAAATAAGTTGGGGTGGCTAAATCCCATCTTTATTATTTCGGCTTGTGAGTGTGTTTCGCGGCGGTAAATGTTTCCACGTGTCTGAACACTAGCAAAATATTCAGTTATTTTTAAATTTTTAATTATAAATTATAATATAAAATGATTATTCTCGAACTTCGACGAACTATACACTAGTTCTATTTTTAACTGTTTCATGCATGTATTGACCACTCAAATAACATGGCGATCAAATGTATTGCCCTTGATTTATTTTTCGCATCATTGTTTGTGTGCTTATAATTTGATTGTACTGTTTATATAGACATATCACATTGCTGCTATTATAAATATAATGTTTCAATTATGTCGAGACGTATTTTGTTTATAAAAGTAACAATAATTTTTTTAATATTTTTAGGTGTATAATATACATCTAAATGGTAGATCGTAAAAAGATGATCAATTCAATATATTTTTTTATGCACAATGCAACAAGAATCGAGTAAATTATTTTCTTTTAAAAGGTGATAAGTTTTTATGAAATTACTCTTCTACCCTCTAATGAAAACCCTAGTCTGCTACATTTTTTATTTCCTTTTGTGTTGATGTAATTTTAGCGATATCAAATTATTAATAGTCATGTGATTTGAAATTCTCATATTGGGGAAATTTCTCACCGGAGTTATACTATATATATATATATATATATATATATATATATATATATATATAGGGAAGAGTTCAAATAAACTTTTCCTGTTAACTGGTGAATCGATTTGGTCTTCAATTTTTTCGATCAATGATTACAATTAATTAGTGATTAATAATTTAGTAAAAGCTTAATTTCTATGCGTAAGGGCATTAATGTATTTGTGTAAAGATTTATATAGGTGATTCACTACCGATTGGCGCCATCTTAATTATCCTTTACACATTGTATTAAATGTGGAGATATATATTTTCTCTCATAGTAGGTTATTAACGTTTAGATTAATTGCTTCACCCTTAATTAGTGGGATGCTTCAAATCTTCTTTTTTAGGGGCCGATGCTTGCTATCTTAAATTTAAATGTGTAGAAATTTGCTATCTTTAAAAGAAAAACAATAAGGAATAATTAATATTTTAATAAGCAAAGCATAAACAAAATATAAGCAATGTATATATAAATAATATGTTAATAAGAAATACATAAAATAACATATAAGCAATGTATATATGAATAATAAGCACTACATCAATATTAATAAGCAATACATAAATAAAATATAAGCAATGTATATATCAATAATATGTTAATAAGCAATACATAAATAAAATATAAGCAATGTATATATCAATAATAAGCAATAACATATTATGTTAATAAGCAATAGATAAATAAAATATAAGCAATGTATATATCAATAATAAGTAATAACATTTTATTTTCATAAATAATACAAAAATAAAGAAAAAATATTAAGCAATGCATTAACAACATGTTGGATACATGCCATAACTAATACAATAAAAAATAGCATCATGCGATTTAAATAAAAATACCTCAATTTTTAGTCAGACTCCTTGTATAGCATTTCCACAAATCACGTCCAAGAAATTATGGTAAGTTTGATGGTAACACAATTTGACATCCTTAACCTTGTTTGACTAATTTAGGTAATTTTCGGTCAAAGTTATATAGTCTTCCTTATTTTTGAAATAAATCTCATCCATCTATATTGATTCAATAAATGGTTAATATTGGTTCCTAGTTAATATATAGGGGATGGTTTTTATTATAACCCTTCCCTATATATATATATATTCTTATATGTACATATTATGAAAAAAATTATGTATGTTTTGGGAATTATTATTCACGTGATGTGTCTTACCTAATACTGATTGTAGATACATAGACGGAAGGTTCTAGATCCTTCTACAGGTAGTAGGATCCTATTAGATGTCTTATCTTATCTAGGAATCCTATGTATGGAAGAACTCTCATTGTAATGTCTATATAAAAACCCCTCTATCAGTGTTATGAATACAATTGATTGACTCGTATTTAGTCTTTTACTTTCTCCTGAAACATGTTATCAGCACGTAATCTACCACTGAGACCAAGAAAAATCGTTCGAAAAATTAGAAAATTCCGAAAAAAAACGGAAAACCCTAGCAGCAGATCCGCCGCCGCCTCCGACCAGAAATCCTCCCAGAAGGGGCCATCTTCTCCCGCAACCCCCGCTCCAGCGCAGATCCACCTGCTCGTTGCCCGTCGTTTTCCCCCGTGCAGAACCCTAGTCGCCTTCTCCCACCTCATCGCGCAGAACCCCCGGCTCCTGCTCGTCGCCCGTCGTCTTCCCCAGGAGCCTGCTCGTCCTGCTCCTGCTCGTTTTTCTTTCCCCCGCACGAAGATCCTCCGACGCTGCAAACCCGCGACCCATCGTTTGTAGCCCGCCCCCGTCGCCGCGACCCTCGACCTTTGTCCAAATCACCAGTGTTCATGTCGGACTCTGCACCCCCGAGATGGATCACTTTTCAAACCCGCATCGATCGACCCCCCACCCTCGGCTCATCCAATCCTGCAGCAAACCCGAGCCCGAACCGGTTGTGACCCGTTCGCGACCCAGAAGCAGAAGTCAAATTTTGCCGCTGCCATTGGTTTATGTGCGCACACAAAAAAAAACGAGAGATGAGAATTTCCGCACGTAAATTTTCTACACAGCGCAATCGTACCAAAATCATGTTTTCTGATTCGTTAACTGTCGGATCGACGTGAAATTTTGACAGCAACTTCCCAACACAAATATCTATATATTCAACGGTGGAGATTTGATTCTGAGAAGTATTGCTTACTGAATCTGCTGCCGAACAGAAGCAGATTTTTATAAGGAAATTTGGAGATCCGGCCTCATCTAATACCGAGCTGCTGCACCGCCACGCCCGAGCCCTTTTTCGGCAGATTATCGAATCCAGTAGCCCTTTTCGGGCGTTTCTCAACTCTCCATCTTTTCCTACTTAATGATTCATTTATTTATTGATTTGTACACTTATGAATCTTACCATGTTTATATTTTTCGTGAATATAGGAAAATATGTTGCTCATGATGATGTGCAAAATATGGAGAAAAACCATATTTGTTATCCTGTTCAAGGATCAAAGTAAATATGGAATCGAGTACCACGAAAATATGTTGCTCATATGGAGAGAAGCTCCCGTTCAAGGATCAAAGCAAATATGGAACCAAGTACCCGTAAGATTTTATTAAAGTTCCTGTTTTTCAATTCCTCTCTTTTGGGAATTTTTTTTGGGGAATTGGGTATTTGGGTTCTTTATCTCCCACGCTACTTTGTGGTGGATGAGACTATCAGAGGTGGTATCACTCTTATATGTCGAAGTAAACTGTGTGACGGTCTTGGGGGAGTCACGGATAATTGTTGAAAGTCGATATTTGTGGTTGTTGCATACACCACGGTTTGGGTGCGAGTTGAAGTCGCCGTTTTGTCGATTTTAAACCAAAAATTGAATAAGATGAACATTGTCGGTAATGGTAAAGTTATGACTTGTTCATGATTAGTCACGAATTGTGACGTACAAATGGGACAAACATCGATTACGACGGATACGTCGTGGTTAAAATAGATTTGTGACGGATTTGTCACGTTGAATTGAGCGACCACCACGTTGGTCTTGACCCAATCCCATACTTGGAAAACTTCATCTTTCATCTTATTAAAATAAAATATTGCATGTGGGTGTAGTCATGCACCGTCTCCTTGCAATATGATATATGAAAGAATGTAAGAGTAATTCTCATGAATTTTAACATGTAAAGTAATGGTATATTTCGGTAAATACATGAATTCGTTGACCTCGATTATACTTCGTGTGACTATAGGTCCGAATACTTTTCCAAGTATTTGTAAAGGCATGTGCCTTACATATTTGACTATGTTTAGTCGATCTTATTGGATGGTCAAGACGAGTCGGTTATGGTATATTCATTATGTCTTATGGTTCAAAATGCTTAATATTGATGCATCGCGTTGCATCCATATAATATGGCTATTATGACGTATACTTGCAAATTGAGAATTAAAATTCTAGGTTGATTTGATGAACTTTGGTGGATTTTGTCTACACTTTTGATCATGACTAGGCGCATCCTCCTTGATATTTTTTTATGCTTTGAAAGTTCAAACGGGATAAGTGGTTTTTAAACAGCCTTAGCTGTACCGACATTCCTACTTTCTCTGAAAGTCTACCAAGTTGGAGTTACCGAATGGATCATTACTCGAGATAAAAAATCGAACACACTGCTACATTTAAATGCACCTATGACTGTTGTTGTTACCCAAAATATTATCCGGAGATAGTATTGCGGGAATGATCGAGTAACAAACAAATGCGAGAACACTTCCGTGAGAAAATAGATAACACAAGATTTTCCGGGGTTGTTAATCCCGGGCTTGAAAGCTCTCGCGAGATGTTATTAATAAATATACTGTCGAGTACAAATATTAATGTTAGAATCTATTACAAGGAGTGTAATGACTTCTAGTTATCTAGGCTTTAGAGCGCGTAGATTGCCGGAAGAACCAGATAGATAAATCTGTGAGTTCTTGCTTGGGATATATGATGAATGTGTATGAATATCACTATGAATGTATTAGTGGTTGCCAAAAGAGCCTTTGATTCTCTCTTTGGTGTGTATTTTGCACTGGATTCGTAGTAAATTCGCGTCCCCTTTGCCATGGCAGTGAGTTCTCTATTTATAGGGGACAAGGTAGCTGGGATTCCTCAGGCGATCGCGGGCGACCGCCGTTTTCTATATTAAAATAAGACGGCCGATCGTCCCGTCACGTGGGCCTGTTCCCTTGAGGTCCGAGGTTGCTGCTGGAGGCCAGCTGGGCGAACCAATGGGAAGCCAGCACGCGTCTCGAGTCGCTGTCCGGGGAGGACCCATTTTGTACCTTTCGGCGGCCTTGTCGGTAGGTGTGGTAGGTGACAGGCTGGGGTCAATCGTCCTGTCTGTCGGTATCCTTTGAAGATCCGCACGTGGGCCACCGTCCAAGATTCGGTCTTCGACGACTTTGACGGATGCAGGATCCATACGTGGCACGAGATGATCGCCTCTGGTTCGCTCATTAAAGACGATCGTCAGACCTCAAAAGACGATCGCTGGGTACCAAAAGACGGTCGCCGCATTGTGCCGAACTCTGGGCGTTTGTCCAGAGTAAGTCTTCCATGGTTGGATTCTCTGTTTGTGATGCCGATCGCCTATCGAGGCGTATTAATCGCCGCACAACAACTGTCATTGCCATGTTTTTGCATCAACACTTATGCCATTGGATATGGTCTCAACGTTGTTTCCTCACTAAACTTGGGAAATACTAAAGTAGACAATTTAAACATGCAGTGTGATATGAATTTAATGATCAATGTGGTGTACAATATATGGATAGAAAGATACGGAAGTCTAGTTTCCATAACATCTGACTGTTCGTCCATAGCCTTCCTAACAAGGGAGTTATCGCTGTTTTAGTGAACAAAGATCAAGCTGCGCGAAATTTTATTTCCAGCGATTGTGCTAACTTTTGTCCCAACCAACTTGGTTCCCATTTTGAATTTGCAAGTAATCTTATGAGACATGTTTCTCAACCTCTTTTTGACCGAATTTGGCACATATGATGCGATTTTTGGTATACATTGCACGCTAAAATGTATCTTTCGAATGTTGAAAAATAGTTTCCTTGGGGACGCCCAAAATACGCACCCTTATAAGAAGGTCGAGCGTGTGCATGGTAGTTTTACACCATGCTTGTATCGTAAGTCGTAACTTTACCTCTTAGGCATATAACCTTGTCATGGTATGCACTCAATATGATAGATCATTTTGATCGTATGTGGTATAAAATCTCTATGTTGTTAGAGTGTTCGCTATGCTCATGTTTGTAAAATTTTGCAAGCGAAATTGAGTGCGTATTAAGCTATTTTCGAGGAACATGATAGTTTTGAATTTCGGTTTATAAATCCACTGTGACTATGATGACTAGGTCATCACAATCAATGAGTGGTATAATGCTCAAGTTGTTGAATGCCGAATGGTGTTTTCTAGTCACATATGTTCCGTAACAATTGAACCATGTTATGACTCGATGATATATATGCCAAAGTGTAACACTCATAGCATCTCATTTGTGAGAATAAAATCTTATGCATCACTTGTATTGGATATGTGTAAACGAAAAATATTCCTGAGTCAATATGGTCCGACTTGCATCGGTTTTTGCAACCAGAATATGTATTGGGACATTGACACATTTAGGCTTCAATAGTCCTGAGTTTGAACTTTTTGACAATCCATATACCATGGTATTGCCATGGACATCATTTTTTATTTAAACAAAGAAGCTAGATGTATCAAAGACACCAAAGTACGTTGGTGGAGTTATGAGCAGGGCTCATGATCGATGCTGATATTTATGTCATCCGCGTCTTGTTTTCATAATCATGTGTGACGCCAAAGACCCCCCGATGATCCTTCTTAGCCATGTTCATTGATTAAAGCTTATTCTTTAGCACGATTAGGAGATGACACCCTCCTATGCTAAAGAGAATATTGTAGCGACTCGCATAAGCATGGTGCTGAGTCCTCCCTTTTCACCGAGTCCTTATACATATATGACCATAAATATTAGGCTAGGTGGCTTATGATGCTATGATGGTGTTCACAAATGGTCGTACTCAAGTAATAACATTTATATGTTATGTGGTTCATTCGACAATGATTGATAAGTTGATGAAACCTGAGTTTATGGTTGTCCAACTTGTGGACCAGTCATTGTAAAGGTCGGTTCACCCACTTTTAGACCAATTGATCTTAAAGTGAAATTTTAGCGAGTACTTCCTAACATACAAGGATACATTCTCACAAATTTTGGTGCCATTTGGAGACTTGGAAGGAGGTGAACCACTTAAATGAAGTTTTCACATACCACCAGCCATTCCAACGACCAGTTCGTTGTCATTTCGATCGGTTTCTGACCACAATATTGATGGTTTTGGAATCCTAACACCAGTTTATACATGTTCACGAAACTTTGTGGTGTTTGGGGCAGGTGAAGGGAGTGAACTCTTCAAGAAAGCACTAGAGGTTCGATAAAACCAACGGCCTATCATCGGTTCAATTGTTTCTTTATGTTCGATCCCGGTAGTGCATGGTGGTGGTTTTGTTGGATTCTCAAGACCAGTAGCTACGGTTATGTAGCATAGGTCAACATGTCATATTCACCTATACCTATCATCATTCAAATGCTTAGTAACGAGTGTAACAGTATGCATTTTGTTAACTAGATTGTGTTAACAATGAAAACCTTTATCGTCCACATGTTCATGTGCCAAAGTGCGTTACCACAACGCATTATAACAAGTTATAAATGATGAATATGACATGCACTTTCACTCATAATCCGTTTAAAATATACCTTGGCAGACGATCTCGTAAGTCACTTTGATGGGCTAGTCTTCCCGTTGTTAGGGGGAGATGCGAACGATCATGTTCGAGTAGAACGATTTGGAATTGTCGTAGTTTGTCCCTACTGTGCCTCACCAAGTTCCCTAAAGTGATGAGATTAAATACATGCTGCAAACATGTCTGCAAGGATTGTGTCCGGACATGGACGTTCGTCACCTATAAATGGTGATATGGTAACACCACAAATTATGGTAGACGGTATTACTAGGCCGTGGATCTCATAGAGTATTGGGATGCCACTTGGTTCGATAAATACTCTCGCTAAGAATGTATGCGAGTTTGGTACATGAAACTTGATCATATGATCAGATGAACTCATCCGTCTCATGTGATTCTGGATTATAGTCATCATTGGGGGACGCCTCAATGAATGCCAATTCATAAAGAGTACTCTATGAATAAAGCCGGTTCATGAGGACGTGGAGTGTGAGTTTAATCGAACCATATTTCGTTGAAAATCTACAATGTTGTAGCGCTGGCCTAAAATGGAAATATATGCGAATCGAGTATGAACAAAGTGATAGCCCTTTGTTGAAGTGGTAATGACACTCCAAAGATAAATCTATCCATATACTTTGTTAAAGTGAGTGAGAGAAGGAGTAAAACTCACCTCATGGCGCGAGGTTTCTCATGAATGCACAGGAATGAACTTCGATGACACAAAACTTAGTTGTGCTATCATAATGGATGTTATAACATCCACTATCTTTTCAGTTATATAGTTTCCTAAAAACTGACGTGCAGTTTGTGGATAAATCTTATCTTAATGGGGAACTAAGTTAAGTGATAAAAGGATCTCGTGGTGGATCAGACTCAAATCAAGTGGCTCCTGACCACGGAGCGCATCGACAAGTGATTGTCGGGAATGCATACTAAGTATATACTTGATTTGGAAGAGATATGAAGCTTTTGCATGTAAAACTAAGGGTTTATAGTGATGTACTGTTGTGAGACTAAGAGATACCGCTAAATCCAAAGTTAAGAATGAAAGGATCTTGGGGACACTTGATGATGCGTATTCATCAATCGGTTTAAGGCAATCTAAGGTTCGGTTTCCTTAAGAGGTGATACAATAATGCCTATATGATTCCCAATGACCTGTCTAAGTCATAATAAGACTTGACTCACTTAAGTGATGATGCAGTCTTTAGAGAAAAGTACGGTATTATGTACTCATATTTGACTCGATGTACTCATTCGTAATAATCCGGTAAAGCCACTGTGATTGGCCTAGGATGCGCTCACGCAATGTCTGTGATTGACAAGAAGCTTGAAGCTCGCTCTATCTCAGTAAAAGGACACTTGAAAACTGATACCAGAATTTGTCTAGAATGTATTGGTCTATCTCCCATATGACCTACAGGGCAACTCACTTGTTGGAAAATGGTGAACTTGGTACCATCAGAAAGGTTTGTGTCTACTTTCCAAAGAAACCAACCATTTGATCACATCCATCATGTTGAGTGACATATGACTATTGTTACAAAATAGGACAGGATATGTCCGGTAATTTGCTGAGTCAACTTCGATAGAGCTTTGTGATCTGCTCAGGTCGATCTAGGTTACGTATTGTATGTAAATGAAAAGCTATGGGTGTCTAGTTTTCATAAGTTCTTACAGTTTCGTTGATACCTATTGAATCGAAAAAGTTATGACTGATTTAGTGCATGAAGGTCAAGACTTTGGAAAACTTGATAAGTCTTTAGCGACTCTGTACTTTGGATGTGTCGCGCTTTTTTTGTCCTTAGACCAAGGTTTGTTTTTTCCCATTGGGTTTTCACTTGGTAAGGTTTTTAACGAAGCGGCCTATGAGAACATCCATACAATGATGCGTTGTACTTTTGTTCAACTTAAACCAAGAGGTATTTTTCCCACTTTGTTTTTTCTTGGTATAGTTGTGAGGGCAACTTGGCATCTGACCCATATGATTTGAGGTATTCATCAGGGGGAGTATACATGACATGTTATGTTGGTGCGTTGCTCTTTTACTCATCAAGCCTTCATTTTTCCCATGAGGTTTTGTTTTGGCTTGGAATAGGTTTTTACGAATGCAACATCTTCTGCACCATTGTTGTATTAGTGCTCGACACAGGGGAAGTGTTCCGGGAATTATTATTCCCATGATGTGTCTTGCCTAATACTGGTCGTAGATACATAGATGGAAGGTTCTAAATCTTTCTAGAGGTAGTAGGATCCTATTAGATGTCTTACCTTAACTAGAAATCCTATGTATGGAAGGACTTTCATTGTAATGCCTCATTATAAAGGCCTCTCTATCAGTGTTATGAATACAATTGATTGACTCGTATTTACAGTCTTTTACTTTCTCTTGAAACACTGTATACGTTCATAAAAATTGTAATCTTGTCCTGTAATTATCGGATGTTGGAGGTCCAATCCTATAATTTTACTGATGTGCAAACAATCTTATAATTAATGAAAAGTTCACTATTTTGATTCTCGAGTTCTTTAGAATTGAATTGATCGTCGGAAACGCGATCATGTGATGCTCACTCGAAAATTTTCCAACGACTTTGAGAACCAAAGTCGTGACATTTTTTTGAAAATTATTAAAATTACAGGTTCAAATGCCACAACCTCATATTGATCGGACGCAATTTGCAATTTTACATCTCGCCTAACTATATCAACACTTTTACATAAAGAAACCTCCAAAAAGAATTTAAAAAAAAAATCAATGTTACCTTCGGACGTGTTTGTCAGGATTGTCAAAAAGACAAAAAAAAAAAGTTTTTCTTTTTTGTCCTTTTAAAAAAATAAATTGAAATGAGACGTGCAGATAATCGAATTAAAAATTATAGATATGTTACTTGTTGGCAGCCCATCCATCTTGAAATTCACGTAGGCACTCAAGGCAGCTGAACCGGCCGAGCAGAGCCTGAAGTCGGACCGGGCACAAACCTGATTTTCTCCCGGGCTCGTTAAGACCGGACCGGGCAGAGATATCAGAACCGACCCGATATCCGACCCGGGAGGGCCGAGCAGAGAGAAGATCAAATGCTCCGATTCAAGATTACAACAAGGCCGACCTGAATGGCGGGAGACCCGAGGACCGACCCCAGCGGATAAGCACCGCCATAAGCATGCGAGGCAGGCTGATAAGTGGTAATTTTACCACATTTTTCTAGGATTTTATACTAGGTTTTTATCTCGTTTCGTGATTAATGTGCTCGTATTTGGCTTATTTATGATTAGTCGAGCCGTATTACGCGTTTGGGTTGGTTTTAGTGTGTTTGCAGGTTTTTAGAGCCAAAAGGACCCAAAACGAGACAAAGGACCGAGAGTCGAGTCAAACGGACGGAAGAAACGGATTTTTGCAAGAGACAGACGAACCTATCGGGCCAGCCTATCGGCCGATAGGTGCGTCCGAAAGGTGTCCAGGCCCTATCAAGTAAAGTCGACCGACGAACCAACTATCGGGCCAGCCTATCGGCCGATAGGTGCGGCCGATAGGTTGCTCAGCGGGTTCTCGTATTTTGACGGATTATGACTCTTTTGGATAGTTTTTGTTTCCTAGATTAGGGCTAATCGGGAGTTTAACTCCCATAGGCTATATACACCCCCTCCGAGACCTAGTTTACCATCTTTGATCATTCTTTTTCATCCTTTATCATCTTGAGCAATAATTTTACATCTTTTTGGCAAGATTAATTCCTTTGATACAAGAACTTTTTGGAGGCAGCAACTATTATTGTTTTTCGGAGATTGAAGACTCGGAGTTCATCCGTAAGGGTTGTAATCTCTCTTTTCATATTAATAATATGCATTCTCCATCTATTTCTTGTTTAATTTCAATTATGTCTGGCTAAATTCATTGATTGATTCTAGAGTTAGTAAATTTAATTGATGTTCACATGATGTTCCTTTGATTACCTTTGTACCTTTCATCCTAGGCTTGTGATCAAGATGTGTTAAATCTCATGCTAGATTAAAGGGCCCTTAATCGATGCATGTTAGCTAATTACTTTTCCCCGGAAGGATTAATTAATTAGTGGAAATACTTGATGCACAATATGATTTTATCTTAAGACCTAAGTGGAGAAAGATAAATCATAGATAAATAAGTTGGCGCTTTTTAAGTGATTTAAATTCTTTGAGCCCTGGCGGGGAAAAGGGTTTAAATTAACTATCTTTCTAGGTTGCCTTGATCGGAATTCTAGATCGGCTGAGTGATTATTTCTAGGATTGAATTAAAATTTGGGGAAAAGGAATCAAGTGAATGGATTGTGTGAACTCAATTAGATGATACTACCCTAGGATCAATTAGCTTTCGACTTGTGATTTATCTTGCTAATTTGCTTTATTTGCTTGATTTAGATAATTCATCTTTTATTTAATTTTTGTTCTTCGATTTTTGAAGTTAGATAATTTAGAAACAAACCAAATTTTCAGTTTCCTAAATAGCAGTCAAATTTTGAGTAGAGTTACTTCCTTTATTTTCGACATATCAATTCCCTTGGGTTCGACACCTTGGAAATACTTCGAGGTTTTACAAATTTTAAAATTGATCCGATTTGAAAACCATACTACGCGAATTCGAGCGATCAATTTTTGGCGCCGTTGCCGGGAAATTGATAGAAAACTTAAGGGGATAATTCGAAAAAGAAGAGATTGTTACTTTAGGTTGTTTACTATTATTATTAATATTCGATCTCGTTTCCTCACATCTTGTTTTCTCTTCCTTGTAGGCGGTGCATGATCACAAGATCCCAAGGAAAGGACTTATTTCCTTTGGATCCGGAAATCGAGAAGTCTTTGAGGAGGAAGAAGCAAGAAGCGAGAACCGAGACTATTTCTATACCTATCGTTGATACCATGGCCGGCATTGTTGACCCACCACGAGAACTCGCTCGTCCCGAGAAGATCCCTTTGAATGCCCGCTTTCGACCTAAGCTGGACGATTATCAAGAAGGAGGTTGGGGAAAGATTGATGCCAACAACTTCGAGCTTAAGCCGTCCCTCATCGCTACGGTGAAGTCTCAAACATACGGAGGAGGAGTTAATGAAGATCCAAACGCTCATCTTGAGTCGTTTTTGGACATATGTGCCACCATCAAGCAAAACGGAGTGCCTCCGGATGTCATTAAGCTCCGCCTATTCCGGTTCTCCTTAGAAGACGATGCACTAGATTGGTACAAGAGCCTAGATCGGAAGGAAATTGGTACTTGGAGAGAGATGACCCGGTTGTTCTTAGCACAGTTCTATCCTCCCTCGAAGGTGCAAAAACAAATCAACGATATCTTGCAATTCGAGCAATATGAGGATGAATACTTATACGAGACATGGATCCGATTTAAGAAGCTACTTCGCAAATGCCCACAGCATGGAATTGACAAGGAGGAAATCTACATTTGGTTTTATCGGGGTTTGACGAGGAAGGCTAGAAGAGAGTTGGACTATTCCTCGAAAGGGGGATTTCTTGCTAACGATTATGAAGAGGCCAAGAATCTCATTGAGCTAGCGGTCAACAATGATTACGAGGAGGTGACCGATAGGAAGATGACGAGAAGAAAGGTTCCATCCGGTGACGAGGACGCCTACGGTGATTTGAAGGCAAAATTTGAAAGACAACAAAAAGAGCTTGAGATACTAAGAAAGAAGACTTTGGGAGTCAATGCAGTTTTTGAAGAGCTAAACGAGCCTATTGCAATTGAGGAGGATGTGAATTACGTGCAAGGAGGAAACTTCCGGCAAGGGGGAAATAGGGGAAACTATTATCCGAACAATCGAAACCACCCTAATTTCTCCTATGCCAACCCGAACAATGCTCTTCAGCCACCACCGGGATTTAACGTGAAAAACGGGGTTATTCAAGAGCCGATTGCTAAGACACCGATGGAAGAGATGTTGGAACGGTTAGAGGAAAGTAAAAAAGATTTTATTTTTATATCAGACAAGAGGTTCGGGCTCTCGAGCATAGTGTGACATCTAATGGAAACTCGGTGATAGCCTTGACAAAGCGGATGTCGATGGTGGAGACCCAAATGAGTCAAATGGCGAACGCCTGCCGGATTTCATAAGCCGCCATTTTCCGAGCAAAGACTGAGACCAACCCGAAGACGCAACAATGCAACGCAATCGAGCTTCGGAGTGGGACGAGGTACAGTAATCATGGGGCTGAAGTTGAGGAATCTGGAAACGAGGATGTACTAGAAACGGGAGCCGAGAACGAGAAGGAAGATGAAACGCAGCAGGCCCATCGGCCAAGACTATCGGCCGATAGGCCCACCCGATACCCAGACAGAATGCCAGCAGTTGAGCCTATCGACCCCCCTATCGGTCGAAAGGCTCCTTTAGGTTCGAATATGAAGGATTTTGAGGTAAAAGCTCCATTTCCACAGCGATTGGCCAAGTCGAGACATGATGAAAAGCTTCAACGATTTATCGACATGTTTCAAAAGGTGAATATCAACATTCCACTTCTAGACGCTTTGAGAGACATGCCGGGGTACGTTAAATTCTTGAAAGACGTTGTGGCAAGCAAGAGGAAGTTGGCGAAGTTTGAAACAATAAATTTGACAGAGGAGTGTAGCGCTATCATTCAAAACAAGCTTCCGCTCAAGCAGAAGGATCCGGGACGTTTTACTTTTACATGCATGATTGGCGACCAAACGTTCCGTAATGTGTTGTGTGATCTCGGGGCAAGCATCAATCTTATGCCTCTATCCATCTTTAAGAGGTTGAAGATTGAGGAGATGAAGCCGACTACCATTTCCCTACTCATGGCGGACCGGTCGATCTCTTATCCGAGGGGAGTTGTGGAGGATGTGTTCGTTAGAGTCCAACACTTAATCTTCCCGGCCGATTTCGTAGTTCTTGATATGCCCGAGGACGAGAATCAACCATTGATCTTTGGGAGACCGTTTCTAGCGACGGGGATAGCACTTATCGACGTCCAAGAGGGTGATCTTACCTTCCGGGTTAATGATAAAAATCTGAAAATTTCCATCTATGACGCGATGAAGAAGCCCGAGGATGCGCCCGAGGAATGTTATGCAATTGAGTCTATTATGCCGCCCCCGACCGAATTGTTGGAGCATTGCATTTCACAATCCATTTACTCACATTCCGATGTTGAAGAAATTTACGAGGAATTGCCAGAGTATGTTCGAATGTTGGAGGCGAACGAGTTTCGATCTAATGAGAGGGACGTATGCTATCTTGATGTCAACAAACCCGTTCAAGGGGGAGTTATCGCTGAGGACCGATCGATCGAGGTGCCGAAGTTAGAACTTAAGCCGTTGCCGGATCACTTACAATATTGCTTCTTGGGCGAGAACGAGTCTTACCCCGTGATAGTTTCTTCTTCTCTCGGACCTACTAACTTGGAGAAGCTATTACGGGTGCTGCGAAAACACAAAGGGGCGATTGGATGGACGATCTCGGACATTAAGGTAATAAGCCCTTCTATTTGTATGCACCGGATTTTGCTAGAAGACGATCATAAGCCGAGGGTGCAACCGCAACGAAGATTAAATCCAGCAATGCAAGAGGTTGTGAGAAAAGAGGTGCTCAAATTGTTAGATGCCGGGATGATATATGCGATTTCCGATAGTGAGTGGGTGAGTCCTACTCAAGTCGTCTCTAAGAAAGGGGGTATGACCGTGATCAAGGACGAGAAAGATGAATTAATCGCGACAAGGCTAGTCACGGGATGGAGAGTTTGTATCGACTACCGGCTACTTAATGCGGCGACGAGGAAGGATCATTTTCCACTTCCATTTATTGATCAAATGCTAGATCGTTTGGCCGGATACGAGTATTATTGCTTTTTGGATGGGTATTCGGGGTACAATCAAATTGCTATCGCTCCGGAAGACCAACACAAGACCGCTTTCACGTGCCCTTATGGGGTATTCGCTTACCGGAGGATGCCGTTTGGCTTGTGCAACGCACCCGCAACTTTTCAAAGGTGCATGATGGCCATCTTTCACGGATTAGTCGAGAACATAATGGAGGTCTTTATGGATGATTTTTCAGTTTTTGGTTCATCTTTCGACCATTGCTTGAAAAATTTATCTTTGGTACTTGCCCGGTGTGAGGAGACGAACCTTGTTCTAAATTGGGAGAAATGTCACTTCATGGTGCAAGAGGGAGTAGTGCTGGGGCATAAAGTATCTTTCGAAGGATTGGAGGTTGATCGAGCGAAGGTGGTTGCTATCGAGAAATTACCGCCTCCAACCAACGTTAAATCAGTACGAAGCTTTCTAGGCCATGCGGGGTTCTATAGACGGTTCATAAAGGATTTCTCAAAAATCACGAAGCCGTTATGCTCCTTGCTCGAGAAAGACGCGAAATTTGAGTTTGATGATGATTGCTTGAGGGCGTTTGAGACATTGAAACGAGCCTTAATTTCGACGCCGGTCTTGATCACTCGGGATTGGGGTGCACCATTCGAGTTGATGTGCGACGCGAGCGATTGGGCCGTTGGGGCCGTTTTGGGTCAAAAACGGGATAAGCTTTTCCGGGTAATTTATTATGCGAGTAAGACGATGGATTCGGCCCAAATGAACTACACCACGACGGAAAAAGAGTTGCTCGCTGTGCTCTATGCATTCGACAAATTCCGACCTTACCTAGTGGGCACTCACACTATTGTTCATACCGATCACGCAGCGATTCGCTATCTATTTGCCAAGAAGGATTCGAAGCCGAGATTAGTGAGATGGATACTCCTTCTACAAGAGTTCGACATGGAGATCCGGATAGGAAGGGGTGCGAGTATGTTGTTGCCGTTCACCTTTGCGGTCTCGAGAAGCCGGTTGAGGGAGAAGATTCGAGGGTCGAAATAAAGGAGAACTTTCCGACGAGCATATCCTAGCCTTGGCCGATGATACACCATGGTACGCGGACTATGTTAATTTCCTTGCTATCAAGCATGTTCCAACGGGTCTTTCTTCTCATCAAAGAAAGAAATTCTTCCATGACGTTAAATTCTCCTATTGGGAAGACCCTATTCTTTATCGGAGGTGCGCGGGATTATTCGCATGTGTGTTCGACAAAGCGAATGGCAAAGGATAATTGAAGAATGCCATAGTGCACCGAGTGGGGGTCATTTTGCGGTAATCGAACGGCCATGAAGGTGTACCAATGTGGTTTCTATTGGCCTTCTATTCATAAAGATTGCCAAGCTTTTGTGAAACATTGCGATAGATGCCAACGATTGGGGAACATAGCAAAAAGAGACGAGATGCCGCAGCACGCTATTATGGAAGTAGAGTTGTTTGACGTATGGGGTATCGATTTTATGGGTCCGTTTGCAAAATCACGAGGCTATTCGTATATTTTACTTGCGGTCGACTACGTGTCGAGATGGGTTGAGGCGATGCCGACGATTACGAACGATTCGAAAGTGGTGATTAAATTTCTTAATAAGAACATTTTGACTCGTTTCGGGACTCCACGAGCTTTGTTGAGTGACGGGGGGAGCCACTTTAATAATAGGTGGTTAGGAACCCTTCTTGCAAGATATGGAGTTAAACATAAGATTACGTCCGCCTATCATCCGCAAGCTAATGGACAAGCCGAGCTCGCCAATCGGGAGATCAAACAAATTTTAGAGAAGACGGTCACGAACAAGAAGGATCAAGCTAAATATCTAGATGATGCACTTTGGGCTTATCGGACCGCGTATAAGACTCCAATTGGAATGTCTCCATACCAGCTCGTCTTTGGGAAATCCTGTCATTTACCGGTGGAGCTGGAAGTTAAAGCGTATTGGGCCACTAGACGGATTAATTTCGAATTTCTTGAGGCTAGTGGATCGAGAAGAGAGAAGTCACTGAAATCGACGAGTGGAGAAACGAGGCGTTCGAAAATGCGAGGATTTACAAGGAAAGAGCGAAAAAGTTTCACGATGATCGCATTCGGAAGAAGGACTTCGTCCCGGGAGACGAAGTGCTCGTTTTCAATTCTCGGCTTCGTCTATTTCCGGGGAAGTTGATGTCAAAGTGGACTGGTCTATACACCGTCTTTCAAGTAAATCAAAACGGATCATGTGTCGTGATGAAAGAAGATGGGAACAAGTTTATTGTGAATGGACATCGGATGAAGCACTATTTCAAGCCGTTGCACCACGAAGAGAAGTATGTTACTTACCTCGAAGTCCCGGAATGAATGAGGTATCGTCTAGCTAAAGACGTTAAACGTAGCACTTGTTGGGAGGTAACCCAACGTATGTATATTAGTTCGTTTTATTCGTTTGTTTTTGATTTTTCGTTTGCGTGATTTTTGTAGTTTCTAGTTTCGTAGTAGCTTTGTTAGTTTTGTTAAGTTCTAATCCATGCACGCCGAGTTTTGGATACTTGCAGGTCTTTAATAGCCATATCCAAGCGAAAACGGGACCAAGTGTGCGAATTAGAAAAAGCTGAAAAAAAATTTTGAGACAGACAAACCTATCGGGCGAGCCTATCGGCCGATAGGCCCGGACGATAGGCTGAGGAAAATTAAAAAAAATTAATTGTTACAAGCAGTGGTCGATAGGCAGACCCTATCGACCGATATCATGACCCGATATGAGGTACGTAAGTTTCAGTAGTTCCTATCGGCCCAGCCTATCGGCCGATAGGCCTGCCCGATAGGACATACCCGGCCCAGTATCCGCTTCGACCCGGTTGATTAATACCCCTTTTAAACACCTTCACCACCCGATTTTCTCACACACACACACACATATCGGCCGATAAGAGCAAGGGGCGATTTCTTTCTATTGTTCTTCCTTAAAAACTCGATCAAGGTACTTAATTTCGACACTTAATCCTCTTGTTTTTCAATTCTATACATGTTTTGAAGCACTTTGACGGATTCTTTTTGGAGTTTTGATGAATTTCGAATTGGGGATCCACTTTTTGGGGGCTTTTGTTAGACTTTGATGTTCTGTGAATTTTATGCCCGATTGTTGATAGAATCTTGATGGAAACATGTTATCTATGCTTGATTGTTCATGGGTACTTCGAATTGGGGGATTAATTGATGAAATTGAACGAATTTTGAAAAAAAACCCCAAATTGGAAGAACCCTAATTTCGAATTTGTTGAAATTGGGTAAATTTGTTGAATTGAATTGTTAATTGGGATTGATATGAGTTGAATTGTTGATGAATTAGATTGGATTGGAGAGAATTTGCCCTAATATGATCGTAGTGTGTTGTTTTGTTATTGTGGGTTGTGATTTTGATCCTTTGAATATGAAATGGGGGAGTCTAAGTTTGGGGGAGGTTGTGTGATTTGTTGATCGTAGTATATGGCTGTCGGGTCTATGATTTTGATGTTTATTGGACATTATAGGGCTCTTAGTTGATATTGTGGGATTATTGGATTATGTCGACGCTTGTTGAATGTTTGCAATATGAGTTGCTTATTGGATTTTGATTGGATGGTTGTTTTGTAGGAACTTTGAAATGGCTGGAAAGCAAAGCAAGAAGTCGAAGCCGAGTAAGGCCGGAAAGTCTAAGGCAACCACAGAGAAGGAAAGGGCTCCGACGAAGGTAGTGCCGGCTATTCCGATCCATTGCGCTCGACCCGAAGAAGTTCAAGCTAAGATTGACTGGATCCAAGTCTAAAAGAAGGTGGTCGCACCTTATCGGAATGTCACACAAGCATTGCCGATTTTTGCATGAGGAGACGGCTCGGGGTATGGGGATATACGATGATATTATGTTACTAGCAAGACAGTGCGGGTTTGAGCAAATTTTTCGGGCAAACTATCTCGCTTACCACGTGCTCACCGTGGAGTTTCTGTCCACACTTGAGGTTTTTAGGGAGCACGGGACTCCGGCATCTATTCGCTTCAACCTCGACAACATAGAAAGGGAGCTCTCGGCCGACGGGTTAATGCCTTTATCAACGGGGCCGAGGTCGGGTCATTCCTGCAGGGCGATCATGCCAAAGAAAACATAGAGGTTTTGTCCAAGATGATTTACCTCAGGGAGGTGACGCTTCTCATTTGTAATCCGACGTATGCCAAGGCCTCCTCGATCAGAACCCGGTTCTCCGTTATGTCCACCGTCTGTTCACCTCGACGATTTTGAGCCGTACCGACTCGGGGATGTGCTTGTCCACTGATCTTCACCTTTTACGGTCGGCCTTGAACGGTACACGGAAGCACGCCGGATGTTTTCTGATTGAGCACATGGAGAAACAAGCCCGGCTGACCAGGAAGCAGAGGATTGGGATTGGGGCGTTCGTGACCCCTATCGCGGAGCATCTCGGGGTGCGCATTACAGGAGAGTCGGTGTCCCGAGACATCTATTTGGATAAACCGACACTGCAGAGGCAAGAGATGCTTGCCTTCACCGAGGGGTTCGACTGGAAATTACACGGTCGGAACAAAACCGTGTCCCTCTTCCGACTCCCCTCTTCGACCTTGACCTCTGTGATGGGCGACGCTCCCGATGTATATGCGAGGTGGAGTATGAGCTCCGAGGCTCATTTGGCACTTATCCGACCGTTGGATGCGTCTCGTAAGAGGCAACGCCGGGAGGTGACTATTGATGAGCCGTTCTTGGAGGGAGCCGAGGAGGAGCTGGATGATATACCCGAGGGGGGTAGCCGTGATGAGATTCCCACCGGTGGAGGTAGTAGTTTTCAGATGAGAGCTCCGGATTTTGAGGCTTTTGAGTCGAGATTTTTTGAGAGAGAGAGAGATGCACGAGGAGAGTATGCAGGCGCAAGACAATTATCATTTGGCGAGTATGCGTTCTTTGACAACCGAGTTTGGTTCTTTGGGAACTCGGCTGGGCGAGGTTGAGACTCGGGTGGGTGTTGTTGCCACTCGGGTCAATGAGTTGTACGAGCTCGTGGAGAAACGAGCCGAAGAGGACAGAGTGTGGCGACAAGAGGAGATTGCTTGGAGGGAGCAAGAGAGGAAGAGGCAGGAAGATAGGTGGGCCCAGGAGGACCACTACAACCGAATGCTACACGAGATGTACCACTTTGCTCCTTTCCCCGATTCACATGCCCGCTATGATCCGAGCTCGCCGACAAACCCGCCATTTCCGCCACAGTGATCAGGTACTCCGTTAACAAAGCCACTCCTTTCTCTTTTCAAACTTATTCCTCCTTTGGGATGCGAAATAAGTTTGTGGGGGGGAAGAAGTGCGGCTTTGTTAATTTCTTTACGTGTGAGTACCTTGTATGCCTTGTACAATTATTTGCTTGTGTTGGTGCCCGTTGTTTTTATTTGCGCTTCTCATATTGGTGTTGCGTGGATTTGGCTTTTGGTTGCTTAGTTTTTAGATTTTTATGTTCATTTTCGTTTGGTGTGTTTGCTAGTTTCTATTTTTTTAGGTCGTAGTAGTTTTTTTTGCTTTCGTGTTTGCTTTTATTTGCTTTTCGTTGTTTGTTTGATGCCTTGCTTGGGTAGATTTTTAATTTTTTTTTTTTAGATAGCCTTGCTTGTCTTAGTTTTTCTTTATTCGTGAATTTTTCGTGCTTCTATTTGTGTGATACCGATGTTACGACACTGTTTTTCTCTCTGAAGAAACGGTCGAGTTTTAGTCGAGTTGTAGTCGATTATTTCGTTTTGCATAGTATTCATTTAGGTCCAAAATTTTTCGTGATTGTAGAGGTCTTGGCAGATAAGAGACGATACATACTTGTTTTAAAATCACCGTCAATACGTTTGGTTACATCTTCCGGATAGTGAGTCGTACTGTTTCTTTAGTCGTGTTGGCACTTAGATTGAGTTTAGAGTCGGTCAGTTTTTCCCAAAAGTCGAGATAATGTTGTTCTATGAAGAAAAGTCTAGTAACCGGGCATTCGCGTGACCGTTGTTTACCCTCGCGTAAAGCGACGACTGATTAGACTAGTGATTTAGATATTTCACATGTGCCAATGATAGGGAACCTAGTAACCGGGGTATTCGCGTGACCCATTGTTTACTCTCGCGTAAAACGGCGACCTTGATTCGGACATGCGGAAATTATATATTCGAGTTGTTTCTCCGCTGTAGACGGGAACTTAGTAACTAGAAGCATCCATGTGCCCCATGAGTGTCTTTTACGTCAAACGGTTTCCTAATACATGAGAATGGAAGTTCCACCCTAGGATTACCACGATGAAACATCCCGAGATCCTAACCTAGTGGTCAACTCGAATCAAATTCTTGAACATACATATAAGGGAATCTTGTCGAGGTTTATTTGTTATGAAACTCGTGAAAATTGTGCCACTAGACCGTGGAACGGGACGAACTAGCTTGTTTATTTTAGCCTTTCATATTGTGGTCGATTTGACTCACGTTTTGTTAATCTTTGAGTGGATTTTCTTCATGAACGAATGATTAGGTGAACTTGACTACTTTGCGGAATCATTATTCTGAGTGCAGCTCGCTTTTACGACACTCGGATTATTTAGAGAGAATTACAGGATAGTATTGATTAGGTTGAACACTATGAGTTGCACGATGATTCACGACATTCTTTTTCTTTTCTTTTTGTTGTTCGGGACGAACAAGGCTTAAGTTTGGGGGGGTTTGATAAGTGGTAATTTTACCACATTTTTCTAGGATTTTATACTAGGTTTTTATCTCGTTTCGTGATTAATGTGCTCGTATTTGGCTTATTTATGATTAGTCGAGCCGTATTACGCGTTTGGGTTGGTTTTAGTGTGTTTGCAGGTTTTTAGAGCCAAAAGGACCCAAAACGAGACAAAGGACCGAGAGTCGAGTCAAACGGATGGAAGAAACGGATTTTTGCAAGAGACAGACGAACCTATCGGGCCAGCCTATCGGCCGATATGTGCGTCCGAAAGGTGTCCAGGCCCTATCAAGTAAAGTCGACCGACGAACCAACTATCGGGCCAGCCTATCGGCCGATAGGTGCGGCCGATAGGCTGCTCAGCGGGTTCTCGTATTTTGACGGATTATGACTCTTTTGGATAGTTTTTGTTTCCTAGATTAGGGCTAATCGGGAGTTTAACTCCCATAGGCTATATACACCCCCTCCGAGACCTAGTTTACCATCTTTGATCATTCTTTTTCATCCTTTATCATCTTGAGCAATAATTTTACATCTTTTTGGCAAGATTAATTCCTTTGATACAAGAACTTTTTGGAGGCAGCAACTATTATTGTTTTTCGTAGATTGAAGACTCGGAGTTCATCCGTAAGGGTTGTAATCTCTCTTTTCATATTAATAATATGCATTCTCCATCTATTTCTTGTTTAATTTCAATTATGTCTGGCTAAATTCATTGATTGATTCTAGGGTTAGTAAATTTAATTGATGTTCACATGATGTTCCTTTGATTACCTTTTTACCTTTCATCCTAGGCTTGTGATCAAGATGTGTTAAATCTCATGCTAGATTAAAGGGCCCTTAATCGATGCATGTTAGCTAATTAATTTTGCCCGGAAGGATTAATTAATTAGTGGAAATACTTGATGCACAATATGATTTTATCTTAAGACCTAAGTGGAGAAAGATAAATCATAGATAAATAAGTTGGCGCTTTTTAAGTGATTTAAATTCTTTGAGCCCTGGCGGGGAAAAGGGTTTAAATTAACTCTCTTTCTAGGTTGCCTTGATCGGAATTCTAGATCGGCTGAGTGATTATTTCTAGGATTGAATTAAAATTTGGGGAAAAGGAATCAAGTGAATGGATTGTGTGAACTCAATTAGATGATACTACCCTAGGATCAATTAGCTTTCGACTTGTGATTTTATCTTGCTAATTTGCTTTATTTGCTTGATTTAGATAATTCATCTTTTATTTAATTTTTGTTCTTCGATTTTTGAAGTTAGATAATTTAGAAACAAACCAAATTTTCAGTTTCCTAAATAGCAGTCAAATTTTGAGTAGAGTTACTTCCTTTATTTTCGACATATCAATTCCCTTGGGTTCGACACCTTGGAAATACTTCGAGGTTTTACAAATTTTAAAATTGATCGGATTTGAAAACCATACTACGCGAATTCGAGCGATCACAGGCCCGCATGCCAATTAACGCATGCAGTCATGCCCCTTCCCAAGGCACTCCTTAGAGGCCGCCACGTGTCCAAGGCATATTTGCAGACTGACAAGTGTTTTGGGCATATTCCCCAAACATTCGCCAGCTGTCATCTCTCGACTGGCCCAGATTGTCTATATATAGAAGGAATGTACAGTGAAAGAAGATTTTTGGATTTTTAGCATTTATGATATAGAGAGAAAAAAGAGAGAATTTGTATTGACTGAGAAAAAAGATAAGACTTGTAATTAGCAAGCAAAAAGATAGACCGACACAAAAATATTCTGCTCGGCTCTACTCTATATTAAGGTCATTAATAAAATTTAGTGATCAAACACCTTTCATCTTGTCTATTATTTCCTACGTGGCTTCGATCCCTTCTTCTAGCGCCAATCTGTTGACGTCTGATTTGGTCAACGTCATGTGTGCTCATCTAGGGACATTACTGGAGTCAACCACCGCCGGGGGAACCCGGTCGAGCATCTCAGCGGTCGGAGTGGCTGCCCGGACGTAATCCAGAAACCAACGCGGCCGTCGCCCCTTCATTTGGGCACAAGGTTCCTCTCGGTCCTTATTAACCGGGAGATAGTGGCCCTCCAAGTCAATCGCGGGCTCCTTCCCGGTAGCACGACCCATCCGGACAGGGCTCGGAGCGGATACAGCAGCTTCTGGAAAAGACGAGCCTCCCGCCTTGGTCGCGTTGTCCTCAGGCTCGGCCTCCACTCTCTTCCGCTTGCCAGCCCGCTCCCTCCGCTCGGTGGCCTCAGCAGCCAACCTCGCCACGCGCTGCGCGGGCGTCTCTTTCCGTCCGGACGAAGTCTTGGCCCTAGGAACTGGAAAAAGAAGACATGTTAAAAAAAAAAGAGCAGGCTACCTGATGAAGACATTATACTCGGATCGGTTGATCTAAGTCCGGCCGCCCAAAGGTTTTCCTCGGTAACCAAAAGATACGACTTCCTTTGCTCAAGAGGAAGATCCAAAAGCTGTTCAACCCGGTCGTCGAACTCGGAAGAGGTCTCTTGCGTCGGGATGCGTTCTGCACACACAATAAATGATGAGTGTTAGACAAAAAAGGAACAGGAATACGAAATACGACACTTACTTATAGATGCCGAGCTTCGGGTCGCCGTAAAGTGCTCTGGGACCCGAAGCTCGGCATCTATCACACCAGGCTCCCACTCATCCAACGAACTCCTCCACGGTCCCCCTATGAAGAACCACTGTTCCTTCCAGCTATGGATGGTCTCAGGCACACCCACTAATTCCTTATGCATGGCATGCCGAGCCGTCAGGTAAAACCAGCCGGAGCTGGATCTGCCGACCGACCTCCATAGAAAAAGGCTGTTGAACTCCTCAAAGCTGGGCTCGGTCAGTAGTCTTGTTGAAAAGAATGAAAAGACCTACCACCCGAGCCCAGGAATTCGGATGGATCTGGGGGACAGGAAGGCCCCATTGCCTTAGCCACCGGGAGAAGGCTAACGGGAGCGGAAACCTGAGCCCGGCCAGCAAAGAGCGGTCGTACACCGCCGTACAACCGACGGGCGGAGTATGAGGCCTCTCCTCGGGATTCGGAACGAACATCCGCACCGTTGCCGGGATCTTAAATCGCAGCCGCCAAGCCGCTAATTGCTCCTCTGTAACAGTGCTGCGAATCGAGGCCGAATCCCACTCCGCCTCCACAAAAGGGGACGGCCGAGGGCGAGTCCAAGCCACCACCGACTCGACTCTTTCTTCCACCTGAGTCCCTCCGACGGCCGTCAACGGCACCGCCATCTCCATCTCTCCAGATTCCGGCGACTTCGCGACTTCGCCTTCTTCTTCCTCGACACTCCAGTCGACTGGAACTCTGCCTACCGACAGATCTGCCACACCCGTGCGGTCCGGCGACACGGTCAACTCCGCCTCTGTCTCGCTCCTCGGCTCCGACATCTTAAATGAAAAAAGGAGGGAAAAAGAGCTTACCGGGAAAGTCTCTATAAAAATCGGGAAAAGATCGCCAGAAAATTCTCTCTCTTCTCTGCAACAAAGACTCAAAAATGGCGAAGGAATAAGAAAGGAGGAGACAAGCTATATTTATAGGGAAAAAAGGCCATTAAATGCCAGGCGCGTGGAGCGGCGGTTCCTACTGAACCGTCGCGAAATTCGAAGGCGCGTGAAGACGCCATCAAATCAGATTATGCCACGCGTCCCCCTCATAATGACACTTAATGGCCCTGAAATCGAATCGACGCGACTCTCGAAGAGGCGTCCCTTCGAGAGATCTTATCCTCCCACAAGCCGGATCGGCCTCAACATGAAACGACCCCAGCCCCGGCCAACCCGGCACGGCCCTGGACTCGGGGGCCCTTGTTGGCAGCCCATCTACCTTGGAATCCACGTAGGCACTCGAGGCAGCTGAACCGGCCGAGCAGAGCCTGAAGCCGGACCGGGCACAAACCCGATTTTCTCCCGGGCTCGTTAAGACCGGACCGGGCAGAGACATCAGAGCCGACCCGATATCCGACCCGGGAGGGCCGAGCAGAGAGAAGATCAAATACTCCGATTCAAGATTACAACAAGGCCGACCTGAATGGCGGGAGACCCGAGGACCGACCCCAGCGGATAAGCACCGCCATAAGCATGCGAGGCAGGCCCGCATGCCAATTAACGCATGCAGTCATGCCCCTTCCCAAGGCACTCCTTAGAGGCCGCCACGTGTCCAAGGCATATTTGCAGACTGACAAGTGTTTTGGGCATATTCCCCAAACATTCGCCAGCTGTCATCTCTCGACTGGCCCAGATTGTCTATATATAGAAGGAATGTACAGTGAAAGAAGATCTTTGGATTTTTAGCATTTATGATATAGAGAGAAAAAAGAGAGAATTCATATTGACTGAGAAAAAAGATAAGACTTGTAATTAGCAAGCAAAAAGATAGACCGACACAAAAATATTCTGCTCGGCTCTACTCTATATTAAGGTCATTAATAAAATTTAGTGATCAAACATCTTTCATCTTGTCTATTATTTCCTACGTGGCTTCGATCCATTCGTCCAGATCAGCACACGTGACGTTGACCAAATCAGACGTCAACATTACTATAAGTAGATATTTGTACTTTCACACAAAGAAAGTAATTTCTTTCTTCCTTTTTTTTCAAAAAAAACTGATATTTCAATATTTGTTTTTTTCTTCCCTAGGGAAGAGGGGAATTGTCCTCTATCACGGAAATCTGCAGAGGCCGACTTCACCCGATTTAGAGGTAAGTTTTCAGCGTAATGTTAAATCTACGATCTCTCGCAATTCTGAGACTCCACACTTACTGGGTCGAGTTATCGGATTAAAGGTTTCATTGATATTTCAATATGTTCTTTTAAAGAATTTACAAAGAGTCCACAAGTTAAACTCTCCCGTCACAGTAGATAGGATTATGATAAGGTGAATGTCACTCAAAATAAGCAATCTACTTCCTGCATAAATTAAATAGATTTATTATTTTTTGTATTTTTAAAATTAACTCATTAATCTATTTTAATAGGCTCATTACTCCTTGTTTTAAATTTTGGTGCAATTCGGTATTTATTTAGACAATACATAAATAGAGCAACATAAGAAATAACATGCCTTTTTGAGAATAGGGATGGATAACACGCATACGCTTTTTTAAGAATACAGACGGATAATGCACATATTTAAATTACGAAGGAGATTAATGAGTCGTCTATTATAAAAAAACACGAGAGAATAATAAACTTATTTAACCTACACAAAAGAGTAGACATCATATTTTGAAAAGTACGGGAGCATATATGCTAAAAATCCTTGTAGTTAAACAAACGCCTTTTTAAAAATACGGGCGAATAAAGCGCATATTTAAATTGCAAAGGAGATTAATGAGTTTATTTTAGAAAAACAGGAAAGGATAAATAGACTTAGACTCTGTTCTTTTGGACTGAATGAATTTGAATTGAATTGAACTGAATTGAATGAATTTGAACTGAACTGAATGAACCTGAACTGAACTGGACTGAAATATATTTTAAGAGTAAATAATAATAATAAAATAATAATAATAATATAATAATATTAAAATAATGAGAAAAATAGTAAAATAATAATAAATAATAAAAAATAATAACATAATAATAATATAATTAATTACAATCATAATAACAATAATAATAATACTAATAAATATGCCCCAAATATCCCAAATGTCACAAAAGTATCAAACATCACAAATAATAATAATATTAATAATAATAATAACAACGATAATAATGATAAATAATAATAATAATAATAATAATAATTATAATAATAACAGTAATCAACAACAACAATAAATATTATTATTAATAATAGTAAATATTATTAGTAATAATAATAGTAATCAACAACAACAACAATAATAATCAAGATCAATAATAATAATAATAAATAGTAATAATAATAATAATAATAAAATAATAATAATAATAATAATAATAATAATAACTTACCCGAATCGAATCGAATCGAATGGACTGACGACTCAATCGAATCAAAATCAAAAATAAGTCCAAAAGAACAGGGCCTTATTTAATCTACACACATGGTAATGCTACTCTTACACACCATTTACAACCTCAATTACACCAAACATTAAACAGTGTTGTACCATGTGCATTAAATGTGTAACATTAGTAAATATTTTAATATTTTAATGTTGTGTTATCTGTAAAGCATAAGGTACAATACTATTTATTGCAGTGCGTAAATTTTTGTTGTAAATGATGTGTAAGAGTATCATTACCCGGCACAAAAGAGCAGACATCTTATTTTGAAAAGCACCGGATCCGATATGCTAAAAATCCTTGTACTTATTAAGAAAAAAAAATGTATAGTATAAGATAATTTTTTTCACCCAAAATTTAATAATAAAGTTTTTATACCTAACTTATGATATTTCACATTTATTTGAAGACATTCGAGTTACCTATTCAACTAATACAAAACACATTTGAGTTATAATTTCGAGTTATCTAAGTTGCATTCGAGTCACATACTCAAATCACCTAAATTATATCTGGGTCACCTAATATCGTTCAAATCACCTCTTGAAATCACATAAATTATTCCATGTCACCTCAAATCCATTCAAATCATCTATTTTAATTACCTAAATTGTATATAAGTCACTTGAAAAATACATTTAATTCAACTATTCGAGTCATATAATTACATCTAAGTCACCTAAAATACATACGAATCACATAATTACCTCTGAATCACCTAAAACAAGTGACTCGAATGTGACTACGTGATTCGCGAGTAAAAGTTATAACCGATAAGTTGAATATAAAAAAAAGTTGTTCTCGAGACAAAGAAAATTCTAGGGTTGGGACTTTTGGTTATTGAGTAAAAAAAAGTCGTACCCATTATCCGAACCGAATTAAAATTTTCGGGTACGGTTCCTCAGCTTTTTTTGCATTACCCGAAAATAACCGAACCGAAATTCTGTCGGGTATTTTTTTCGGTTCTTCGGTTATTTCCAACAAATGACAATATAGTGTATATATATATTTTTTGAAGTTCCAAACATCAAATCACCAACACCAATTGTTCAAACTTCACTTTTCACATCAAATTATCCAACAACAATAGCATTACAATCTGTAGCATCACAACAAATGTATCACAGTGCAGTGACAATAATTGTATATACTTAACCTACTTTATATATAATAGCTAAATAAATAAATAAATAAATAAGTGAATAAAAATGTAAAATAACCGGGAAACATACAGAATAATCGAAAATATGTAGAATAACCGGGTATTTCGGTTATTTTTAATAAGAATTTTGAGGTATATCGGTTCTCAGGTAATTTGAAGTTTGAAAATTCAATAACCGTTATCCAAACTTTAGTTCGAAGTAGGATCCAATAACCGAAAAAATATGATTTTTTTTTAAATAACCGAACCGAACCGAACCGTTTTTACCTTTTCGGTTCGGTTATTCGGTCATTCGGGTACTGAGTCCCAGTCCTAGAAAATTCTTATATTTATATGACTCATACATATCCATATTCCCACTTAAACAAAAGTGGAACTAGTTTTTTCCAAAGCTTTGTCAGAGTGGTTATGAGCAGTTCTCTGAACTAGGCATGACAAGGACCAAACCTTGACTATGTCACAGGTTAGTTACTACTTAGTAGCCACCAAGCCAGGTAGTCAAGCCCAACCTAACCACTCACAAGAGGCCAAGTTGCCACTTTGCTAATTTGTTTTTAACTGATTCATGCATTTGATGACAAAGGGAAAGAAAGTCATGTGGGCAGTTCTGAGGTTGATAAAAACACAAACTGGATAAGACCAAACCCATTCTTTGAAAACATTCTCTGTCAACAACTTGGAGCTCATTAATTAGTGCCTTCACATACCAAACATAAATTGAAATGATTGGTTATGGTTTGTCCGAGTTTGGCAGTGTTTAGGGCTGGGTTTATGCTCCGTTTGGATTGCGTTTTTACGATCCTGAAACGGATAGGGCTTCCTCTGGTCCGACTCGAGAGGCCGGTATCCCGACCAACATGATATCTGATTTAAAGTATAAAAATGAGGGTTGTGGATGAACGGATCGAGCAAAATGTTGGAGGAATGAATGTTAGTCCGGCCACATCATGAACACTTCCTTTCGAGTCTTTAGATGTGAATACAATTCGATTTTCTCGGATTTCAAGACGTATAAACTAGCAGCAACGGTTCAAAGAAGATCGATACATGCCGAATCATTTTCGCGACCCAATGAACTTGTGTTCAATTGTGTTGCGATATGACGGTTTTCCTTAATAGAAGTCATACAAAACTTCTCTACAATTAACATATAGAGACACCCGCAAGGGTAGCCAAGTTGGTGGAGTAGGTGAACGCGGGACTGAAAGGTCACAAGTTCGATTCCCCCTACCAACACTTTTTTGATTGAGCCTGTCACACTGCGCCAGTATAGATGGCATCTGGTTGACCTAACAGAGGCTATTACGTTTAAATTGATGGTTTATTCAGTGCGTCAAGAAGAGTACCGCGGCCTCGTCATCAAAGAAAAACATATAGAGACAAATATTGATGCCAATATTAAAAATAATTATTCCGCAATAAAATCATGGTTTAATTTCGCTAAAAGTTATTGTCACGGATAAAATAGGAAACTCAACTCCAGAATTTTGTCACTATTTTCTGACTTTTTGTCGCAATATTTTATAGTAAATCCAAGTGTGGGAAAATTCCACCTTTTAAAAAAAAAAAAAAAAAAAGAAAAAAACTAAAATCCATAACATAGAGAATCTGAGTAGATCATGGAATTTCAGATGGCTGATTAGCATATATCTTCCATTATCATAAACTAATCATAGAATAATCCTCGGATATCGTATAGACCAAACCACGAAACAAACAAACAAACAAACAATTCATGTCCCATCCAAACAAAGTTAGTTTCATTTAGATTCCCTAATCTCTCCCGCTGAAAACTGTGTACCTTCCAAAACCATTTTAGTTTGTCAATCTTTTATGCTGATTTTCTCCCTTATATTCTCAAGTACAAGAAGTCCGGCAAACAACTTAAAGCCATTTGTCCTTTATTCCACTTTACTTATATACTACTCTATGTAGTGCTGTTAACGAATCGAATTGAGTTAGATATTATCAAACTAGGTCTGATTTGGTAGAGTCTGCAGTTGTGTACCGAACGGCCCGTTAAGAAGATGCGTAACAAGTCAGGATTGGAACCGACACATTAAGTAATCAGGCGGTTCATTAGATCGGTTATTCGAGCTGGCCGTCAGACGGATACCAGGTAGCTCTGTCTATTGACAACACTAAATAGTTATGCTTATTCTGGTCGGACTATTAGTATTGGGCCAAGTCCAATTACAAAATAAATGGGTATTTATCGGGCGGACCAGATGTATCCAATTTCACTATTGCGTAGCAACACTACCAATGTTCAGACTTTAGGCGACAGCAAAAAGTCGTCGGCTAAAGTGGCCGACCGTCGGGTAAAAGTCTGTCGACCGAGGTCGGTCGGCTAAACTTTAGCCGACGGCAGAGACAAAAGGTTGTCGGTTAAAGTTTAACTTTAGCCGATGACTCAAAAGTTGTCGGCTAAAGCCTGTAGGTTTTAGCCGACTACTCAGCAGTTGTCGGCTAAAGTCTATAGGTTTTAGCCGATGACTCTGTCGTTGTCGGCTAAACTCTATATGTTTTAGCCGACGGCTCAGTAGTTGCCGGCTAAACTCTATATGTTTTAGCAGACGACTCTGATGTTGTCGGCTAAAGTGCTTTTTAAGTATTAAAAAACAACTTTAGCCGACGGTTTGTGCAAATATTGTCGGCTAAAGTCCATTAAAAAATTCAGATTTTGAGATCCCAAACTTGTTCAGACTTAACCTGTATATTCCAAATGTACAGCACATCACCATACATCACAATCAACATACATCAATGTACGAAAAGCATAATTTATACACCAACATTACAAAAATCACACCGTATCAACATATCACGTAGCATCATCAACAAAATCACTATAAACATCAACGTTAACGAACACGACTGGCGGGGTTCGTACCTGGGCCATTTGTATATGTGATATGGTATTTTGCAACTGGGTCATATTTGTCATTCGTGCATCTAAGCACAGTTTTTATGTTTATACATGTATACTGATATTTTATATATTTAAATTTAATTATATATATATAATGATTATATATTTGCATTTTTATACAGTTTTTATATAATAATATTATATATATATATATATATATAATTTTAATATAATGATAATTTATATATTTAAATTTAATTGTAAATATATACATAAAAAAATTCATATTTATACAGATAAATTTTAAAAAATGATGAAAAATCATCAAAATTTGAAATAATTGTATTTTTTAATAAAATAAAAAAAAATCATGTAATAATTATTATTGATGAAAATTTTCACTTTTTCGATTCATTCGAACTGCATACAACAATGAACATCGTTTTTTACTTATATTTTTGCAGTTTTTTTTAAGCACACTACATAAATATTTAACTTGAAATATTTTTTTGAATTTGTAAATAAAATAAATATCTATGGAACTTTTACAAATGACATATCCTTCTAAGGCTCGTAGTCAGAATCAACACTTGAGTCTGTCTTTGTGCCGAATTTGATAACTGGCAACATATGTCTGAACTCTTCATCATCATCTTCACCAGAGTCTGCACGTAATTCATATGTACCTACATCTATGGACCCACGTTGTTCACCGTGTAGTCGAATCACTCGACCTTCTACAATATTATTCAGTAGTATTGTGGAGGATGGTGGAATATTAGTTGTATCCGGCTCTTGATATGCCTCATCGTCATCCTTATCTACTGCTTGTCCAAGTGTGGCCGCACTATATATATTTCTCGTAGCCACATGATTTACGATCTTCCATGCTCCTTTTTTTACCAAGTCATCCAGGTAGTAAACTGGTTTAGCCGATGTTGCAAAAACAAAAGGATCACCTTCATACCAACTTGTAGAAGTATCAACAGATAAAAGTCCATAATTATCCTCCATTTCGATTTCAGTATTAGTATCAAACCACCTACACTTGAACAAGTACACTGTCAAGCCTTATCCATAAATTAGTTCCACTACTTCGAGAAGAACACCGTAATATTCACCGTCAATCATAACCCCAGAATTTTGACACCTCCTCTTTTGATCTCTGTCGATAAATACAGATGTCATACCATTTACCTTCGTCATTGAATAAACTCTAGGTATAACAGGGTTTATCGAAAGAAGCATCAACTCACGTGACCACATGGGGTGGCCATTACTTTGTATGTGCGTCATCTGGATATTAATTAAGGTGAATGTCACAATTCATCTACAACTTTACATATTTATATAAGAAAATTAAGTAAACAGTAATTAAACACTTTCCCATTTATAAGAAAATAAATTAATTCTTAAACATATTCATAATTATCAAAATGAATATATTATATGCATAATATAATTATAACTGATATTAAAGTTCAATAAATATACCTCCAATATGATTTCTTGAATGATCAAACCAAAGAAAATTGTTGTTTTTCGTATTCTTGTTGTGTAATTTCTGAGTGTGTTGTAAATGGTGTGTTGAAGTGTGAGATGGTGATATATGCTGCACAAAAAAACACGTAAGACTTTAGTCGACGACAAGCCGTCGGCTAACGTATGGAAGTCGTCGGCTAAACATTGCAAAGTCGTTGGATAAAGTCTCATAGTCGTCGGCTAAACTACACAACTTCAGCCAACGACCAACAAGACTTTAGCCAACGACTAAAAGCAAAGTCGTCGGCTAAACTACTTTAGCCGAAAACACTGCAGTTGTCGGCTAAACTCGCGGACTTTAGCCTACGACTCCAGCCGGCCGTCGGCCGTTCTCCTTCCAGTCGTCGGCTAAAGTAGTGATTTTGGTAGTGCAAGCCATAACCAAGACCGACTCATTAGATAATCAAGCGGTACATCGAATCAGATAATCGATTATTGCAGGTACCAGGTAACTCGGTCTATTAACGGCACTAACTCTATCCGTCCCACCTGAAGAGTTTTTTTTTTTTTTAATTTCAGTCATTTATGAAGGTGCAACACTTTTAAACTCTATCCTTATTCATTTTTTGATTTTTTTCAATTAAATACTATTATAATTTGTATAACAAAAAATATTATTTAAATTTTAGTTAGATATTAATATTTTATTTTGAAAGTGTAATATTCTATTGAAATAAAATCATGGCTTGCAAGTAATTTCTTCAAATGGAACGAATGGAGTAATATTGTTTGTTTTAAGATATGTTATCCTCTTTATTATATATATAAAGAGATTTGGTTTTAAAAGTGGTAAATAATTTGAATAGAATAAAAACAATTAAAACTAAATATATGTTTAAGCTGCGTACAAACTACAAATAGTAAGCTGGTGATAATATTATGGAAAGAACTATATCTGCATAAATAGGATATCGTGGTGAATCGTGTAAATTTATCGAGGTAAATTGAGTAAATTAATAATAAAAATAGTAAATACACAATAAAATTATAATCAACCACTTACTAATAATGTTATATGTAAAGATAAATTTGTATATGAATATATTCTTTTAAAAACACTTTGGGCAAATAAAAAGAATCAGATTCATGATTTGTCTATATTAAAATATATATCAATTTTTGTTATTATTGATGTATGAGAATAATTTTCCAAGCACACTTTTAATATACCAAAATAAAAAAGTAGATTGATTGAATTTATCACCGAAATTTATTGAGGCCGCCATCCAAATAGTAAGTTTCTAATTATGCAACTAAAACCACTATCAATAGAATTTCTCTAGTATCAATACTTGGACTAGGGCTGTAATTCAAGAGCCGCGAGTGGCTCAAATTCGAATTCGTTTATCAGGATTCGACTCGACTCGACTCGACTCGAGGTCGTTAACGAATCGAGTTCGAACATAGAATAGGACTCATTTAGCTAAACGAGCCAGCTCGGCTCGAACTCGTTTATAATACGAGCCGATCTCGGACACAAGATTAAGCCCGTTTAAGTATAATTTTTAAACGAGCTGTTCGACGGCTCGACTCGTTTAGCTGAGTCGACTCGGCTCGACTCGTGAATTAAACGATTCGAGTTCGATCAGTATGTTGAGCTCGTTTACCTAAACGAGCCGGCTCGACTCGTAAAAAAAAACTCGAGCTCGAGCTCGTTTATCTCGAGCTCGAGCTCGCCCGGCTCGAATGACAGCCCTAACTGGGATGAATAATTAAAATGGCAATTATTTGATTATACATAATTAAAATCACTATTTGAATTAAGAAACTTCCTCTAGAAAAAAACTCCCAATTTCGGGATGTATAGCACAACTCATCACTTAGGAAAATGCTATGCTACCCACTCTACAAGTCCCTAATTTCCCCCAACATCCTAATCAGATGGATTCTAATTGGACCCTTATCTATAAATATGAGTCCCGCGAATAAAAACACGACACGTGTCATTCGGGTACATATGTTGGGACCAATTTCGGGATGTATAGCACAACTCATCCTAAGTGGAAAATGCTATGCTACCCACTCTACAAGTCCCTAATTTCCCCCAACATCCTAATCAGATGGATTCTAATTGGACTCCTTATGTATAAATATGAGTCCGGCGAATAAAAACACGACACGTGTCATTCGGGTACATATGTTGGGACCAATTTCGGGATGTATAGCACAACTCTATCACTTAACTAATATAAACCTACAACGTAATAATATAATAAGGATTTCATGATTGTATATAACTCAAAAACAAAAACCATTAAAAATCAAATATAGTAAACAATAATATACTAGCCTCATAAGTATACTATCATCAGTCCATGAGTTTACTTAAAATATAATTTTAGAAATATAATTACATATTCAATTTTAGGTAAATCAACTATACCTTCTGACTGGCATTAATATAAATAAAAGTATATTCGACACCGAAATTACTTACCCGTCTATATATGAAAATTTCTTTCAATTTAAAACTTATGACTTGTTCCGGAAATTATTATTCCTGTAATGTGTCTTACCTAATACTGGTTGTAGATACATAGATGAAAGGTTCTAGATCATTCTAGAGATAGTAGGATCCTATTAGATGTCTTACCTTATCTAGGAATCTTATGTATGGAAGGACTCATTGTAATGCCTATATAAAGGCCCCTCTATCAGTGTTATGAATACAATTGATCGACTCGTATTTACAGTTTTTTACTTTCTCCTGAAACACGTTATCAGCACGTAGTCCCCAACTGAGCAAGAAATTTTTTTCCTTTCCCATTTTTTCTGAAAATTCCGAAAAAAAGAGGAAAAAACAAACGAAAAATCGAACCCGGAGAAACCCTAGCCGCTCTCTTCCTCACGAATTGAAGCAGCAATGCCGACACCGTCCATCATTCAGATTCAGCCGATCACAAATCCACGCTGGTCATCTACTCTATATCTGTAGAATTTCCCATCGCCTTAGATCGGAAGTGTCCGTAGCAGACCCCGTATATCGCGATCAGCCCTAACCTGAGTCGCTCTACACAGAAGTCGCTCGTCTCCATCACAGTCCGACTGCGATCGTCTCTATTGCCGGAAACACAGTAGGATCCCTGCTCCTCTAGTACCCCATTTGTTCCGACATGTTTTCTATATGGAACCGATCGCGACCGCCGACTTCAAAAAAAAAAATAGATTCCCAGATCCCAACCCGCGCGGCCCGCTGTTCCAGATTCCGACCCAGCCCGTCTGCATGCCCAGATTCTGGCCCGTTCATCCAGCCCGTTCGCAAACCCAATTTTCAGAGCATCTGAACCCCACTCGCTATCCAGTCCAGCCCGGTTGCTGACCCGACCCGCTCGACAGTCCCATTTTCGTCCAGGCGACTGTTGCCTAAAGCTGCGACCCGATCTGATCGCAGCACCGCCGAATCGTCCAAACGGTTTTATGCACGTGATATTTACTGTTTGAAAACCTAGTGCAGTCGAGACAAACCGATCAAAATTAGAAAAAAAAACAAGAGACGAGAATTTCCGAGCGTAAATTTTCTGCACAGTGCAGTCGAACCAAAATCATGTTTCCCGATTCGTTAACCATCGGATCAGTGTGAAATTTTGACAGCAACTTCCCAACACAAATATCTGCATATTCAACGGTGAAGATCGGATTCTGAGTAATATTGATTACTGGCTCTATCTCCGAACAGAAGCAGATTGTTACAAGAAAATTTGGAGATCCGACCTCATGCAATACCGAGTTGCTGCACCTCCGTGCCCGATTCCCTTTTTTTTTGGCTGATTATCAAGTCCAATAGCCCTTTTCGGGCGTTTCCCAACTCTCTATTTTCCTATTTCATGATTCATTTATCATTAACTTGTATGTTTATGAATCTAACTATTTTTATGCTTTTCGTGGCATATAGGAAAATATGCTGCTCATGATGATGTGCACGCTATGGAGAGAAGCCATATTTATTATTCCATTCAAGGATCAAAGTAAATATGAAATCGAGTACCCATATGTTGCTCATATGGAGAGAAGTCAAATTTATTATCCCATCTAAGGATCAAAGCAAATATGGAACCGAGTACCCACGTAAGACTTTATTAAAGTTCCCGTTTTTTAATTCCTCTCTTTTGGAAATTTTTTTTGGGGAATTGGGTATTTGGGTTTTTTATCTCCCGCGCTACTTTGCGGTGGATGAGACTATGGGAGGTGGTATCACTCTCATATATCGAAGTAAACTGTGTGATGGTCCTGGGGGAGTCACGGATAATTGTTGAAAGTCGATATTTGTGGTTGTTGCACACACCACGGTTTAGGTGCGATTTGACGTCGCCGTTTTGTCGATTTTAAACCAACAATTGAAAAAAATGAACATTGTCGGTAATGGTAAAGTTATAACTTGTTCATGATTAGTCACGAATTTGTGACGTACAAATGGGACAAACATCGATTGCGACGGATATGTCGTGGTTAAAATCGATTTGTGACGGATTTGTCACGTTGAATTGAGCGACCACCACGCTGATCTTGACCCAATCCCATACTTGGAAAACTCCATCTTTCATCATATTAAATAAAATATTGCATGTAGGTGTAGTCACGCACCGTCTCCTTGCAATATGATATATGTAAGAGTGTAAGAGTAATTCTCATGAATTTTAACATGTAAAGCAATGGCATATTGCGGTAAATACATGAATTCGTTGACCTCGATTATAGTTCGAGTGACTATAGGTCCGAATACTTTTCCAAGTATTTGTAAAAGCATGTGCCTTATACATTTAACTATGTCTAGTCGATCTTATTGGATGGTCAAGACGAGTTGGTTATGGTATATTCATTATGTCTCATGGTTCAAAATGCTTAATTATGATGCACCGCGTTGCATCCACATAACATGGATATTATGACGTATACTTGCAAATTGAGAATTAATATACTTGGTTGATTTGATGCACTTTGGTGGATTTTATCTACACTTTGATCATGACTAGGCGCATCCTCCTTGATATTTATTTATGCTTGAAAGTTTAAACGGAATAAGTGGTTTTTAAACAACATTAGGTGTACCGACATTCCTACTTTCTCTGTAAGTCTACCAAGTTGGAGTTACCGAAAGGATCATTAGTCGAGATAAGAAATCGAATACCCTGCTGTGTTTAAACGCACTTATGGCTGTCATTGCCATATTTTTGCATCAACGCTTATGCCATTGGATATGGCCTCAACCTTATTTTCTCACTAAACTTGGGAAATACTAAAGCAACCACTTAAAACATGCACTGTGATCTGAGTTTAATGATCCGTGTGGTGCACAATCTATGGATAAAAAGATACGGAAGTCTAGTTTCCAGAAAATCTGACTGTTCGTCCATAACCTTCCTAACAAGGGAGTTATCGCTGTTTTAGTGAACAAAGTTTAAGCTGCGTGGAATTTTATTTCCATCGATTGTGCTAACTTTTATCCCAACCAACTTGGTTCCCATCTTGAATTTGCAAGTGGTCTTATGACACATGTTTTTCAATCTCATTTTGGCCTAATTTGGCACAGATGATGTGATTTTTGGTATGCATTGTACGCTAAAATGTCATCTTTCAAATGTTGAAAAACAGTTTCCTTGGGGAAACCCAAAATACGCACCCTTATAAGAAGGTCGAGCGTGTGCATGGTAGTTTTACACCATGCTTGTATCGTAATTTTGCCCCTTAGGCATATAACCTTGTCATGTTATGCACTCAATATGATAGATCATTTTGATCATATCAGGTATAAAATCTCTATGTTGTTAGAGTGTTCGCTATGCTCATGTTTGTAAAATTTTGCAAGCGAAATTGAGTGCGTATTAAGCTATTTCTAAGTAACACAATATTTTTGGATTTCTTGTTATAAATTCATTGTGACTATGATGACTAGGTCATCACAATTAATGAGTGGTACAATGCTCAAGTTGTTGAATGCCGAATGGTGTTTTCTAGTCACATATGTTCCGTAGCAATTGAACCATGTTATGACTCGATGACATATATGCCAAAGTGTATCACTCATAGCATCTCATTGTGATTTGTGAGAAATAAAATCTTATGCATCACTTGTATTGGATATGTGAAAAGGAAAAATATTCATGAGTCAATATCGTCCGGCTTGCATCGGTTTTTGTAACCAGAAGATGTATTGGGATATTGACACAGTTAGGCTTTAATAGTCCGGAGTTTGGACATTGATGATCCATATACAAAGGTATTGTGGTTAAATCTTATCTTAATGAGGAACTAAGTTAATTGATAAAAGGATCTCGTGGTGGATCAGACTCAAATGAAGTGGCTCCTGACCACAGAGCGCTTTGACAAGTGATTGTCAGGAACGCATACTAAGTATATACTTGATTTGGGAGAGATATGAAGCTTTTGCGTGTAAAACTAAAGGTTTATAGTGATGTACTCTTGTGAGACTAAGATATTCCGCTAAATCCAAAGTTAAGAATGAAAGGATCTTGGGGACACTTGATGATGCGTATTCATCAATCGGTTTAAGGCAATCTAAGGGACGATTTCCCTAAGAGACGATAAAGTAATGCCTATATGATTCCCGATGATTAGTCGAAGTCATCATAAGACTTGGCTCACTTAAGTGACAATGCAGTCTTAAGAGAAAAGTACGGTATTATGTACTCATGTTTGACTCGATGTACTCATTCGTAATAATCCGGTAAAGCCACTCTGATGATGGCCTAGGATGCGCTCACGCAATGTGTGTGATTGACAAGAAGCTTGAAGCTCGCTCTATCTCAGCAAAAGGACACTTGAAAACCGATACCCGAATTTGCCCAGAATGTGTTGGTCTATCTCCCATATGACCTACAGGGCAGCTCACTTGTTGGGAAATGGTGAAATTGGTACAATTGGAAAGGTCCGTGTCTACTTTCCAAGGAAACCAACCATTTGATCACATCCATCATGTTGAGTGACATATGAATATTGTTGCAAAGTAGGACATGATATGTCCGGTAATTTACTGAGTCAACTTCGATAGAGCTTTGTGATCTGCTCATGTCGATCTATGTTACGTACTGTATGTGAATGAAAAGCTATGGGTGTCTAGTTTTCATAAGTTCTTACAATTTCGTTGATACCTATTGAATCGAAGAAGTTATGACTGATTAGTGCATGAAGGTCAAGACTTTGGAAAACTTGATTTTCGCATAAGTCTTTAGCGACTCTGCATATTGGATGCGTCGCGCTCTTTTTGTCCTTAGACCAAAGTTTGTTTTTTCCCATTGGGTTTTCACTTGGTAAGATTTTTAATGAGGCGACCTATGAGAACATCCATACAAATGATGCGTTGTACTTCTGTTCAACTTAGACCAAGAGGTATTTTTGCCACTGGATTTTTCCTTGGCATAGTTGTGAGGGCAAATTGGCATCTTACTCCTGTGATTTGAGATGTTCATTAGGGGGAGTCATTGTGTATACATCAGGGGGAGTATACATGACATGTTATATTGGTGTGTTGCAATCTTTTTCTCATCAAGCCTTTATTTTTCCCATGGGGTTTTGTTTTGGCTTGAAATAGGTTTTTACGAAGGCAACATCTTCTGCGCCATTGTTGTATTAGTGCTCGACACAGGGGGAATGTTCCGGGAATTATTATTTCCGTGATGTGTCTTACCTAATACTGGTTGTAGATACATAGATGGAAGGTTCTAGATCCTTCTAGAGGTAGTAGGATCCTATTAGATGTCTTACCTTATCTAGAAATCATATGTATGGAAGGACTCTCATTGTAATGCCTATATAAAGGCCCCTATCAGTGTTATGAATACAATTGATCGACTCGTATTTACAGTCTTTTACTTTCTCCTGAAACATGACTAAAGTTCTTAACTAGTTTTTAGATAATTAAGCAAGAGTTATCAAATAGGGGACAAGTATCATCTTATCGAAATATCTTACCATTTATAAATAAATTAATTAGTGGTCTTATTATAATTAGAAAATTGATAACAACAGGGGCAAAAAACATCTAAAAAATAATCAAATTGGAATGAGCCTTTATGAAGGACGTTAAAATAAATTACAAGTTCAAAAACTAATAATTTATTTTTTAAGAGATATCTAAAACTAACTCTAATCATATAATGCTACAAATATTAAAATTTAGTAGAAATAATATAGATCTCATTTTTTTGTACACCTGTGTGATATGGACCAAAATGAGATGTTAATCAATATAAGTATATATTTAATTTTTTTTTAAACAGTTAACTGAATATAAAACTTAAAAAATAAAATGATTCAATAACTAATCATCAGCATAGATACTTTTTTGACTGATTTGAACAAAAATCTAAAATATTAGCACAAAAATATTTTATCTAGTGTATGTTAAAAGATAAAAAGATCAAAATATAAATTGGTTTGAAACATCTTTTTAAGAAACATATACAAAGTATCTAAAATAATTCATATATTTTCAAATCACAACATAAGGAAATACAACTCAATTTAGGAATAAATCATAATATATATATATATATATATTATATATATATATAATATTTACAATAGATTTAAGTTGATCTAAAATACTTGTTCAAGATTGATTCTGACAAAGATTTAATCTTTTGTGTTGTAACCATATCCTTCAACTTGCCTGTGCCCATTAGCTCGTCCAAATGACCACCTTCTTGTTGAACCCAAAACATTTCCAACTTGTCGAGTAAGCTTAAAGCTTCTTCACATGAAATTGTTTGTACTTCTATGCTATCATCCTCCGGATTATTTTCCTCATTTTCTTGCCTAATTCCTAAGTTTACAACATATTACATACATATATTTACTAATTATAATATTTATATATTATACATGCACTTTAAAATTTAAAAAAAAAATCTTCTTAAAACTCTATTTAGGAATAACCTCCATTTAGGAATATTTTTTTATGTTCCCAAGGATATGACTTTAGAGATGTTTTACTGTAATCGGAAATGTAGCACCTGTTGTAAATTGGTTTTAGAAAAATGAGTTTTAACTCAATTTAAAACCAATTTAATAATGATAAAATATTTAATTCTTGGGAATTAAATAATAAATTGTGAATCTACGCTTCGAGAAGATGAACGTATGATTTTTTTTTCTCAAAATCGATTTTCGGTGAGTGGGAAATAAATGATTAAAGTTGGAATTTAATTGAAAAGGTGAAGAGTTAACGAGGTTTGAAAACCCATCTGATATTTGGTCTGGAACCTGTCTGATCTGGAACCTGTCTGATCTGGGACCTGTCTGATCTGGGACCTGTCTGATCTGGAACCTGTCTGATCTGGAACCTGTCTGATCTGGAACCTGTCTGATCTGGAAGGTGTCTGATCTAGAAGATGTCTGATCTAAAAGCTGTCTGATCTGATAGTTGGGCTGAAAGCTGTCTGATCTGATATTTGGGCTGAACCCATCTGATCTGATATTTGAGGCTGAACCCATCTGGTCTGATATTTGGGGCTGAACCTATCTGATATGATATTTGGGGCAGAACCCATCTGATCTGATATTTTGTCTCGTCTGAAATGAAGCAGGTTGAGAACTTGCGTCTAAAATATGGCTCTTCACATTCCATAATGTAACGTCTGAATTAAATGAGAATATTTATGGAGTTTTAATTTGTTGTAAGTCCCCAATTTATGGAGATTTAATTTGTTGTAACTCTTGAGCCGGAGGATTAGAGAGAATTAATGGCACTTTAATTTGTTGTAACTCCCCACCTGATGGAGTGGAATTGGACCCTATAAAAGGGGGTCTTATGCATTTCATTTCATACAATCAGAACATAGAAAAAAATACAAGCATACCACATATTGTAGCATATTTTTCTCTTGTTTCGTGCTCAGTTTCCAGCACTTGAACGTTCGCCGGAGTTCTGAGTTTTGGAGAGCACCTAACTCAGAAACATATAGCAGTTGTATCTTGGGGACATATTGCCTGAGCCGTCTGCTCTTATACGGGGGCAAAATTGTCTTACGGAAAGAGTTATCTCGCCTATGCTAAAATTGTAATTTTAATTCAGCTTTTTAATTTATTAAGATTGTAATAGATTGTCTTTCTTTATAATTTTATTCTAATTACATTGTTGGAAATTCACTGTGAACCAACAGCATCATCAAAATAAACTACTACTTGTGAGGTGAATTCATATACATAATTGTTCTGTCACCTTACGGTTAGGAACAAGAATGAAGAGTAATCTCTTTTATATATTGGGTTATACTTTAAGAGCTCGATTTATCAGCGTGACCAATTATATGCGGCTATTTTCGAGCAATTAATAAAAAATAATTAAAAAAATTAATTTGCAACGATGATAAATTAAAAAACAATAGAAGGAATAATATTAATTATAAATAAGTATTTAATAAATAAATTGCTATATTTAATAATTTATCTTTTATTAATTAAAGCACTTGTCAACAATTTGTTTTTTCGATTAAAGCACTAGTCAACTTAAAGCTGGCGATCTCTAAAATTGCATTTTTCTTTTTTTGTAAAGACATTTTTTTTTTTGATAATTCCCATTGCACATTTTTCCGTCTTTCCGACTCAAAAGTTAAAATATTAGAGGCTTATTATAACTACTACAATATGTTCAACGAAATTATAATAATTTTTGTGTTTTATCATTTGAAAAATCCATATAAAAATTAATTCATTAGCTTTATAGTATTATAACATTTTATAGTGTCAATTAGTCACGGGAAGAAAATTGATATATTAATATATATTTAAGTCAATAAATTTAGATGGTATTTGGTAGAGCTTCTCTCTCTTATTAAATACATCCTTACCAAACTTGAGACATTTGTAGGTGGCTGATAGTTGATCGTACAGTTATTAGCTGTTACTCGATTGTGTTAATTTTATTTGATCAGCTGATTATAAGAATATATTTGATAAAAATTAAGCTGTTTGCATTAGTTGTTAACGCATAAAAAGACTTTTAAATACACCAATTATATATTAGTTTTTTGTTTTTGATGATAATATTATATTTATAATTAACAGACAAATGATTAAAATATATAATATTTTGAAAACATACTCGATAGTCATATACCAACAATATATATAATAATAAATTATATACTAGAAGTATATTTAATAATAATATAGGAAAAATATATTTAACAATAAATAATATACCAACAAATAACTGAACTCAATAAATTCTTCCAACCCCTGGTAAATATCTTTATTATATATTTTAATTTGTAAAACCTCTAAATTCTAATATTATCAAACCCTACTCTTATTGAGCCCATTTTTTAACTGAAAAAAAAATAGACCCACGACTTGCTACAAGTTTGCAATTTAAAGAATCATGAATATCCCTCAGGTTCTTCAGAATACATAAGGCCCAATTTTGGAACAAAATTAACTTATTTTATTCTAGTGGTCAAATAAGTACAATACTTAAAACTTCTCGTACAAGGTTTTTAATCAACCTATCATACTATTTACATATCAATCAAACAGTCCAATACAAAATTCTCAAAGAATTACAAAAGGAGTGCATCTTTGGTGAAAAATAGCATCTAGCAAGAGTAATCTGTAAAACTTCCCTCAGTATACTGTTTGCATCTCTCCTTTTGGTCTGGAAGATTCTGAGGTTTCTTTCTTTCCAAACTGCATATATCAGTTCAGTAACTACAACCTTCAGAAATCTTGTTATTGCTCTCTTTCCTTTGATATATGAGTACAAGTTTGACAGGTTAGCACAAGGCTGCACTGTCAGCCGCATTCCAGCAAGAGCAACTCTCATAATGGTTTGAACAAAGGAGCAAGTGAAGAAAAGATGCACACAAGTCTCATCATATTCCTCACACACACATCACACAACTAGACTCCACCTGTATCTTCATTTTTAGGATCATGTCTCTAGTTGCAAGTCTTTCCTGTAGAGTAAGCCACATTATGAACTGAGATTTTGGTGTTGCCATATTATCAAGTGTTGGTTTATTTACCATGTTTTGAATCTCCCGTATGAGCTGCAAATCTGAGAAGAACAAAGTAGGAAACAGATTCGTTAATAACGAAAACATTGAATAATATATATATATATTGTAATATCCGCATTTTTCTTTCCCTTGTATTTTCATTTTTGGTGTACTTCTCGATCGTAGTGACCCTCGTGTACCTTTCAGTGTGTCCTTCCTGTCAACTGTTGAACTGTATTCTCGTTATTGTTGTGCGGAACCGCCGTTTCGGGGTTGCCGTGAATCCATTTCGTGTTATTGGTTCCCAAATATTGATTCCTATCGTTTTTATTCTCTTTCCGGATCATTTTTATCATTTTGGGACCCAAAAGGGGTGTGGGCCGCGGCACAAGGTGTGTGCGCCGCGGCACACAAATTTCTCCAGTTGTTGGTCGAGCGAACTGTACTGTGTGCCGCGGCACACCCATCCGGTGCCGCGGCACACCCGTCCGGTGCCGCGGCACACCCATGTGACATCTGCGACCAAAACCCGATTGTACCGGGTGCCGCGGCACACGCAGGCGGTGCCGCGGCACACTGCCGAACCCTGGGAGCGAATTTTTGGCTTGTGCCGCGGCACACCAAGCGGTCAACTGTATAATCTCGTTCTTATTAGACGAGATCGGCCATTTCCTTCATTTTTCACCTGCGCGAGAGAGAGAGAGAACATAGGGGGAGAACTTCTCAAGCATTCGTCATTTGGGGGTTGATTTTCATTATTCTCCTTCGGTTGTGAGGCCCGGATAATCAATCTAACGCGCGTTCTACGGATCTTAGTACTTGAATCTCCAAAGGTAATATCTCTTAGAACCCTATTTTCGATTAATTTGGGGGTTTTGGGTTTTTCTTCCGATTCGTTCCGTTTTGTTGGTGGATTCATGATGTATACGATTAATATTGTTAGTACCTTTAGTTTTCCTACGGATTCATGGATATTATGTGGATTTTTACGGAATCGAGAGGGTTTGGTTGTGGTCCGCCCTCGTTGTTATTTTTGGTACGAATATACATGAATCGTAGGCGGGTTTTCGGGTGTATTCCATTTCCATATTCGTCTAGAGTTGGTTGTGATTGTGTTATTCGAATCGTTAGGTTCATTTCTGTAATACCCGCGAATTTATATTATTATTATTAACAGTATTAATATCACTGTTAATATTATTAGTATTATTGGTAGTAGTGTTAATAATATTTTATATACATATTTAATCAACGTTAAGCCAAGACTCAAATATTTAAAATTTGTATAGCCCAATTATATACTAATTAAGTGGCCAATTATTTAAAAATCTAACTCCAGCCCAATTGTATGCAATATATTATAATTCATACCATTAAATTACCATGTCCAATACCTTATTTCTCAGCCCAACCCTACAATTATACATATAGATTTGGATTTAAGTACAAATTGGGCCCAATCATTCAAATTTAATTTTTAACTCAAACCCATTTCATATTCCAAAAGAACCGATTTATATTCTTCTCACCTGGAGAAGAAGGCGTTACATCTTCTGCCATTTATCATGAACGTTTCAAGAGTTTTGATTACAAAATTTATTATACAGTTACTTCTACAAATGCTATATATACCTAAACTCAAACCTTGAAAAAAAAAATATATAATAAAGAAAACAGAAGCTGAAGGAATAATTCGAGGTAAGAACTCCGATTGTTTTTTTTCCTCTTTACAGAATCTTTCCTTCCTTCAATATATATATATATATATATATATATATATATATATATATATATATATATATATAAGAGAGAGATGAACAGCAGCGGCGATTCACTATCGCCGCCGCATCGCCGCCTCGCCGCAAATCCGCGGCCAACCACCCAAATGCCTGAACATCCCGAACTGAAAAAAAAAAACCACCATTTCCATCGCCCTTACCGCCACCACCGCCGCCAGAGGTGCAGGACCGAAAATTTTTGGTCCACCTCGAGTCCGATCGCGCAGCCCTTCGGTGGATGTGGTTGTGGATGTGTGTAAATGTGTGCGTGAGTTTTTTTGGGAAAAAAAAAAAGAAAAAAAAAAGAAGAAAAAGGCTGAAGAAGAGCGGGAGAAGAGGGAGAGAAGAGAGAGGGGGCGGTGGGTGGAATGAAATGGGTGAATTGACCTAGTGTTGGTTATATATCAACAACTTTCATCTAAATCTCAATTCAACCCCCTTAATTCTTTTATCTTTTAATTTTACCCATGTTTAATTTCTATCATCTCAAATACATCTTTTTAATATCAAATTCAAATGTTTTAATTTAGTTTATATTATTATATTTTCATACTTTAATAATAATATTAAATTATTTTATTGTAGATAACGACGAGAACTTTCGGGCCTAAGATTTTCGAGTCAAGCATTCATACTTAGTCAAGCGCTGCATTTGAGGTGGGGTTTTTATTTTCACTTATTTTCTACAAAATTACATGTCTCGTATGTATATTACATGTTATTTGGCATATATTATTATGATGTGATTTATCATGTCATACAGACAGAACAGAAAAATTGTACTTTCAGTACACAGAACATTTAGCCTTCGGGCTCAGTTAGCCTTCGGGCTCAGATCGCCTCCGGGCTCCGAGTACTCCGTGTAGAAATACACGTAAAAACAGAACAGAAATATTTATGTGTTCAATTTTCGTGATATATTCATATGCGACATGTATAGCCTCACTAAGCTCAAGCTTACCCCGAATTTTTAAAATGTTTTCAGGTTAATGAAGCGGGCGTGGTACTGGTGGAGGATGGTATCATAATTATCGAACTCTTAATATTATTAATTATATTTTAATTTACGAAGAATACTTTAAATTGTAATTTGAATATTTTGCGAACATTAGCAATTGCCTTATTTTCTATAGATGACGAATGTTGGTATAATCTTACGTATTTAGACGTAGTATAAATTCCGTACTTAATATTTTGATTGCATTTTAAATTGGAGTTCCCGTTAATTCCTTAAACTTATTTAATCACTAAAAGTTGACTTTGAATTTTTGTAAAAAGAAAACATATAGTCCATCTTCTAAATGATATTTATGTGATATTATATATAGCTTCCGCATATTATTATTTTATTCAAAGTAAAATTTTAATTTAAGATAATTAAAAAAAAATATGGATGTTTTCAAGATTTAAATATTAAAAATTAGGATGTTACATTGTGGTATCAGAGGAGTTTATGATTCTGCATACTCTTCTATATGAAAATATTATTCAGTAATACCATTCCACGGTACTTTCACTTTCAACAGTACATATTTTAATTCAGAAATTCAGACATGCATATATCTTGAATTATTCTCATTTTTGTAAATTTGGGGATATGCTTGATTACTCAGTTAATATTATTGTTCGATATTATTTGTATATTGGCCAATGCATTTACACATTAGAGAATAATTCATGTGAGTAGATGGCTCGCACGAGATTAACTGCTAGGAAATCAACTCCATGTTCATTGGTGTTGAGAAGCACGAGAGTTCGGAATTTTCGAGAATACCAAAGGCCAGACCATCACGACATAGGCGATCATATTAACACTATGGCGAGAAAGTTCGTACGTGTTAGGCGGGATGGAGTTTCCGACTACCTTGCCGTTGTAAAGCTTATGGAGACTCTTCCCCCTGCTTGGAGCCTACGAGCTAGGGCGCTACTCTTAAATTTGGTGGACTTTACCTCGACCTCAGATACACCAGTGATCGATTTTGTGGAGTTCTCGGCCGAGCTACATCGAATGTGGCTCCGAGAACGCTGTGGTCTGGATGATGTTTCCGACAGTGATGAAGCGGAAGAAGAAGATCCAAGCGAAGATGCTAGTGTGGCTTCGGCATCTTCGGCATGAATTCAAACTAAGTTATAATTTATATTGGAGAATAAAATACGACTATTTAGTATTAATTGTCGTAGGTTGGGTATCCCGGTATTTTTAATAATCTTAATTATGATTACAACATTGTACTTTATTTCCCATTTAAAATAATTATACAAATAATAGTGGGATTATATTTCACATGTATTTATTTTATTTTTTTTCTTTTCAGTCACGAATATGGCCTATATTCACAAAAATTTTGCAATAATATATAGACGTAGAATCTTACCAGTAATCACAATTTTGAACATTAGGAAAATGTTTCCAAGGAGGCCACGCACTGGAAGAGGAGGAAACGAAGGTGCTATGAATAGAGGGCATAGAGAACGAGAAAACAACGCTGAGATACCTGCCGTAAATCAATACCCAGTGGTGGAGCAATTCCGTCGCTTCGGACCCCCAGCATTCACTGGAAATGAAGAACCTACTTTCGTGGAAGAATGGATTCGATCGTTAGAACGAACTCTTAGGCTGATTGGATGCACAGATGCACAACGAGTAATTTGTGCTGAATATCAGCTTACAGAAGGAGCCGACCGTTGGTATGAGAGCTACTGGAGGACTCGGCCAGAAGAGGAGCGTGCAGCCCTAACTTGGAATGAGTTCAAGGTTATAATCAGAGAACAGTATTACCCGAGGCATTATCGTGAACAAAAACAGCGGGAATTTTGGGATCTCAAGCAAGAAGGAATGTCTGTGACTGAATATGAACGGAAATTTACCGCATGAGCCAATTTGCGACACGTTTTGTGTCCACTGACATAGAAAAATCTCGCAAGTTCCTGGTGTTGGAACATTTTGTTCCATACATAAATTAAAAGTGTTTTGATGATTAATGTTGATAAGCAAAACAAAACAACAAAGAGACGAAGCAAAGCATCGAAGGAATCGAAGTACAAAAAGCTGGAAAATCTCAAAGCTAACGTACGTAACAAGGGTATGTTAACGTACGTAATATGGGAAAGCTAACGTACGTAATGGAGGATTGAATAACGTACGTAAAGGAGTTCAAACAAGTGAACGTTGGAGAAGTCAAAGTCAGCAAAGCATCCAACGGATATATGACGTCAGCAGTGACGTAATGTTAACGTACGTAACAAAGGAAAGGCTATCGTACGTAACTCAAAGTTACGAATCTCACTGGACTGAAACTGGACTAGGCTAACGTACGTAACCTAGGGAGGTTAACGTACGTAATGAAGCTTACGTACGTAATATGAATGTGATAGCGTACGTAAAGCAGTGTGCAGCAGCTAACGGCTAGTTTGATCATGAAGCCTATAAATACCATCCCTATGGTATTGTTTGAGTACAACAACCTTGAGCAAATTGTCTATACTTGTGATATTATTACACACATTCTTGTTGTTGATATTGAGCTTAATTGTAAGTGTTTGAGTGAGAATTCACGAAAACATACACGAGTGGTAAAAGAAAAGATACGATTGGATTCGGTGTTATTAGGATCAAGGATCCGGCATTATTAGAATCGCAATCGATATCTAAGTGAGGTTTATCTAGTACCAATAGAAAGCTAGAGCGGTTGATTCCTTGTCCGATAGAAAAGGAAAACGGTTTAACTTGGACCGACGCAAAGACAAGTACGAGTGGTTTATCACGGACCGATAGAAGACGTGATTGTAAACGGTTATACCTCGACCGATTGAAGAGAGGCGAAGAGGTTGCTATCTTTAACCTATTGAAAAAGATAAAGAGAGGACGTAGGCTCGTTTATAGCCGAACCTCTATAAATCCTCGTGTCCTTTATTTTCCGCACCTTTTATTTACGCTTCCGCAAACGGCGCAAATATCCGAATCGGTACCCAACAATTGGTATCAGAGCCGTACTCCAATACGCGGCTTAACATCCGAGGAGAAAAGATCCAAAAATGGCGTTTCAATTCTCTCCAGTCGAAGGCCTTGCTCTCAACCGACCACCATTCTTTGATGGCTCAAATTATTTGACGTGGAAGAAGAAGATGTCAATATTCATCCGAGCATACGACATTGAAATTTGGAAGATTATTTGCCTTGGCCCGAAAGTTCCAATCAAATCCGACGGTACGCTCAAATCTTTCGAAGAATACGACGATGCCGATTGGAAAAATGACCATCTAAATTGTAAGGCTACTCAACTCTTATTTTGTGCCTTAAATCCGGAAGAGGTCAATCGAATCTCATCGTGTGAGAGTGCGAAAGAAATATGGAAAATTCTAGAAATCACACACGAAGGGACGACTCAAGTCAAGGAGACGAAGATAAATATGCTTCTCCATGACTATGAGTTATTCATGATGAAGGGTGACGAGTCCATCACCAATATGCTCGACCGATTCTCGGTCATCACCAATGGACTAGCTTCGTTTGGCAAACCATTATCTAGTAGTGAAAAAGTTAAGAAAATTTTACGATCACTACCTAGCGAATGGGACGGCACCGTGACCGCAATTATGGAATCTAAAGATCTCAACACGCTTGATTTTAGCGCCCTCGTTGGTTCGCTAATTAATTATGAGATCGTGTTAAAATCACGAAGTGTCAAGCCGAAACCGAAAGAAAAATCGTTAGCCATGAAGGCTAAGATGTCGAAAAAGAAAGAAGAAATCCCGGTGGAGGAAAGCGACGAAGAAGCGGCATATTATGCCAAGAATATTAATAAATTCCAAACTTTATTAAACCGGAGGAAGAAGGATATCTCGAGCGAATCTAAGAAGTTCGACAATTCTTGTCGACTATGTGGAAAACCAGGCCACTTCGCTAAGCATTGCCGTGCCAAACCCAAGAAGGAGGTCCTCGTGGCAACATGGAGCGATGAAGACGAAGAAGATGATTTCATCAATCAAAATAATCTCGCTCTCATGGCCCGAAGTTCGTTCGACGACAGCGACGTCGAAAGCCAGGTTAGTACATCCTCCCGTGATGAATTATTTGATGCATTTGAGTTATTACATACGGATTTCCAAAATGCTTTATCGGAAAATAAATCCCTTAAGTCTAAAATTAAATTCTTGGAAATTGAAAATTCCAAAATTATCGAGAAGGGAAAATTTGTCGAAATCGATCATTCAAAGTGTATTGAAAATGAAAATATTTTGAAGAATGATCTCGCTAAAATCCAAACCGAGCTTAAATCTTTGACAAAGAAATTCTCGTACGGAAACGAGAAATTTGAACAAATGCTTGGTGTTCAAAAATTTACTTTGAATAAAGAGGGGTTAGGATTCAAACCACGTTCGAAAAACGAATCCGTTAATTTTAAAATACCCCATTGCGAAAAGTGTTTGAAAATCGGGCATCATATTTCAAGTTGCAAAAGCCCGAAGCGGACGATAAAAATTAAGAAAATTTGGGTTCCTAAAGGAACAATGGTTTCAAATACCGTCTATGTTTCCAAACAAAAACCAACTATAGGTTGGATCCCCAAAAATTGATTTTTTGTATTTTACTCAGGGGGAGTATTTTTTTAAAAAGGGGAGATAATATTTTCAGGGGGAGTTTTTACCCTTTATGCATTTATTTATCATAAATTAGTATCATGCATATTTTATATTTTGGTATTATTTCAATTGATATTTTATCCACTTTTTGATGAATACAAAAAGGGGGAGAGATAGGAGAATGGAGAAATAAGTCGAAAATGTGATTAACCGTGAAAGGGGGAGAAAAATCGAAGAAAATCGATTGCATTCAAAGAGAATTAGAAAAACGAAGGAGTTGAAGAAAAATGAGGAGAGGTCGAAAAGACGATATTAATTCGAAAAATTCAAAAAGTTAAAGGTAAAGGAGAAAGAAGGAGTCGAAAAAGAAATGGGAGAAGATTCTAACGAAACGGACAAAGTCGAAAACTTTGGTCTGTAAAGATATACATATATTTGTATTTTTGCAGGAAAATCCCATTGTCGGAGTGTTGTTTTGTAATCATCAAAAAGGGGGAGATTGTTGGAACATTTTGTTCCATACATAAATTAAAAGTGTTTTGATGATTAATGTTGATAAGCAAAACAAAACAACAAAGAGACGAAGCAAAGCATCGAAGGAATCGAAGTACAAAAAGCTGGAAAATCTCAAAGCTAACGTACGTAACAAGGGTATGTTAACGTACGTAATATGGGCAAGCTAACGTACGTAATGGAGGATTGAATAACGTACGTAAAGGAGTTCAAACAAGTGAACGTTGGAGAAGTCAAAGTCAGCAAAGCATCCAACGGATATATGACGTCAGCAGTGACGTAATGTTAACGTACGTAACAAAGTAAAGGCTATCGTACGTAACTCAAAGTTACGAATCTCACTGGACTGAAACTGGACTAGGCTAACGTACGTAACCTAGGGAGGTTAACGTACGTAATGAAGCTTACGTACGTAATATGAATGTGATAGCGTACGTAAAGCAGTGTGCAGCAGCTAACGGCTAGTTTGATCATGAAGCCTATAAATACCATCCCTATGGTATTGTTTGAGTACAACAACCTTGAGCAAATTGTCTATACTTGTGATATTATTACACACATTCTTGTTGTTGATATTGAGCTTAATTGTAAGTGTTTGAGTGAGAATTCACGAAAACATACACGAGTGGTAAAAGAAAAGATACGATTGGATTCGGTGTTATTAGGATCAAGGATCCGGCATTATTAGAATCGCAATCGATATCTAAGTGAGGTTTATCTAGTACCAATAGAAAGCTAGAGCGGTTGATTCCTTGTCCGATAGAAAAGGAAAACGGTTTAACTTGGACCGACGCAAAGACAAGTACGAGTGGTTTATCACGGACCGATAGAAGACGTGATTGTAAACGGTTATACCTCGACCGATTGAAGAGAGGCGAAGAGGTTGCTATCTTTAACCTATTGAAAAAGATAAAGAGAGGACGTAGGCTCGTTTATAGCCGAACCTCTATAAATCCTCGTGTCCTTTATTTTCCGCACCTTTTATTTACGCTTCCGCAAACGGCGCAAATATCCGAATCGGTACCCAACACCTGGATGGTCTCCGTCCAGGGATAAGGCATATTCTCAAGAGCCACGGTGATTTATCTTATGCAGAAACTGTCAAGAGAGCTCAAGAGATTTCCTCAAGTCAGGATATGGACCGTAAACAGGTTGAGAGCTCTGGTAAGAGGAAGTGGCAGGGCCCTAACCAAGGTAAGACTGGGAGTCAGAATGCCAGTCAAGTCCAGAGTAAGCAAGGCAGAATTGAAGGAAAAGCGAAGCCCAACGTCAAGGCCGAGAAACCTTCATGTGCAAATTGCGAAAAGAATCATGGGGGAGTATGCCTGGCGGGTCAGGGAAAATGTTATCGATGCAAGCAATCAGGGCATACATCTTATGATTGCCCAGTCGGAAAAGAAGGTCAGACTTCCGGGGGTAGGGCACGAGTGTTTGCCATGAGCCTGAAAGATGCTGAAGGAAACCCAGATACAATGACAGGTATGTTGACAGTATTTAATATAACTGCATTAGTACTTTTTGATACTGGCGCTACCCATTCATTCATGTCTAAGAAGTTTCATGCTCTAACTGGAAGTAAAGACATCAGAGTAAAAGAACCATTAGAGGTTAGCGTACCATCCGGTAAAATAATATGTGCTGATTCTATGGTTAGAAATACACCTATAGATTTGAATGAGAATAACTTGGATGCGGATCTATACGTGATTAATATGAAAGACTTCGACATAATCCTTGGGATGGATTGGTTGAGAAAGTACCGAGCTATCATTAAATGTTATGAGAGAGAAATAACCCTAGTCTTGCCTGGGAATAAGGAGACTACGTTTTTCGGAGCAAAGACTTGTACCTCACATAGATTTATATCAGCCATGAAAGCAATTAAATTGCTTAAAAGAGGCAAATGTCAAGGATACCTGGTGAACATAGTTGGTACAGAAAGACAAGAATTGTCAGTCTCAGATGTATCAATTGTGAAGGAATTTCCAGATGTGTTTCCTGAAGATTTGCCAGGAATTCCACCTGATAGACAAGTAGAGTTCACAATTGACTTGATACCTGGAGCAGCACCGGTATCAAAGGCTCCCTATCGGATGGCGCCAAAAGAATTGCAGGAATTGAAGGTTCAACTGCAGGAGTTGTTGGACTTAAATTTTATTCGTCCAAGTGTTTCCCCATGGGGAGCACCGGTTCTTTTTGTCAAGAAGAAAGACGGTACATTAAGGATGTGTATCGATTATCGTGAGTTAAATCGACTCACAATTAAAAATAAGTATCCATTGCCAAGGATCGAGGATTTATTTGACCAACTTAGAGGAGCAGGAATTTTCTCTAAGATTGACCTGAGATCGGGATATCATCAATTGAAAATAAAGGAGGATGATATTTCTAAGACGGCCTTTCGGACAAGATATGGACACTACGAATTTGTAGTAATGCCCTTTGGACTAAGTAATGCCCCAGCCGTATTTATGGATTTGATGAATCGAGTATTTCACCAATACTTGGATAAATTCGTTATTGTATTCATTGATGATATTTTGGTGTATTCTAAGGATGAGAAACAGCATGAGGAACATTTAAGAATAGTATTGGAGACTCTTCGCAATGAGAAATTATACGCGAAGTTTAAGAAATGTGAGTTTTGGATTGATCGAGTAGTATTTCTCGGTCATGTGGTGACCGCTCAAGGGATTGAAGTCGATCCACAAGATCGAAGCGATAAATAAGCTTGGGAAGCACCTACGAATGCAAATGAAGTTCGAAGTTTCCTAGGTTTAGCGGTTACTACAGGAGATTTATCGAGGGTTTCTCAAAGATAGCAGCACCTATGACGAAGTTGACTCGAAAAGGGGAGAAATTCTTATGGAATGATAAGTGTGAATCGAGTTTCCAAGAATTAAAGAAAAGGTTGACGACAGCACCTGTGTTAACGATTCCAGACCCTACCAAAGACTTTGTAATATACGGTGATGCGTCAAGCAAGGTCTTGGATGTGTTCTCGATGCAAAGATGGCAAGGTGGTTGCATACGCCTCCAGCAGCCTTAAACAACATGAGTTAAATTACCCTACTCATGATCTAGAATTAGCCGCTGTAGTTCATGCGCTAAAGATTTGGAGGCATTACTTGTACGGAGGAAAGTGTGAAATTTTTACCGATCATAAAAGTTTGAAGTATTTGTTTACTCAGAAGGAGCTAAACATGAGGCAAAGAAGGTGGCTTGAGTTGGTGAAAGATTATGATTGCACAATCCAGTATCATCCAGGCAAGGCCAACGTAGTTGCAGATGCCTTAAGTCGCAAGACGAGAGGAGAATTGTGCAATATGATCACTACTCAGAGCAACTCATTCAAGATTTTTCGAGATTGAATATTGAAGTTGTTAGACCAAAGGGAACAACATCAATTTTATCACTCTAGTGGTTCAACCAACCTTACGGGAAAGAATTAAGAGAGCTCAATCCCAGGATGAGATATTAAGTAGAATGAAAGAGTTGGCCATATCTGCATAATAAGGGTTTTGGATTAGCAAGTGACGGAACCTTGATGTACGAAGAGAGAATTTGTGTACCCAGAGATTAGAAAATGAAAAAGGAAATTTTAATCGAGGCTCACAAGACGCCATATACCGCCCACCCAGCAAGATGCGAAAATGTACCAAGATCTCAAGAAAATGTTTTGGTGGAAAGGAATGAAGAATGATATAGGGAAATTTGTGGAGAGTTGTTTGACTTGTCAACAAGTCAAGGCCGAACATCAACGACCATCAGGATTACTCAAACCACTTGAAATTCCAGAATGGAAGTGGGAACATATAGCCATGGATTTCGTAGTTGGTCTACCCACAACAGTTAAAGGAAATACTGCGGTTTGGGTGATTGTCGACAGAATGACAAAATCTGCTCATTTTCTGCCAATAAAGATGATGTTTAAGATGAATCAGTTCGCACAAATGTATATCAAGGAGATAGTGAGATTACATGGAATTCCGACATCAATAGTGTCAGATAGAGACCCTCGTTTTACTTCAAGATTTTGGAGAAGTTTGCATGAAGCTATGGGAACAAAGTTAAATTTCAGCACTGCTTACCATCCTCAAACAAATGGTCAAACGGAGCGAACAAATCAAATCCTTGAAGATATGCTGAGAGCATGCATACTGGATGCAAATGGTGATTGGGAATCACTGCTACCTTTGGTAGAATTTGCCTACAATAATAGTTATCAAGCCACAATTGGGATGGCACCATACGAAGCTCTATATGGAAGAAAATGCAGATCTCCATTGTATTGGGATGAAATTGGAGAAAGAAAAGTATTGGGACCTGAGTTAGTTGAGGAAACAGTCAGAAAAATTAAGATGATCCGAGAGAGAATTAAAATCGCTCAGGACCGACAGAAGTCATATGCTGATAAGCGTAGAAAGGAGTTACATTTTGATGTGGGAGATAAAGTATTTTTAAAGGTGGCCCCAATAAAAGGAATTTTTCGGTTTGGTAAAAAGGGAAAACTCCGACCGAGATTTGTCGGACCATTTGAAATTCTTGAACGAATTGGAGATTTAGCATACCGTCTCGCTTTACCACCCGAATTTGCTTCAGTACACAATGTATTCCATGTCTCTATGCTCAGAAAATATGCACATGATCCGAGTCATGTAATCAGCTACACGAATCTGAACGTTAACAGAGATTTAACGTATGAGGAGCTACCGAGTGCAATACTCGAGAAGAAAATTCTCAAATTGAGAAACAAAGATATCACATTGATTAAAGTGCAGTGGAATCGTCATAGTAAAGACGAAGCTACTTGGGAGCGCGAGGAAGAGTTTCGAGCTCGTTATCCTGATTTTTATAATCAAGGTATGATACTAATTTTCGAGGACGAAAATTTTTCAACGAGGGTAGAATGTAATACCCGCGAATTTATATTATTATTATTAACAGTATTAATATCACTGTTAATATTATTAGTATTATTGGTAGTAGTGTTAATAATATTTTATATACATATTTAATCAACGTTAAGCCAAGACTCAAATATTTAAAATTTGTATAGGCCAATTATATACTAATTAAGTGGCCAATTATTTAAAAATCTAACTCCAGCCCAATTGTATGCAATATATTATAATTCATACCATTAAATTACCATGTCCAATACCTTATTTCTCAGCCCAACCCTACAATTATACATATAGATTTGGATTTAAGTACAAATTAGGCCCAATCATTCAAATTTAATTTTTAACTCAAACCCATTTCATATTCCAAAAGAACCGATTTATATTCTTCTCACCTGGAGAAGAAGGCGTTACATCTTCTGCCATTTATCATGAACGTTTCAAGAGTTTTGATTACAAAATTTATTATACAGTTACTTCTACAAATGCTATATATACCTAAAATCAAACATTGAAAAAAAAATATATAATAAAGAAAACAAGTCAAGGAATAATTCGAGGTAAGAACTCCGATTGTTTTTTTTCCTCTTTACAGAATCTTTCCTTCCTTCAATATATATATATATATATATATATATATATATAAGAGAGAGATGAACAGCAGCGGCGATTCACTATCGCCGCCGCATCGCGCCGCCGCAAATCCGCGCCAACCACCCAAATGCCCGAACATCCCGAATCAAAAAAACCACCATTTCCATCGCCCTTACCGCCACCACCGCCGCAGAGGTGCAGACCGAATTTTGGTCCACCTCGAGTCCGATCGCGCAGCCCTTCGGTGGATGTGGTTGTGGATGTGTGTAAATGTGTGCGTGAGTTTTTTTGGGAAAAAAAAAAGAAAAAAAGAAGAAGAAAAAGGCTGAAGAAGAGCGGGAGAAGAGGGAGAGAAGAGAGAGGGGGCGGTGGGTGGAATGAAATGGGTGAATTGACCTAGTGTTGGTTATATATCAACAACTTTCATCTAAATCTCAATTCAACCCCCTTAATTCTTTTATCTTTTAATTTTACCCATGTTTAATTTCTATCATCTCAAATACATCTTTTTAATATCAAATTCAAATGTTTTAATTTAGTTTATATTATTATATTTTCATACTTTAATAATAATATTAAATTATTTTATTGTAGATAACGACGAGAACTTTCGGGCCTAAGATTTTCGAGTCACGCATTCATACTTAGTCAAGCGCTGCATTTGAGGTGGGGTTTTTATTTTCACTTATTTTCTACAAAATTACATGTCTCGTATGTATATTACATGTTATTTGGCATATATTATTATGATGTGATTTATCATGTCATACAGACAGAACAGAAAAATTGTACTTTCAAGATACGTAACATTTAGCCTCTGGGCTCGCTTAGCCTTCGGCTCGGATCGCCTCCGGCTCCGAGTACTCCGTGTAGAAATACACGTAAAAACAGTAATGTAAATATTTATGTGTTCAATTTTCGTGATATATTCATATGCGACATGTATAGCCTCACTAAGCTCAAGCTTACCCCGAATTTTTAAAATGTTTTCAGATTAATGAAGCGGGCGTGGTACTGGTGGAGGATGGTATCATAATTATCGAACTCTTAATATTATTAATTATATTTTAATTTACGAAGAATATTTTAAATTGTAATTTGAATATTTTGCGAACATTAGCAATTGCCTTATTTTCTATAGATGACGAATGTTGGTATAATCTTACGTAATTAGACGTAGTATAAATTCCGTACTTAATATTTTGATTGCATTTTAAATTGGAGTTCCCGTTAATTCCTTAAACTTATTTAATCACTAAAAGTTGACTTTGAATTTTTGTAAAAAGAAAACATATAGTCCATCTTCTAAATGATATTTATGTGATATTATATATAGCTTCCGCATATTATTATTTTATTCAAAGTAAAATTTTAATTTAAGATAATTTAAAAAAAAAAAATGGATGTTTTCAAGATTTAAATATTAAATAAAATTAGGATGTTACAATTTCCGCCGGTTCCTCGCGGTCGTGTTCGATTCTTCCTTTCCGTTCGTATCACCGTCTATTAACCGAGGCAAGTATCCTTATGAACTTACAATCTTGACATAGTAGTATTGTATTAGAAATGGTGTGTGTGTGTGTATGCTCACTACGGGTTAGATCCGATCGGGTCTCGGTAGGGGTCCACAGAGACGTGGATCGACGAGCTTGCTTTTAACCACTACGGGTTAGATCCGACGGGGTCTCGGTAGGGGTCCACAGAGACGTGGATCGACGGTTAATTGTGGTGCATTTTACAAACGTGATTTGATATTGGCATTTCCGGAAATGAATGTTTTGGAACTATGTTCTCTTGCATTGCATGCATTACTATCTGTGTAAGATGTAAGTCGTTCATTTGGTTACTTGTACTAGCGTAATTGCTAACCGCTATGGGGACCCGTTTTGGGGAAATTCGTTTTATGAATTTCAGGTCAGGTTCATCGAGACGAGCGGCCGACCAAGATATGATGATGGCCGTGCGTGATGATTGTGCACGAGTGGTGTCTTATTGCTTTCTATCTTTTTATTTTTGTGGTCTTTAAACTAGTAGAAGTACTCGAGTACTTAAGAACTTTTACTCGTCGGGATTGTATTGTTGTTTATTATGTTTGTGTCGGATTATGGTGTTATGTTAGACCGGTTGAACCGGGTGGATTATTTCGTTGGGCGTCTTTATGACGAGATATTTTTCTGTTGCTTCTATGAGTCGATGAGTATGATGCTTGATCAGCCTGGTGGGTCCCATATAGGGATTCACGGCGCTGTAATATACCTCGGATATCCTGGGGGTGTTACAGAAAATGGTATCAGAGCCCTAGGTTTATGGATACCTAGGCTTGTCGGTTTATTGGGTCTTGTTGTATTTTGTTTTGCACATCATCATCACGCTGCCATGATTCCGGTACTACTAGTGCCCGTAAGTTTTCTTTCCCTCTGTTCCTTATATTCTTGTATCGTACCTCTAGTTCTCGATTTGCGACCGTTCTTTTCTTGTACTTACCATCGTATGGCTTTTGCTACTTATTTAACTCCAGTATGGATGCTGGAAGAGGTCGTGGTCGTGGTCGCGGTCGTGGTCGTGGACGCGGCCGGGGACGTGGGGCAGCCGGTGGGGCGGCCACGTCAGCTTTCGGAGCCGGCAGCATCGGCGACTCACGCCATGCTTCTTCTCAGAGCGCGCCGACCTTGGTATTGCGGCCGAGGCAAGAAATGGTGAACCAAATGGCGGCAATAGCTCAGGCGGTTCTGAATCCGGATCCGGCCCATGCTAATCGGGGCGGAGCGGATTGTTGGCTTCAGGATGTCATCAAGATGCATCCTCCTCAGTTTTCGGGAGCTTCAGACCCGATCGGCTGGGAAGGGTGGATCAAGGAGATATCTAAGGTCTTCACTGCTACCAACTGTCCCGAGGACCGTAAAGTCCCTATTGCCCAGTACTTTCTCACAGGGGACGCTACGGATTGGTCGGAGGCCGTTGGGCCCAAAGACCATGTTGCTTCGTGGACCGAATTCCAAGGACTGATGGAGACTGAATATTGCCCGTGGCCGGTCAGACAGGCTCGAGTACATGCCTTCTATGATGCTCAACCACGGGATATCCCCGTATCTCAGGCTATTGCCGATTTTAATAAAGAGTTGGGTTATGTGAAGACCCAAGTTGTCGAGGAGAGTGACAAAATTTTCCATTTTTCCAGACGGATGAAGTTGTCGATTCGGGACTATATGTCGGGGCTCGTCTGTACTACCTTGAAGGATTATCAGAGTAGGGCCCTTGCTTACGATATGTCAGTGACAGCTAGCGAGCCGGCCCGTGAGAGCAAGAAGCAGAAGTCCGTCGGGAATTTTTCGGGCCACAAGGGAGGGGGTCAGCAGAAATCCCAATCTGCTAACTTCCCCGCCGGCGGTGGTCCAGCTCGTTCCGCTGGGGGTCCTCGTGGAACTACCAGTGCTCCTTTCCGTGATGTGAAGTGTTTCAATTGTGGCCGTATAGGCCACGTCAGTCGTACTTGTTTGAGCCATTTGCTGACGTGTAATCAGTGTGGCCAGCCGGGTCACAAGGCTGCTTTTTGTGCTGAGAGGGAGAAAATCCTTGGTGCCCAGGCTCCCATTCCAGCGCCTAGGGAACCAAGTGTGAATCAAGGATCGTTTGCTTCTCAATCTCCGCCGAGTGCTAGTCAGGGGAGAGGTCGGGGTCAGCCCTCTAAGGGGGGAGCTTCCAGCGTCGGCTCAGCCCACCCGCGTATCTATGAGATGCAGAGAGCCGATGACCCAGCGGCTACCGTGGCGACAGGTACCGTTCATATTCTTTCTCATCCTGTCAGTGTACATTTCGATTTTGGTGCTACGCATTCGTTCATATCTCTGGATTGTATGCGCCGTTTGAGTCTCGACTGTTTGACGCCTTGTGAGCCCTTCATCGTTAAGCTTCCTAGCGGTGATCGGATCGTTGGTGATCAGGAGGTTCGAGACTGTTCTGTATTTATTTGTGAGAGGGCTTGGCCCTCTAATCTTATTGTTGTGGGTATTGAGGGTGAGGACTTAATTCTCGGGGATGATTGGCTCGAGCGTCATGGTGCAATCATGAACTACCGCACGAGGATCATCACCATGTTAGCCGATGACGGCACCGAGCACTCTTTCGCCGGGCGAAAGAGGGGGAAACAGAAATTCGTTATTAACGCCTTGAAGGCGATGAGACTCCTGCGAAAGGGGTGTATTGGCTATTGGTGCTACGCCTTGAAGGCGGAGAGTGGTGGAGTCGAGCTTTCGTCGATTCCAATCGTTAATGAGTTTTCTGATGTTTTTCCTGACGAGTTACCGGGATTGCCACCGGATCGTGAGGTCGAGTTCGCTATAGAGTTAGAGCCGGGTGCGGCTCCTATTTCGAAGGCGCCCTATCGCATGGCACCTTCAGAGATGTCCGAGTTGAAGAAGCAGTTGAGTGAGCTTCTTGAGTCGGGGTATGTTCGACCGAGCGCCTCGCCTTGGGGCGCACCGGTCCTGTTTGTGCGAAAGAAGGATGGATCACTACGTTTGTGTATCGACTATCGCGAACTAAACAAGGTGACCATCAAAAACAAGTATCCTTTGCCGATGATTGGCGACTTGTTCGACCAGTTGCAGGGAGTTGCGGTGTTCTCGAAGATTGATTTGAAATCGGGGTACTATCAGCTCCGGGTGAGAGAGTCCGATGTGCCGAAGACAACTTTTCGGACGATATACGGACATTATGAGTTTGTAGTTATGCCTTTCGGGTTAACTAATGCGCCGGCGGTGCTCATGCAGTTGATGAACAAAGTCTTTATCGAGTATTTGGATAAGTGTGTCGTCGTCTTCATTGACGATATTCTTATTTATTCGAGGAACGAGGAAGAGCATGCCCATCATTTGCGGATAGTGTTAGACATTTTGAGGGCCGAGCAACTCTATGCGAAGTTCTCGAAATGTGAGTTCTGGCTGAAGGAAGTGATGTTTTTGGGTCACGTGATTTCAGCCGAGGGGGTTCGTGTAGATCCACAGAAGATCGAGGCGGTGTTGGATTGGGCACCGCCCAAAAACATGAGAGAGCTCCGTAGTTTCTTGGGTTTGGCTGGCTACTACCGTAGGTTCGTCGAGGGTTTCTCGAAACTGGCTCGACCACTTACACAGTTGCTCCAGAAATCCGAGAAGTTAAATGGGAATGACGAGAGGCAGTTCAGTTTTGAGGAGCTGAAGAAGCGTTTGACTTCAGCTCCGGTTTTGGCGTTGCCATGTGGCAACGAGGGATTCACCGTTTATAGCGATGCTTCGGGTCAGGGTCTTGGGTGCGTATTAATGCAGCATGGGAAGACCATTGCCTTTGAGTCGAGACAGTTGAGGCCGTATGAGCTGAACTACCCTACTCATGATTTAGAGTTAGCGGCAGTCGTTTTCGCACTCAAGATTTGGCGTCACTGTCTTTTCGGCTCTGCATGTCAGATTTTTACCGATCATAAAAGTCTGAAATGCATATTTACTCAGCGGGAGTTGAATATGAGGCAGAGGAGGTGGTTAGAGCTGATTAAGGATTATGACCTCGAAATCCTTTATCATCCGGGCAAGGCGAACGTCGTGGCCGACGCCTTGAGTCGAAAACCGATTGCATTGCGATCGCTTGAGATCCTTACGCCTCAGTCCGAGCTTCGGCGAGCTTTGATCGAGTTAGATGTTGAGGTTCTGTTGCCGGGAACTGTCGGGCAATTTTGTGCTTTGGAAATTTCGTCGTCTTTGATCGATGAGATTAAGCTGAAGCAGTTAGAGGATCCGATGATTACTCAAATCCGAAAGAACGTTCTTAAAGGAAAGTCTCCTGGGTTTGTGATTCACGAAGATGGTGTTTTGAGATTTCGGGGTCGGCTTTGTGTGCCGAACGACTCAGAGTTGAGACAGAGTATTTTGCGTGAGGCCCATGCTACACCTTATTCCGTTCATCCTGGTTCGAGTAAGATGTACAAGGACCTGAGAAGGAATTTCTGGTGGAATGATATGAAGGAGGAGGTCACGCAGTTTGTAGCAAGGTGTTTGACTTGCCAGCAAGTCAAAATCGAGCACCAGCGACCGGCTGGGCTTTTGCAGTCACTTCCCGTTCCGGAATGGAAATGGGAAGATATATCGATGGATTTCATTACGAGTTTGCCGAGATCGAGGTCGGGCATGAATATGGTATGGGTGATTGTTGATCGTCTGACCAAGTCGGCACATTTTCTGGGCATCAAGGACACTTGGGGCCCGGAGAAGTTAGCTCGTGTGTTTATCGCGCAGATTGTGAGGCTTCACGGTACTCCGAAGTCTATTGTTTCGGATCGTGATGGCCGTTTTGTATCGCACTTCGCAAAGCGGTGCATAAGGCGTTGGGTACCCGTTTGCGTTCAAGACCTCTTTTCATCCCTACCGATGGGCGATGGAACGCACTATCCAGACGTTCGAGGATTTGTTGCGTGCCTGTGCTCTCGATTGGAGTAGTGACTGGGAGGAACATTTGCCATTGATCGAATTCACGTACAACAACAGTTGGCACGCGTCGATTCGGATGGCACCGTATGAGGCACTTTATGGGCGGCGATGTCGGTCACCGATTTGTTGGAATGAGGCGTCCGATTTGGTCGGGACCGAGCCGGATGTCGTTTTAGAGACGAGGCGGAAGATAGAATTAATTTGGGAACGGATGTTGACTGCCCAGAGTCGACAGAAGTCGTATGCCGACGTCCGTCGTCGACCTTTAGAATTCGAGGTGGGAGACAACGTTTTGCTAAAGGTGTCGCCGACGAAGGGAGTTTTTCGTTTCGGGAAGAAAGGAAAGTTGAGTCCGAGATTTATCGGCCCCTTTGAGATCCTCGAGCGAGTCGGTGGGTTGGCATACCGTTTGGCATTACCTCCGTCCTTGAGTCATGTTCATAGCGTTTTTCATGTTTCCTAGCTGAGGAAATATGTCCCGGATCCTAGTCACGTCATCGATTATGGCGAGATTGATATTGCTGAAGATATTACTTTTGAGGAGCGTCCTTTGAAGATTTTGGAGCATCGTGAGAAACGACTGAGGCATAAGACCATCCCTTTGGTCAAAGTGCAGTGGTCGAGACACGGTGTCGAGGAGGCAACTTCGGAAACCGAGGATAGCATGCGTGCTAGGTACCCTGAGTTGTTCGTTTCTTAAGTTTCGGGACGAAACTTATTTTTAGAGGGGTAGAATGTAATATCCGCATTTTTCTTTCCCTTTTATTTTCATTTTTGGTGTACTTCTCGATCGTAGTGACCCCCGTGTACCTTTCAGTGTGTCCTTCCTGTCAACTGTTGAACTGCATTCTCGTTATTGTTGTGCGGAACCGCCGTTTCGGGGTTGCCGTGGATCCATTTCGTGTTATTGGTTCCCAAATATTGATTCCTATCGTTTTTATTCTCTTTCCGGATCATTTTTATCATTTTGGGACCCAAAGGGGTGTGGGCCGCACAAGGTGTGTGCGCCGCGGCACACAAATTTCTCCAGCTTGTTGGTCGAGCGACCAGACTTGTGCCGCGGCACACCCATCCGGGTGCCGCGCACAAGCCGAGTCAAGCGCGGCACACCGTCCGATGCCGCGGCACACCTGTGACATCTGCGACCAAAACCCGATCAGACTGGTGCCGCGGCACACGCAGCCGTGCCGCGGCACACTACCGATCCTCGAGCAAATTTTGCTCAGGCCGGCACACTTCGGCCAGGCCGCGGCACACCAAGCTATTCAATCGTATAATCTCGTTCTTATTAGACGAGATCGGCCATTTCCTTCATTCTTCACCTGCGCGAGAGAGAGAGAGAGAGAGAACATAGGGGGAGAACTTCTCAAGCATTCGTCATTTGGGGGTTGATTTTCATCATTCTCATTCGGTTGTGAGGCCCGGATAATCAATCTAACGCGCGTTCTACGTATCTTAGTACTTGAATCTCCAAAGGTAATATCTCTTAGAACCCTATTTTCGATTAATTTGGGGGTTTTGGGTTTTTCTTCCGATTTGTTCCGTTTTGTTGGTGGATTCATGATGTATACGATTAATATTGTTAGTACCTTTAGTTTTCCTACGGATTCATGGATATTTTGTGGATTTTTACGGAATCGAGAGGGTTTGGTTGTGGTCCGCCCTCGTTGTTATTTTTGGTACGAATATACATGAATCGTAGGCGAGTTTTCGGGTGTATTCCATTTCCATATTCGTCTAGAGTTGGTTGTGATTGTGTTATTCGAATCGTTAGGTTCATTTCCGCCGGTTCCTCGCGGTCGTGTTCGATTCTTCCTTTCCGTTCGTATCACCGTCTATTAACCGAGGCAAGTATCCTTATGAACTTACAATCTTGACATAGTAGTATTGTATGAGAAATGGTGTGTGTGTGTGTATGCTCACTACGGGTTAGATCCGACGGGGTCTCGGTAGGGGTCCACAGAGACGTGGATCGACGAGCTTGCTTTTAACCACTACGGGTTAGATCCGACGGGGTCTCGGTAGGGGTCCACAGAGACGTGGATCGACGGTTAATTGTGGTGCATTTTACAAACGTGATTTGATATTGGCATTTCCGGAAATGAATGTTTTGGAACTATGTTCTCTTGCATTGCATGCATTACTATTTGTGTAAGATGTAAGTCGTTCATTTGGTTACTTGTACTAGCGTAATTGCTAACCCCTATGGGGACCCGTTTTGGGGAAATTCGTTTTATGAATTTCGGAGTCGTTCATCGAGACGAGCGGTCTTTGGACCAAGATATGGATGATGGCCGTGCGTGATGATTGTGCACGAGTGGTGTCTTATTGCTTTCTATCTTTTTATTTTTGTGGTCTTTAAACTCGTAGAAGTACTCGAGTACTTAAGAACTTTTACTCGTCGGGATTGTATTGTTGTTTATTATGTTTGTGTCGGATTATGGTGTTATGTTAGACCGGTTGAACCGGGTGGATTATTTCGTTGGGCGTCTTTATGACGAGATATTTTTCTGTTGCTTCTATGAGTCGATGAGTATGATGCTTGATCAGCCTGGTGGGTCCCATATAGGGATTCACGGCGCTGTAATATACCTCGGATATCCTGTGGGTGTTACACACACACACACACACATATATATATATATATGTAAGTAATCGAAAGAAGCAAATAGAATATGGGCGATGTTGAGTCCAGAATTTCTGTCTCCTTAAAGCAAATTCGCCCCCACCGCAGTGTGGAGCGTCTGCCTCCCAGGATAAAACAACATCTTGATACGCTGATAAATCAATCATCGCACCGTCAGCGAACTAGAATTAAACCTGAACTACCACCGACGCGACCCAAATTATGAAAAGATATAATTTCCGAAAAGAAAAAAAAACGAAGTCGGATTTTCGGGTGAGAAAAACGGACGAAATTCAGTCAAAAAATAAGACCCCTCACATCTATTTTTATAGGTGAAGATGAGAGAGAGACATGTGCTGGAGGAACTCTAAACTGATCAGGATTGGTATCTCAATACTTTGTCCAGATCTGTTTAATTCGATAATTATCAATTAAATTGATATTTATCCGGATCCGAATTGACCCAAATTGATATAATTGAGGTATTTTCAGTAAAATAAATTTTTACCGAATAAAATTGCAGTAAAAGATAACTTCGAGACACCGAGACATTTCACCCAAATCGCCCAAATCGCCGTTCGACCGAGACCGAGACCGAGATCAGCTGAGCCGAGCCGGACGGACGGACGGACGGCGCTTGCGCGCGTGTGTGTGTGTGTGTGTGTGTGTGTGTGTGTGTGTGTGCGAGGGGCGCCTAGTCATACATCCACTCATGTGTCACTTTTTGAACATGACTTTGTCCACATCTCCTTATATACTCACAATTTTTCCCTTCTTTTTCCAATGTGGGATAGCATCTCAAACCCATTTCTAAAGGGTTCACTTTGAAACATTATATCTCATTCAGACCTCAATCATTTTGAGTTTTCTTACATGTTTTGGAAACCTCGTACGGAGTACTACATATTCCAACTAAGTCCCGACTTTAACTCATAGTAGAGCCCACTCAAAATTACCTCTCAAGTGGGCTGCTCAAACCAGCCCATTTCCTCTATTTTTCCAACAATCCCCCACATGAATGAGATTGATGGTCCAGCAGCACACGTCAGACATGGAGTTTGACTTGGTGATAGTTACTGCGGTTAGGTATTGCATAGGATAGGTAGAGTATGCTCCTTGAACCTTCCCTCGAAAAGATATATTTTCCTTACTGGCTAGACAGTATGACTAGATGCCTTTGAACAGTCCGACCGCTTGTATAAGTGATCGTATATCCTTCACAAGTGCCCTCCTTGATTTATTCTGTTCTCATTATTGTGCCCGTTTTGGCCGTGGACACCGTCCTGGTTCTGCGGGAGTTTCTAGAGAATTGTGCCTTGTAATTCTCCTTTGAAGCGGCCCCTCTTCACTCCAACATAGGTGATTCTTTTTAAGTGTTTTGAGTAAACCCGTATTTTACTCCACCTATACGTTGTCGACTTAAGAATCATTAAAAGCATAAGCTTAACCTCTCCCTACGGGTATCACTGTTTTCATCCTAGGAATGGTCGGTTGGGGGTAACCTCTCACTGTGATCGTGCCCAGTTTTATGAATTGGTTGTCCCATTGAACCTACATCTTGGGATCTCCAGTCAGCTTAGGTTGGGTATCCTCCATAAAACCATTAGCTCATGGCAATAGACCCATTCCTCTTGATGATTTATCAACAAGGTCTTTTGATAACCCTTTGATCACGGATCTGCTATGTTATCTCTTGACGAATCAATAGTGATAACCAATATTGATAGCAAAATGGTATTATGTCTTTGCCTCATAAGACGAGACTTACCATTATTCTTTTGCTCTGTGCCATGTCAATCGTAGATTGACTATCACAATAAATATATATTGCGGTCACAGTTTTGTCCATTTTGGAATATCTTCAAGAAATTGGTATTGCATTGCCTCTTATGCATATTTGTCTAAGGTTATGAACTCATATTCCTTTGTAAATCGAGCAATAACCATCTATATTAAAGATTTCCATACCACTGCTGCACTAGCTAGTGTGAAACATATTCACTATTCAGACATTAAATTCATAATGTCAGATATCCAATTTGCGTTACTATATCATTTTATAGTTTTTTGAATATCTCATATCAGGCAGCATATACACACAAGTAATCTTTATATCATTGTTGTAATATCCGCAATTTTGAATTTCGGTAATTTTCTTTTTTCGGAGGAAGTTCGTTTTGACAACTCTATCATGACCGTTTCGTCATTCCGAGAATGATTAATTCTGCACTTTTTGTCATCCGAGTTTGTTTCGGTGTCGTTTTGTTGAGTTCCGTGTCCTTAATCGACTTTTTCACGTGGGAGTTCGACTTTGTAAAGTCACCATTAATTCTTGGAAACTCCAAAAATTCTGAATCTTTGCAATGTTATAGAGAATCAAGTTAGCTTTCCAATGGTTCAAACGGTGAGTCAATCAGAGTCCAGACGAAGGAGTTATGGTTAAAATAGCGAAAACTGCACGGTGTGCCTTTTTGGTGTTGAAGGAGGTCAGACTGCAGCCGCGGCACTAAGCTAATTCTGGCGTTTTGGTGGCCCCGGGCCGCGGCACACTCATCCCGTGCCGCGGCACACGGGCTTTTTCTCGCTTTTTATAGATTTGCGAGGAGAAAACTTCATTTTTCTCCTCTCTTCTTCCTCCTTCATCTTAGGCGATCAGGCGATTTTTGGGCGATTTTGAGTGCTCCCAAACTTGTAGAGATCATATACCTCAAGTCTTGTTGTAGATTTTCGACCTCTACTTGAATCCTTCATCCAAATCAAGGTATATTTCTTGATTATCCTTCAAGTTGACTTTTTGGAGAAATTGTTCTTGATTTCGTTTCTAATCCGATTTTGATACATCGATTGGTGTAGTATGATGTTATTAATCATGTTCTATGGGTTGTATATCCATATATCAAGTTTGTTTAACTCGATCGACGATTCGAGTGTTCTTGGGAATTATTGAACATTTAGTGTTCGATTAAATGTCCCAATGAGTTTCCCTTCGATAGTTTGTTGGGATTTCCGTTGTTTTGGCCTTGATTCTCGTCGTAACCATGTGTTATTGTTACTTCCGGAGGTTTATAGGTGTTCGAGGATTCCGATGTTGAATTCCGTTGGTGTTGATGATTCATATGGTGTTTTCCCGTAGAAGTTTCGGTGCTATCACGTTCTAGATAGTGTTCGGGAATTTGAGGGCTACCCGGCCGTATCCGTTCACTTTTCCATTGCTCGTGATATCGAGGCAAGTACCTTGCCCATACTTTTCTTATTTTATGGATATGATGATCGGTGATCGTCTTGGTGTGTTTGTTTGGTTGTTTGAAATGAAGTTTCAAAAGATTTCGGTTTGGCCTCGTTAAAGGCTTTCTTTCAAATGCGTGTGCGTTTTGTGAACGGCGTGTTTTGGGAATTGATTATGATTTTATTATTTTGAACGTTGAAGGATTTGATGATGATACTCCTATTGTTTAAAGTTATGGAATCGTGTATTCCGTATTTAATCTTGTTATTGTGTTTTGAAGAGTTTGATAATGGTGTCGAGTTAATGGCCATCTCTAGTGAGTATTCTTAATGAACTTACATTCTTAGCATGTTAGTATTGCATGAGTAACGTGTGTGTGTGTGTGTATGCTCACTGCGGGTTAGATCCGACGGGGTCTCGGTAGGGCTCCACGAAGCTGTGGAACCGCGAGCTTGCTTTTAACCACTGTGGGTTAGATCCGACGGGGTCTCGGCAGGGATCCACGAAGCTGTGGGTCCGCGGTTAATTGTGGTGCATTTTACAAATGTGATTCGATATTGGCATTTCCGGAAATGAGTGCTTTGGAACTGTGTTTTCATGATTGCATGCATCGACTAAGTGTGTAAGAGGTAAGTGTTCGTTTGGCTTACTTGGCTAGGATGGCACTAGAGTATTTTGTTGTTTGTGTTAAATCCTTTATTCATGGATTTTGATGTTGGGAGACGAACCTTGTGGTCGTTCTTGTGTACTGTGAGTTGATGAGATTGGGGCTAAAATCCCAACGTTTTTGTAAAGATCATTTGACGGGTTTGGGGCTAAAATCCCAATGGTTTTATAAAAGTCGTTTTACGGATTTGGGGCTAAAATCCCAACGGTTTGGTAAATGTCATTTTTCGGAAAGTAAAGATTTGGGGCGGTGACCCCTTTTGTCTTGTGGATTTTGAAAAGTAGGATTTGATAATCCTAAATTATTTTCTATTAAAACTCTCGGTGGCATTCTAAGCTGTTTTATAAATTGTTCCATTGATTCGTGATCTTTCGATTTTGGAACGTTTTCTCAAATTCTTGCCTCGGGAAGTACTTTTCGTTTCATTTGGATCTTTGAGGATCCTTGGTTATTGTTATTCGTGGAATGTGAACTGTATGGCTCGTATTTGCACTTTGTTCTTGCACTAGCAAAACAAAGGAGTTTGCTAACCCCGAGTATTCGGGGTGGATGTCTGTTTTGCATTCGTGTTTTGGAGCATAACACGTGGTCGGCACGAAGGATGATGAAAGATGATCGATACTAATCACATGAGGAACCGTACTTTGTTTATTGGTTCGGTTGTACTCTATTTTTTTCCGCTTGCTATATTTTCCCGTTGTCTTGGTGTGGTTGTATTTTGACTGCGTGGCATGAGTTGTATTTGAGTTGTATGTATTTGTTGAAAGACCAAATCGGTCTCATCGAGTCATTTTAGCCTGAAAGGCATGGTTGAGTTGTTATATGTCGTTACCAGCCTGGTAGATCCTTGAGGAAAGGTTCTACGGCGTGTAATATCCATGAGCGGATTGGGGGTGTTACATAAATGGTATCGGAGCTTAGGTTGAGGAAACCTAGGCTGTCGGGTCAAGTCGTGTTGTTTGAGTCTTGTTTCGTCGGATTTTATCTGACTGAGTCGTGTCGCGACGCGTCGTTTGAGTTTGTTGGTCGTGATTAGTATCGTGGGGCGATCATCATCTTCGTGCGACCTGTGGAAGTAAGTCTCCCTTCTTTGTGTTGTGCCTCGTGTGACACGAGCTATTTTTATGATTATTTGTTAAGTGATGGAATCCTTATGTGGATTTTGATTTCACGATATGTATTTAATCGACTCTCGTATTTGATTTATACGAGGAGTGTCGTCGCTTGTGATGTCTTTTTATTGTTGTTTTTGTCCGTTGCTGATGATTTTCGAATCGATTTGCACGCTTTACAAGTTCTCTTGTGGAAGCTTTGTGCTTATACACGTTCGACTTGTTCACTAGCCATCGGTAGGGTCTTTAGAGGCCTCGAATGGGGCCAGCGGTTTTGTTCTGAATGTGGTTATTTGACTCTAATATTTTGTTCTTATGAGAAGTAGTGTTGTTGGATTGTGCATGTTGAACTGTATTTCTTTTATCCGCTGCGTGAGTTCTTTTGTAATGACTTTCGGTATTTTACCGACCGAGTTTTATTTCGAAAACCAATTCCCTTAACCGAATTTTTGGCATTATGGCCTTGATCATTTTGGCGAAATTCTTATGACGGTATTTAGCATTTTGTAAATGGCTACTGTGAATTTTTGAAATATTACCGTCATCAGCCTTTTTGGCATTTTTGTAAATGGTTTTTAGCCTGGGGTTCCGACGTGGGACCCACAGCGCTATGATGTTCCGTGTGATTACCTGAAATTTTTGGGCATTCTAGCCTTTTTGGCATCGTCCTTTTTGGCATTGAATTATTTTCGAAAACTTGAGTATCCTAGAAATAAATTTCGAGACATATTTTTTTCAATGAGTTATTTTCTTGTGGTACATCCAGGTGCCACAATATTTCAAAAATTTTCTGCCTCGAGGACCAAAATGTTTTGAGACATTTTCAATGTTTTAGAAACACTTTTATTTAGACCCGAGGGTCGAATATTCTGAAAGTTTTCACTAAGAGAAAGTGTCCTCATTTTTTTATCAAATGCGAAACGGTTCTCCAAAGTCTCGATAACGATGTTTCACGTTTGTACTTTTTGAAAGGTGATACTCAAGATCAATCGGTGTTCTTCTAAATTATTTTCAAAATGAGGTTTTCGTTTTTAAAACCTATCCATTCCCGTTTGAGGGCTGGGTATATATGTATGATGTTCGCGTTGTCATTTTGATGTTTGCTCCCTAGTATGACCGAATTGGCGGTGTGAGCGTTGAGTCGTTTTCCACACATTTGTTGTGTTAGCCCCTTGTGAGAGGTGGGATGTTGGTGTTGAATATTGTCGCCTCGTGGTGATTTCTGCGTTGTCGCGCATGTGCGAGCTGTTAGATCTTGGGTTGGTATGGCCGTGTGCATCGGTGATCGTTAGTTATGTGTCGGTTGTTTAATGTCTTGTTACCTTGCTCCGTTTTTGTGAATTTCGTGGGACGGGGCCTGAGGTAATGCCCGTACTATTTTGACTTCTATATTTTCTCTTTCTCCATTCTTTCGATTCGCTCATGTTCGTTGATACTTTATGAACTTGTTCTGTATTTCGGTTTCATCGTCCGAACGAAATGCGATCTTGTTATGGGTCGATCTGATTATCGCCGTGACTTTTCAGTTCGGTTCGATTCTTGTGAACCTTGTTCGGGAGTGACATCATCTGGTTCTATTAGTTCTTTTATTCGAAGTGGGTCGGATTTGGAACTCTTGTGTTTTCGACTTTGTCGACTCATTTATGTTCGTTGACATTTTCTGAGCTTTTTCTGCCCCTTGCTTTTGTTGATCGAACGAGGGTGGTATTGTTTCGGAATAGCTCGTTTGTCGTTGTGACTTTTCAATTTCTATTCCCTCTCATGTGGATCTTATGTGAATGCATATGTTGTTGTTTTCACCGGATCATATATTGTCTCGAGTCGAGATGTGAACCTTGGAGTTGTTGTTTGAATTTTTATTGTTCTTCGTGATTCGAACATGATCGTTCGATTTTTGTTGTCTCGATCTTTGTGGTTCGATCGTTTGATTGTTTGGTTTTTGTCGATCTCGTTTCGCGATTGTTGAGCGTTCAGACTCCTTCCTAATTCCCTTAAGTTTGGGAAACTAGTCTCGTTTTCGATCTTCCAACCCTTGGGCGGTGGAATTCCGTATTTGTTCAGCGATTGGCTCGCATTTTGATTGATGTACCTTTGGGTTGGTCAATCATATTGATTTTCGTTCGTTGTGTTTTGTGATTGTCGGATAATTGACTTGATTGTATTATCCATTTGATGACGCTTGTCATTTGTTGGTTTTATTATATCCCTAACGGCGACGTTGTGTTGGTCGTCGTGGAGCGTGTTATCACGCCGTATGTCTCTTTGCGTTTCTTGCAGTGTTTCGCCGTTGGGCGCGAGTTTTCTGTTTTTGGTGTATCTCGTTGAGTTTTCCTGGCGGGATATTGCTTCTCCCTACTTGTTTTAAGTTTCGGGACGAAACTTCCTTTAAGGAGGGTAGAATGTAATATCCGCAATTTTGAATTTCGGTAATTTTCTTTTTTCGGAGGAAGTTCGTTTTGACAACTCTATCATGACCGTTTCGTCATTCCGAGAATGAATAATTCTGCATTTTTTGTCATCCGAGTTCGTTTCGGTGTCGTTTTGTTGAGTTCCGTGTCCTTAATCGACTTTTTCACGTGGGAGTTCGACTTTGTAAAGTCACCATTAATTCTTGGAAACTCCAAAAATTCTGAATCTTTGCAATGTTATAGAGAATCAAGTTAGCTTTCCAATGGTTCAAACGGTGAGTCAATCGGAGTCCAGACGAAGGAGTTATGGTCGAAATAGCGAAGACTGCACAGTGTGCCTTTTTGGTGTTGAAGGAGGCTGTACCGTGTGCCGCGGCACTAAGCTAATTCCTGGGCGTTTTTGGTGGCCCTGGGCCGCGGCACACTCATCCTGTGCCGCGGCACACGGGCTTTTTCTGCGTTTTTTAGCAGATTTGCGAGGAGAAAAACTTCATTTTTTCTCCTCTCTTCTTCCTCCTTCATCTTAGGCGATTGTGGGCGATTTTTGGGCGATTTTGAGTGCTCCCAAACTTGTAGAGATCATCTACCTCAAGTCTTGTTGTAGATTTTCGACCTCTACTTGAATCCTTCATCCAAATCAAGGTATATTTCTTGATTATCCTTCAAGTTGACTTTTTGGAGAAATTGTTCTTAATTTCGTTTCTCATCCGATTTTGATACATCGATTGGTGTAGTATGATGTTATTAATCATGTTCTATGGGTTGTATATCCATATATCAAGTTTGTTTAACTCGATCGACGATTCGAGTGTTCTTGGGAATTATTGAACATTTAGTGTTCGATTAAATGTCCCAATGAGTTTCCCTTCGATAGTTTGTTGGGATTTCCGTTGTTTTGGCCTTGATTCTCGTCGTAACCATGTGTTATTGTTACTTCCGGAGGTTTATAGGTGTTCGAGGATTCCGATGTTGAATTCCGTTGGTGTTGATGATTCATATGGTGTTTTCCCGTAGAAGTTTCGGTGCTATCACGTTCTAGATAGTGTTCGGGAATTTGAGGGCTACCCGGCCGTATCCGTTCACTTTTCCATTGCTCGTGATATCGAGGCAAGTACCTTGCCCATACTTTTCTTATTTTATGGATATGATGATCGGTGATCGTCTTGGTGTGTTTGTTTGGTTGTTTGAAATGAAGTTTCAAAAGATTTGATTTGGCCTCGTTAAAGGCTTTCTTTCAAATGCGTGTGCGTTTTGTGAACGACGTGTTTTGGGAATTGATTATGATTTTATTATTTTGAACGTTGAAGGATTTGATGATGATACTCCTATTGTTTAAAGTTATGGAATCGTGTATTCCGTATTTAATCTTGTTATTGTGTTTTGAAGAGTTTGATAATGGTGTCGAGTTAATGGCCATCTCTAGTGAGTATTCTTAATGAACTTACATTCTTAGCATGTTAGTATTGCATGAGTAACGTGTGTGTGTGTGTATGCTCACTGCGGGTTAGATCCGACGGGGTCTCGGTAGGGCTCCACGAAGCTGTGGAACCGCGAGCTTGCTTTTAACCACTGTGGGTTAGATCCGACGGGGTCTCGGCAGGATCCACGGCCGTGGGTCCGCGGTTAATTGTGGTGCATTTTACAAATGTGATTCGATATTGGCATTTCCGGAAATGAGTGCTTTGGAACTGTGTTTTCATGATTGCATGCATCGACTAAGTGTGTAAGAGGTAAGTGTTCGTTTGGCTTACTTGGCTAGGATGGCACTAGAGTATTTTGTTGTTTGTGTTAAATCCTTTATTCATGGATTTTGATGTTGGGAGACGAACCTTGTGGTCGTTCTTGTGTACTGTGAGTTGATGAGATTGGGGCTAAAATCCCAACGTTTTTGTAAAGATCATTTGACGGGTTTGGGGCTAAAATCCCAATGGTTTTATAAAAGTCGTTTTACGGATTTGGGGCTAAAATCCCAACGGTTTGGTAAATGTCATTTTTCGAAAAGTAAAGATTTGGGGCGGTGACCCCTTTTGTCTTGTGGATTTTGAAAAGTAGGATTTGATAATCCTAAATTATTTTCTATTAAAACTCTCGATGGCATTCTAAGCTGTTTTATAAATTGTTCCATTGATTCGTGATCTTTCGATTTTGGAACGTTTTCTCAAATTCTTGCCTCGGGAAGTACTTTTCGTTTCATTTGGATCTTTGAGGATCCTTGGTTATTGTTATTCGTGGAATGTGAACTGTATGGCTCGTATTTGCACTTTGTTCTTGCACTAGCAAAACAGTGGAGTTTTGCTAACCCCCGAGTATTCGGGGGGTGGATGTCTGTTTTTGCATTCAGGTTTTGGAGCATAACACAGGGTCGGCACGAAGGATGATGAAAGATGATCGATACTAATCACATGAGGAACCGTACTTTGTTTATTGGTTCAGTTGTACTCTATTTTTTTCCGCTGCTATATTTTCCCGTTGTACTGGTGTGGTTGTATTTTGACCCCTGCGTGGGCATGAGTTGTATTTGAGTTGTATGTATTTGTTGAAAGACCAAATCGGTCTACTGAGTCATTTTAGCCTGAAAGGCATGGTTGAGTTGTTATATGTCGTTACCAGCCTGGTAGATCCTTGAGGAAAGGTTCTACGGCGTGTAATATCCCTGAGCGGATTGGGGGTGTTACAATTGTAATCACCAGTTGATGATTAGTTTCCTGATTACTCGTGTATCCACATAGTCTACTCACGATATAGACTGTTTTTAGTCTTGTACAATTCACTTAGTACATTAGACTTTTAGTTACTCCTTTGTGCTTGGATAGCCGCACCATATCCATTGGCATTCCAATTGATTCCGTTGATCTTTCCCAGATTCATGTCATCATAATATGACTGACCTCATATGAGACATTGTGAACGATTTGAGATTTTACATCTTAAAATCATCTCTTTAGTCTCATATATTTATCCTTTCAGACTTTGTTGAATTGATCCCCTTGTCATTACTTACATCAATGACTCGATCATTCAAATTCATTCTTAAAGTGACATAGTCGTCATGTGTATTCGACATATACACACTTGACATATTCATTGTCTTGAATCTTTTTGACATATTTTTAACGTTTTGAAATTACGTTAGCAACTATTAACCGAGACTTCAATTTCTCATAGATCAAATTACTAATTTTAAGTATCCCCAAAATTAGCAATTTTTCATTAACTACATTACCAAATTTGAGCGTCCCCAAATTGGTACTTTTCGGTCATTTAATCACCATATTTGAATGTTGTCAAATCGGAGATTTGATCACATCATTTGAAGTCATTGCTTGACACCACAGTGTCAAAGATTTTATGCCACTACTTTAGTGTCAATTTAGATTCATAATACTTTCACTAAGTTGCAGACTTTCAATCGTTGCGTTAGGCACATATGCTTTTGGTTCTTCCAAGTTGGCTTTTCTCAAAGACGCCATTTAGAAAGACTGCATGTATGTTCATTTGATATACTTCTACATGTATATCATAATAATGAACTTTCTTCTCATTACTAGAGAATATATCTCAAAATACTTTAGGCTCTCATGTTACTACAATCTCAGTTAGTAGTTTCGCCTCTTATTTATCCATGGATCCATTTAATTTTATTTTCGAATCGTTGCGGTATCTGTTCCAGAGGAAGATCTACCGAACATTAAACAAAATTCTGCACAACAGAATTATTCTTTTTCTTATATGACCATATGAAGAGTGTATATGGCATTGTAAGTTATCTTCTAGCACGCATGCTAGAAATTTCAGACGTAGTGATTTCCCAAGTTCAAGCCTTTTTGCTTCAACCTTTAATACCACTTGGTGATTCATTTCACATTGATAAATCCACGGTATCTCATAATTGATTTAGTTTTTAAATCAGTTATGCGTTTGATACACGCTTTTCCTTAACTCAATTAGTACATACTGACATGTCAGACTATCAGATTTTTGCACTACGAATTTATACGCATCATGCATCATGTGCGTATCCAGTGAAGATGCATTCGACCGTCTTGGGTCAGACCTTCACTTGCTTTGGCTTAGTAACTTTTGCCTTAGCCATACACCCCCACATTTTTAGTATTTCTAAAATTGTTTTACTATATTTCAGAGCTAATAGGAGATTTCAATTATTTCCTAGCATGAGATCTTGTTTTAAGTTAACTAGTCTCCACATGATTGATATCCTCATATTCAGAGCTAGTTTGAACTGATTAACATCGTTTTTGCGTTTCCGTTAGAACACAATTCAACCATCTTAATTTCCGGATTAAGTTGGTTTTGTATCTCAAGCTTTTAGAGTGTAAATTTCTCTTTTTGCTTTACTCATTACCGAGTACACGTAACTAATGTATCACTATCTTTATAGAGTGATCACATTTCTTATTATAACCTCTCATAAGAGTAGGTTTCATCTCATTTAAAACCTCTCTAGTTTTAATATTCGATTAAAGAACATTTATGTTCTTAGCACTAAAATTCAATTATTGAATTTCTCCAAAATTTCAGCATGGTTCCAAGGAGAACAAAAAATTTCTAGAAAAACGCTGATACACCATTTTCATCCAGCCATATAGAATGATCTCGTGCCCATGGAAAACATAAGCTTCCAATAAACCCACATGCAGTGACCTCGGCCAACCGATGCGTTGGGGTTAACAACTCCTCGAATTTCTCTGAATTTTTCGCGTATAGAGATAATATCAATATTTGCCGTGTTTGGTATCACATGGATCACCGTAATAGGCTCGTGTGTCACAGCCGCAGCAGACCGACACCAACACGAGAATATATAATTTAACCGGAAGAACAAATCCAACCAAAAATTATAATTCTCAAGCTGACCCACAACCTGTACTCACTAGGTACTAGGCCCGTTAGGTTTTTTAATGTCTGAGCATCCGAGCAAGATTGATATTCCATCACATAAAAGGATTAAAATCAATCAACAAATACTATTTAGTTAATATCTTAATTAAACTAAATAATCTTAACATCTTAATCGAATAATCAATTAATAATTGATTCGTCTCTTATCAAGCAATGCTATACCTTATCAAAATTATCATATGCATGATTATATGATAGAAAATATAATCACAATCTTGTTTAGCAAAATGCATGGCAACAAATAATATAAATTCTTCTCATTTATATTAACCATAGGTCCATAACCACTTCTAATAATGATCGACGTGCAATCCACAATATTTTTATTCTAATCAGCTATTAGCAACTACGTTTGCTGACAGTAGCGTAACTCAATTAAAAATCCAAACTTGATATTGTAATGTCACGTATGCCGGATAAATGAATGAAGACAACCACATTATAGGGCAATGTCAGTACACTGGCCACATTAAAGGGCAGATCTGAAATTCTCCCCGATTTCATACGAGTTTTTGCCGATTATAGATTCATGACACTGGATTCTACAATGTCATACATAGAAATTAGCCACAAAGTAGAAAAAAAAAACAGTAGAAAATGCCGACGCAACAACAGCTGAGGACCACCCAATAATTTAATAAATAAACTAGTTTCTTATATTAAATTGAGGGATTAAGTTATTTTTTTTTTGTATTATTTCTCTTTCTATTCAATTTACATTGGCATGATTTCTATTTTTAGCAGATTGCTGAACACATTAACAATTAGGATGAGAGAGAGAATCACAATTGATTTGAGCCGAAAAATATTAGGCTGCGTTCTGTTTGTATTTCATTTTGAAAAATGTTTTGTATTTTCTGTTTTTATTTTTATTTTCAAAATTCTGAAAACGCGTTCTGTTAAATTTATTTTGCAAAATATTTTTTTTTGTAGTATTAATATTAAATTTATAAATCTTTATTTTATACTTAGTTTCAAATTAGGATAATCCAAAAAAAAAAAAACTCAAAACGCATTTTGAGCATTTTGAAGATTTTTTGTTGAAATACACACAAAACGCTCAAAACGAGGTTTTAGGCATTTTGCGTTTTGTGTACAAATATTTTTTTCATTTTCCAAAATGCATTTTCGAAAATGATAAAAAGAACACGTTTTTAGTGTTTTCGAAAATAAAAATAGAAAATGACTTCAAAACAGCAAAGAAAACACAGCCTTAGCTTCCAGCGGCGAATAAGAAATGCAGAAGGATAAACAAGCTATAGAAAGGAGCAAACAAAGTTAAGTGCGGAAATCCAGTTTACTGTTTGATAACATATCCAAAAGTATTAAACAAAATATTAACATAACAAAAAAAAAATTTGCTTTAAGATTGTTGGTTTATTTACCATGTTTTGAATCTCCCGCATGAGCTGCAAATCTGAAAGTAATCGAAAGAAGCAAATAGAATATGGGTGATGTTGAGTCCAGAATTTCTGTCTCCTTAAAGCAAATTCGCTCCCACCGCAGTGTGGAGCGTCTGCCTCCCAGGATAAAACAACATCTCGATGTGTTGATAAATCGATCATCGCACCCTCAGTGAACTAGAATTAAACCTGAACTACCACCGCCGCGACCCAAATTATGAGAAGAAATTATTTCCAAAAAAAAAAATGAAATCGGATTTTCGGGTGAGAAAAACGGACGAAATTCAATCTAAAAATAAGACCCCTCACATCTGTTTTTATAGGTGAAGATGAGAGAGAGACATGTGCTAGAGGAACTCTAAACTGATCAGGATTGGTATCTCAATACTTTATGCAGATCTGTTTAATTCGATAATTATTACCGAATAAAATTGCAATAAAAGATAACTTCGACACGCCGAGACAAATCGCCCTTCAACCGAGACCGAGATCAGCCGAGCCGGCCGACCGGATGGACGGCGGCAGCGTGCGTGTGTGTGCAAGGGGCGCCTAGTCACACATCCACTCATGTCTCACTTTTTGAACATGACTTTGTCCACATCTCCTTATATACTCACAATTTTTCCCTTCTTTTTCCAATGTGTGATAGCATCCCAAACCCATTTCTAAAGGGTTCACTTTGGAATATTATATCTCATTCATACCTCAATCATTTTGAGTGTTCTTACATGTTTTGTAAACCTCGTACGGAGTACTACGTATTCCAACTAAGTCCCGACTTTAACTCGTAGTAGAGCCCACTCAAAATTGCCTCTCAAATGGGCTGCTCAAACCAGCCCATTTCTTCTATTTTTCCAACATCAAGTACCCATTCTCTCCAAACCACCTTAGTAACAGGAGGCCTCAGCACCACATAAGCTGCAACAACACTGAAAACTACTTTCTTCAACATCTCTTGCCACTCAGTTTCATTCAGCACCCAATCTCTTAATTTCAATAATTTCCTAAACAAAAAAGAAGTATTAGCTGGAACTTGCATGTGCAAAATATCTTGATCCTTTACATAATATGCATGGATCCATTTGATCCACATCTTGTCAGCTTTAGAGTGTATGGCCCAGAGAAGTTTCAAAATAAAGGCTTTATTCCATGAAGCCAAATGAAAAAGATCAAGTCCTCCCTCACCTCTATTTATGCAGATTGCATCCCAAGAAACCAAGGCCCTGTTTGATTCCCATCAAGTTTTATCTCCGAACGACAAAACAGGTTGTTTAGGGATGACCGAACCTTGTCCATCTGGTTTTCTGTTGGGCGAGGCGGGGTAGTCGCGGACGGATCCGACATCCGAAAACTATTAGTGCACCGACGCAACACAAAAAAAAATAACGGACGACCGACAGAAAATTTCTAAATTTTTCATTTTTTTAAGAAAAAAACTACTAAAACGGCGTCGTTTTAACCTAAACGACGTTGTTTTAACTGAAAATACGTCAAAACGATGTCGTTTTGTATTTTTTTTTTGTGGTGCACGTGTCGTGCGCCATCATGCCCTAGTGTAGATTCACCCCTGTCGCGGTGGCAAAAGAAGGTTCTCCAGGAGCGCTCTCTCTTGCCAGCGTGATCTAAACCTTTCTAGGATAGGATACACACACATATTTTTTTCCTATTTTTTTTTTTTTTGATTTTTTTTTTTTCTTATTTGGTGTTTTGTGTTAATCCTGATATTTAAAGGCATATTTTGCACACTTGAGAAGAAAGCTAGTCTGCCTGGGCCGACCGAGGTGGGAGAAAAGTTTCGGTAAGTCATCATTGGGCCTCACAACGGCCCAATATTAACTCAATCAGCTCATACTTGGAGAAGGCCATATGGGGACTGGATTTTCAGATTTTGTGTAAGAACTAAGAAGAGCACCATGCCCTGGCTAGAATTTTTTTATTCCACGACTAAATTATGTTTAATTAATGTTCGTATTTTTTTATTTTACTTTTTTGTTTTTTTTAAACTAAGATCACTTTCTTATTACCAAAATAATGAAAATCAGTCGATCCAAAGATCCAGGCATACAACTGCTACAGCTATCTTACGGAATCATAACATATTTGCTAATCTACTCACTTTGCCTTAACAAATTGTTACAAGTTTCAACTAGTTTTCTGAAATTTTGACATTTTTGAACTAGCACTTGTACCCCATCTTCCTCATATCATCTCTTGACTGCTTGGAGTTAAAGCTTATATTATCTTTACTCCTCCAAATCATGTACACAGTTTCTGCACGGACCATCTTTTAATACCAACTTCATTGGATTTTTACCTGTTGTGGCTCCGATCATCCATTCTTTTTCCTGTTATTTTACTTTTTCATCTGTGTTATTTTACTTTTGATGTTGTGGTGAGTATTATTTGATTTGGAATTACCATGCAAAGTAAATTTTATATAGATATTGCTGATCTATATTCACTTGTAGCGATTGATGATAAACATCGTCATAAATAATACAATCTTAAGTTAAATAGGTTGAGCTTGCGAATCTATTATTTAGACTAGTCTATTTTTCTAATTCCTAATGTTGTTATTAAACTAAGAATAATGAGCGTATTTTAGATTGTCTAATTGTTATATTTAAAATAAGAACTTATTTTAATTATGTTGGGTATCGGGTCTACCAATGGCGAATGACAGGATTGTTAATACAAGTGGATTAAACGAATATAACTATTACAATTATATTTAATGGGAAAGGGATTAAGGATTACATGCCAACTAATGAACCTATAAAATCCAATAATTATTTAAATCAACCCGAGAACAAGCTGACCCCCAAAAACGATCGTCCAGAACCAATCTGTAAATCACAAAGATTCGATTAAGTTTAGCCAAGATATCGATATTACCGATCGAAATACACCAAGTATTAAGTATGCAGTATATATAGTTATATATATAACAGATATATATATATATAATATATATGTATATGGTATAATACCGAATCTGCAGTATAAATATATATATATATATATAAAGGAATCTGCAGTATATATATATATATATATATATAACAAATATATATATAATATATATATATATAGATAAAAATACGAATCAGTAGTATATATATATATATAGATATATATATAACAAATATATATATATATAATATATATATATAGATAAATACCAATCTGCAGAATATATATATAAATATATATATAACAAATATATATAATATATATATATATATAAAAAATACGGGGAAAAAAAACGGAAGAAATTAAAGGGACAAGAAACCCCCTTTGAGAAAGTGGTCTGTAGGCTCAGATCTTCCGAACCCTTTGCAATTTGACACCAAGTATGTTCGATTCCACGAAGGACGAACGCCGATCCACCGCCGGCCGGCACACAGCCCCAGTAGCACCTTTCTAACCCAGAAAAAACCCTCAGAAAGCACAGGAACTAATCCCGGTCACCCTCAATGATATCACAACAAGAATATCACTCTTTTCACTTCGGATTCTCAAGGCACAAGACGAATTTTTCTCTCGGTGTATCAAACTCCTTCCCCAGCCGCGATTTAAATACTCACAAGGATGGAATCGGTCACGGGATTCCATTGTGATATTCAACCGCTCACGGGGGAGAGTAGGTAGTGAGAATCGGGAGCAAAAAATCGCAGCGGGAGGAGTTTGACCAGGGAAGGAAGGTCACGGGAGAGAAGAGAGAAAATGGAGGGTGACGGCGCAGTGAGAAGTGAGAAGTGAGGGAGAAGGGTTTAGGGTTAGGATTATATAAGGGGAGTCGGACGGTCCAGATCAAAAGTAGATATTAAGTCTGGATCGGACAGCTCCTAATTAAAGGGCTGCCACGGGCTGGGCCAGCACTAATGGGCCAGATGGAGATAAATAATTCTGGGCCAAGTTTGGGCCAAAATAATAACATTTCTCCACCTTTTTGGGCCAACCAGTCAAATTGCATTTTCGGGTTACGGAGAAGATTCATCATCGCTTATCTCCGGGGTTACCTGCACATACACAAAGTAAATAAGGTAAAAGAATTCACAAAGAAGACTAACTCACAAAGAGATCCCCTAAAGAACACAAAGTTCAAAAATTTATTCGACTGAATCAAAATTCAGTCTTTTTAAACAAGATTTAAATTTTTCGACGGGTAAACACTTAGTACCCATATCTGAAGGATTAAATTGGGAGGGTATTTTTTCAAGATAGATTATACGTTTAGCAACAATATCTCGTATGAAATGGAAACGAACATCAATATGTTTTGTTCTATCATGAAAACTGGATTCTTGCACAGTTGAATACCGGATTGACTATCCGAAAAAACTTCGACTTTGTCCTTTAGAAAACCGATTTCTAATAATAGTCTTTTTAACCATATAGCTTCTTTTAATGCTTCTGTTATAGCAACATACTCAGATTCTGTAGTAGATAGAGCAACTATAGGTTGTAATTGAGACTTCCAACTGATCGGTGTGCCACACAAAGTAAACACATATGAAGTAGTAGACTTACGGTTATCATGATTAGCAGCGTAATTAGAATCCACGTATCCAACCAATTTTACACCTTGTGGGTGTCGAGAAAATTTAAGACCATACCTGGTTGAGCCCTTCAAATACCTTAAGAGCCACTTAACGGCTTGCCAATGGTAAACCCCTGGGTTAGCCATATAACGACTAAGACAACTCACAGCATAAGCTATGTCAGGTCTTGTGCTGACCATTAGGTACATGACCGAACCAATGGCATTTGAGTAAGGTACTTTTTTCATATAATTGATATCATCCTCAATTTTTGGGGATTGATCCTTACTTAACAGGAAATGACCAGCTAGAGGCACAGAGGTTGATTTAGACTGACTCATAGAAAATTTGGATATATTTTCTGCACATAGGAATCTTGGTTTAAAACAATGGTGGAATTTTATCTATCACGAAAGATATTCATCCCAAGAATACGCTTAGCATCACCAAGGTGCTTCATGTCAAACTTTGCACTTAAGCATTTAATGACATGATCAACTGTTTTCACACAAGGACTCACTAAGAGCATATCATCAACATATATGAGCAAGAAAACAGGATTTTTGGAATCAGTTTTGAAATACATGCAATGATCATAATTGCTCCTTGAAAATTTAAGTGAGAGCATGTACTCATCGAACTTCTTATTCCATTGCCTAGGTGATTGTTTTAAACCATAAATCGATTTCTTAAGCAAGCAAACATGATTAGGGAGCTTGGGATCAATAAAGCCTTTAGGTTGACTCATATAAAGCTTTTCTTCAAGTTCACCATGTAAAAAGGCGGTTTTGACATCTAATTGTTTTAGTTCCCAATCAAATTGAGCAACAAGAGCAAGCATGATACGCACAGTAGTAAACTTAACAACTGGAGCAAAGATTTCAGTATAGTCAATACCTTCTTTCTGGGTGAAACCCTTGGCAACGAGTCTAGCTTTGAATCTGACCGACTCATTTTCTTCCTTAACTTTGAAAAGCCATTTACAGTCAACCACCGAACAGTTAGGTGGTCGGGGCACAAGAGACCAAGTTTCATTTGAGTGCAATGAAGTCATTTCTTCATTCATTGCAAAAAGCCACTGTTCTGAGTGTTCAGATTTCAAAGCTTCATCATATGTTTTGGGTTCACAATTATCAATAGATTCAAACATATTGAATGCATATGATGCCATATGATAATCATTCAAGTGAGAAGGTCTTCTAATTTCTCTCCTAGGCCTATCTCGAGCAAGTTGATAATCATGCAAATTATCTTCAAGAACTTCTTCTGTTTCATCATGCACATCAGCATTATTAAGATTATCAAGAATAGTTTCTGTTTGCACATTATCCATATTATCCAAAGAAATGTGCAGCTCCACCTCATTAGGAGCAGGGGGTTTTCCGGATTCGGTAAAAGGCAAGGAAATTCATTTTCATTGAAAACAATATCACGACTAATAATGGTTTTGAAACCGGGTTGGCCTTTAAGCCAAACCCTATAGCCTTTTACCCCTTCTGGGTATCCCAAAAACACACATCTCACAGAACGAGGCTCAAGCTTATCATTTTTCTGATGAACATAAGCCGAGCAACCAAATACAGGAAGATTTGAAAAATCAATAGATCGACCAGACCAAACACATTCAGGATAATTACCATTCAACGACACAGAGGGAGATCTATTTATCAAATAAGCAGCAGCAAGTAAAGCTTCACCCCAGAACTTTTTCGAGAGCCCAGACATAGCCAACATGCTTCTGACCCTTTCTAGCAAAGTTCTATTCATGCGTTCAGCAACCCCATTCTGTTGGGGTGAGTAAGGGACAGACTTATGTCTCTGAATACCAGATTGAGCACAAAGCTCATCAAACATTTGATTGCAAAACTCAAGGCCATTGTCGGTCCTTAAGATTTTAATTTTCTTCCCAGTTTGATTTTCAATCAACGTTTTCCAATTTTTGAATTTCTCAAAGACATCAGATTTGTTTCAAAAGGAACACAAAGACCTTACGGGAATAGTCATCAATCACATATAAGAAATATCTATTTCCACCATGTGTGGGCTCACTAGATGGCCCTCACACATCAGCATGCAAATAATGCAAAGTGTCATAAGTTGTAGGAGTTCTAGGGGGATGGGGATTTGGAAACCTAATACGATGTTGTTTACCTACCACACAGGAGTCGCAAAATGGCACAGAGGACAATTTATCTTTCCCAAACACCCCTTGTTTTTGCAAAATTTCCAGACCCTTATCACTGATGTGGCCTAGACGTTTATGCCACAGATCTGTTGGGTCACCTTGGACAGCATTCACAGAAATATCATATTTTGCAATTTTCACATAGAGGTTATTCCGTTTTATAGCTTTGAAAACACACAAATGTCCTTTAAAGATTTTCATAATCCCATTAACCCACTTACCTTCATACCCCTCATCATCAAGGGTACCACAAGAAACAAGATTGTGACACAAATCAGGAACATGCCTCACGTTCTTTAAAGTTAACAAATAACGAGAGTCACATCTTATCTGAATATCTCCTAAACCATGAACTTGACACTTTTTCTCATTAGCCATAGAGACGGACTAATTTGTCACTTCTCTATATTCAGAAAATAGCCTTTTGAAAGGCGACATATGAAACGTACAAGGAGAATCAACAAGCCACTCATTTTCACACAAAATGAGAGTATGCACAGTATTAGCTTGTTCACAAATTTCAGAAACCATGAAAACTTCATCTTCACGGCCATTTTCAGCCACAAGGTTGGCATTATCATTTTGATAATTTTTCTTAGGTTTAGTGCACTCATAAATGTAATGACCAGATTCACCACAATTATAGCACTTACGGTTCTTAGGTCGAGACTTTGACCTACTCTTCCATTTGCCCTTCTTCTTTTGAAAAAATTACTCGTAGATTTTGACTTGATGAAGGTTTCACTGAAAGCGGTTTTGAGGTCTTCCCCTCACAAAATTAACCTCACCTAGAGATTTATTCCCTTATTGTTTTTCAAATCCAATTCTTTACTTTTCAAATCGTTTATAACGATCAAGAGTTACTTTGTCTCGCTGCGTACTTAATAGCGAGACTTAACATCACCGTAAGAATCGGTGATGGCATTTAAAAGAACAATAGGTGTATTCATCAATATTTTTATCACCGATTTGTTTGATATCCTGGATTAATTTTGTAAAAGTGTCCAGGTTATCATTTATATCCTTTGAAATATCAAGTTTGAACCGGAAAAATTTTTCAAGTAAAAACAGTTTGCTAGGCAAGGAAGTTTCAGTATAAGTCTCTTCCAATTTTTCCCATAAAGCCCGAAATGTATCATGTTTACCAATTTTCCGAATTACGAATCGGATGATTTAGGATAATTGATGAATACGCAAACTCATCGCCTCGGCCTTTTATCGGCAAGACTTGTTGTTAAAACGATTGATCAATAGTTTTGAAAACTTTTTGTTGAATTAGAATGCCCTTCATTTTTTGTTGCCAAATTTGAAAATCTCCTTTACCATCAAAAGGTACAATGTTAAAAACAGAGAATGAACCCACTGAAACACCCAGTATAAGGTAATTACAAAGACAACCACAAATCACACAGAAAAGGAAGCACACAGCTGATGAGAATCAAAATTCAGGGACTCGATTTGATTTTTGAGATTAAAACCCGTTTAAATTAAAACTGGGATCCTCAAGCTCTTGACAAAGATCCGAGGGACACTTTCGGTCCTGGCAGCGGAAGATTAGTGCTGTTTTGGATTTTATGGTTTTAATTCGTTTGAGTTTTAATTAATAAAGGAAACAAGAGTCGCCCGAAAACTGGATCCAACCAAATAACACAGAGATATAGGCAGCGGCAAGCAAACTCGAAAAACAGTAAGGACAGCAATTTGACAGTAGAACCGAAACAAGAAACAATAATAAAAGAGAGGTTCAAGCCGATATACCTGAGTGGAAACCCGGATGGGTTATTCCGTATCACCACGAAGCCAAAGAACCCGACACCCGACAAAACGGGCTCCGATACCACTGTTGGGTATCGGGTCTACCAATGGCTAATGACAAGATCGTTAATACAAGTGGATTAAACGAATATAACTATTACAATTATATTCAACGGGAAAGGGATTAAGGATTACAGGCCAACTAATGAACCTATAAAAACCAATAATTATTTAAATCAACCCGAGAACAAGCTGACCCCCAAAAACGATCGTCCAGAACCAATCTGTAAATCACAAAGATTCGATTAAGTTTAGCCAAGATATCGATATTACCGATCGAAATACACCAAGTATTAAGTATGCAGTATATATAGTTATATATATAACAAATATATATAATATATATGTATACGGTATAATACCGCGTATAGATATATATATATATATATAGATATATATATAACAAATATATATATATAATATATATATATATATATAGATAAAAATGAATCTAATATATATATATATATAGAGAGGGAGAGATAAAAATACGAATCAGTAGTATATATATATATATAGATATATATATATATAACAAATATATATATAATATATATAGATAAATATCAATCTGCAGAATATACATATAAATATATATATATAACAAATATATATATATATAATATATATATATATATATAAAATACGGGGAAAAAAAATGGAAGAAAATAGAAGGACAAGAAACCCCCTTTGAGAAAGTGGTCTGTAGGCTCAGATCTTCCGAACCCTTTGCAATTTGACACCAAGTATGTTCGATTCCACGAAGGACGAACGCCGATCCACCGCCACGGCACACATGCCCCGAGTGCCTTTCTAACCAATTAAAAAACCTCAGAAAACACAGGAACTAATCCCGGTCACCCTCAATGATATCACAACAAGAATATCACTCTTTTCACTTCGGATTCTCAAGGCACAAGACGAATTTTTCTCTCGGTGTATCAAACTCCTTCCCCAGCCGCGATTTAAATACTCACAAGGATGGAATCCGTCACGGGATTCCATTGTGATATTCAACCGCTCACGGGGGAGAGGAGGTAGTGAGAATCGGGAGCAAAAAATCGCAGCGGGAGGAAGAGTTTGACCAGGGAAGGAAGGTCACGGGAGAGAAGAGAGAAGAGGGAGGGTGACGGCGCAGTGAGAAGTGAGAAGTGAGGGAGAAGGGTTTAGGGTTAGGATTATATAAGGGGGGTCGGACGGTCCAGATCAAAAATAGATATTAAGTCTGGATCGGACGGCTCCTAATTAAAGGGCTGCCACGGGTTAGGCCAGCACTAATGGGCCAGATGGAGATAAATAATTCTGGGCCAAGTTTGGGCCAAAATAATAACAAATTAATTATATAATAAAGAAAATTCGGATAACAAAACTTGTTATTATCTAGACCAGTAATTCTTGAAAAAAGTAGTTGAATTGAATGTTACACTTGATTAAACTAAGCGAGCTAGAGTATAATCTGAACCTCGGATTGCTACTTTCTTATTTTTTATTACAATTCTATTTTATTTGTCTTCTTTTGTTATCTTTAATTCTTTCACTAGTTAGATTTAAATTACCAACCCCGTATTTTATTATCTTTGTTTATTGCTTTGATTAAATATAAAATAATTACAATTTAATGCACACTCCTTGTTGTATCGACCCTTCTGCTAGGGATGGCAACGGGGTGGGGATGGCGCGGGGTTCACAACTCCCGGCTCTGGCCCCGGCCCCAGTTTTTGAATCTTCCCCCGGCCCCGGCCCCGGCCACAGCCGGGTACGGGGATTAATATCCCGCCCCGGATCAAATTCTGGTCAAACCCTGATCAACCCCGAGTTACTCCCGGTCAAACTCCGATCCCCAGTCCTTACTTGGTCCACCCAGTTTACTGCTACTTTTATAGCTACTTTCAACTATTTTTCTCATGTCTTTTCAGTCAAAACACATAAAAATGGTGATTAAGTAACTGTAAAAAATTACATAAGTTCATCAAAGTCCACAATAAAAGATTACATAACTTAACTTTATATATTTAATAAATATATAAAAATTAAATTTCTAGTTATATATATACCGGGTCCGGGGCGGGTCGGGGGATAGGCATCCCGGCCCCGGCCCCGGTACCCGGTTTGGCAGGGAATCCCCAGTCCCGGTCGGGACGGATCGACCGGGTTCCCCACCGAGTCGGGTCAAATGCCATGCCTACCTTCTGTTGCTGTTACTAGTTAAATGCGAGATCGATTTTTTTATATAAACATTTTATTTATTATTTTTGTTAATATTTTCGTCAATACGATCAACTTCCCGCTTGTGACCGAGATTCACCTCATCGATAAATGAAAGGGCGGATCTGGGTATGAGTCTTTAAATATTCACCCCACCTAGACCCGATTGTTAAAAGCTTATTTGTGTTTAGCTCGTTAATATAACCGGCAGAGCGGGACACAATTTTTAATTTTATAATATTTAATACTCGAGTCGAGCTCGACTCGACTAGAATAAAAATATTAAAATATAAATTAATATCATACTACTCGAGTTTGAGCGGAGTTCGACTCAATAAAGCTCAAATTGGATCTAATCAAATCAAACTCAAATAATATTTAAAACTACATATTTCTTACAAGCTTGAAAAAAAGGACACTCGGGACATTCAAATTGATTTATATTTTAAAGACTATGTTCCTTAGTCCATAACTAAATACTTGCGTTGTATTGGGAGTCCATAACTTGTTAACTAAATATTTCGTTAATTTTAAAAATTTCATTATTTTTCACAAAATGTTGAGTACGTGTTAATCTATTGATTGGTTTTTCTAAGAAAAATGCAAGTGGATGTTCATTAATTTTCTATTATGTTAAATGTTGAGTATTTTCTAAGTGAGTGTTCATTATTAATTGTTGAATAATCATTTAATACTCAGAAATTACGCTCCATACTCCAAAGAATCTGAGCAAATTTTATTTCGCATTTAAAGAGCATCTAATAAATTGTTATTTTATTATTTTGAAAATGATATACATTTGTAGAGATTGATTCAAATGCGTATCAGTTCTTAAAATCAGTGCATATTTAGTACTGGTTCATTTCACGTATAATATGTTTGCAATGCATATTCAATTTTTGGATTTACTCAACACATTTAGTATGGATTCGCTTTTCATTGAGAGCAAAAATGATATGCATTACAATATATAATTTGTGCAGCGGCTCTATAGTAAATATAGACTAGACTCACGTTCTCATTTTAAGGACTGAATTTTGTTTTAACCAATTCCTTTATTTATATATGCTCTTAATTTATACAAATATATTACTTTTTTCTATAGACAATTATCTACATACACACTGATATGTACTATCTCCGTTTTGACATTTTAAATATTTAAGTAGTTAGTATTATATCTAAATTTCATCTTATTATTCTATCTAATTAAAAAAATAATTAAAGTGGATATTTTTTCATACCTCTCAAAACAATAAATGCCAACGGTCACATTTTGCTCCTTTTATTCCATGCCTCTGCGGCATCATATGCCGCTCACCCATACCTCTGAAGTATACTGTGGAGGTGGTAGCGGTGTTCGCCGCCGGTATGGGGCATACCACAGTCCATACCGCTGCCATTGCCAACACCCTTAGTATTATATCGAAATTTCATGTTATTATTCTATCTAATTAAAAAAATAATTAAAGTGGATATTTTTTTTTAAACGGAGAAAGTATATGATAAACATTTATTGAGAGTGATGGTCAATTAACAAAAGGTACATAAGTTCAATATCTTCGATTAAAAAAAAAAAAAAAAAAACCAATAAGCGTTTGTGCAACTCCGACTTTCAATTTAGTTGGAGGTCGGTGTTGTCTCAATACCTAGTAAACACTTTGGAATTGAATTTCTCGACTAACGATCCCTTAGTCTTTGACTAAGGGTTAGAAACTTCCTCCCAGTCTGTTGGTGGAACAATTAAATATTGAGGGCTTCAAGCGGCAGTGTGGGAGGCCAGATCTCGGTGGGAACCTGCAATTGGATTTGGGGGGGTCCAGCATGGAGCAATCACTTGGGGGACGACTCCTTGTGCGCGGTAGTTGAGGATATTTAAGAACCTGGGAGCCAGATACACATCTCACGATTTAACTGGTAGCAGTACTGTGGGGCCGGGACTATTATCCCGAATACTAGTCAAGTGTAAGTTTGGAACCTGGTATAAAAAAAAAAACTTCGATAAAAACACTCTCTCTCTCTCTCCCCCTTTCTCTCTCTCTCTGCCGCCTTTCTTGAACCAGTCTCAGTCCCCAATCTCCAATTTCAATTTTCTTTTTCAATTTGTGTCCTTTTTAGACTTTCTTCATTCCTTTTACCATACCCCCTCCCTTTTGTTTTCTTCTGCAACTGTTTCTCTACCGAATACTGCTTGTCCACAGTAGTATAAAACAAGAGGAAAAATTAAATTTAATCCTGCAGCGATGATCAGTTGGCTATATATCACCCTGGTAATTGTTTTCCCAACTATTCTCGTGCTTCTACTACTACTAATCCTGCGGCGACGCTTTCGCCCCAAAACGCTTACAACTATCGTCGTTTCGGATGCAGAAATCAGCCACAATCGCAACTTTCAGAACGGAATTCACAGGCTCCATCCAATTAGCTCAACGACGAAATCGAATAATTACCACTTTATTCGGAAATCACCAATATTCTTCAGTTGGTCCGATCATCCATCTCTGGTTGCTGATGCCGTAGAAAATGGGTGGTCCAGATTTGCTTTCAGAACTTTCGCATCATCTCCTTCCGCCAAATCCGACAGTAGCGAACGCGAGTATGAATCAGGTATTGCTGAAATTGGTTGGGAAATATGTGAAGGATTAGAAGATTATATGCAGAAGATTAGATTCAATCCGGGATTGAGAAGGAAGATGATCAAGACCGTTGATTCGCCGCCGATGGGGGCTGTATCCGTGATCAGGACGGGTTTGCCCTTGCCCGGGCCGCGTTTTGGGGATTCGTGTTTCCCGCAGGAAGCGTATTTCGAGATCACGATTTTGGCCGGCGGTGATGTGTTAAATGATCATCCGGAGAGGGATAGATTAGAAGGGGAGAAAATTAAGCTCATTGAAGAAGTGAAAATTGAAGAAAAATGGGATGATGGCAATACTGAAATTATTTGGCTTTCTGTTGGGTTGATGGGGAAAGGACCTCTTCCGATGAAAAATCCAGGCAGCTTTCCAGGATCTATTGGCTTTAATTCTAGTGGTTCTGTGTGTCTTAATGGTAAGCTTTCTCCCTTAATTTTCTTGCCTTTCTTCCTCCCCTTTAATGGAACGTATCATATTCCTTGTCCCACTATTGGATTAAATAATTATCCAATACTAATGTTTTTGTAGGGCTGGTAATTTCCGACACGACACGATAATCCGACACAAACACGTACGAAATTAATGAGTTAGTGTTTGGCCTTATCGTGTTCGTGTCCTTATCGTGTCAACACGATAAGAACACGCTAATTTCGTGTCGTGTTCGTGTAGGATTCGTGTAACACGATAACTTTCGTGTTCGTCTCGTGTCGTGTTCGTGTAATCCGATAATATTTATATATTTTTAGCATTAATTTTATTATCATTTTAAATATTTTAAGTTTATTTTCTAATTTTTTTTTATTTGAATTTATCGATTCGTGTCACATCGTGTCATTATCGTGTCGTGTCAACACGAAAAATATCGTGTCATATCCTGTTCGTGTCGTGTCCGTGTTTCAATCTTTCGTGTCGTGTTCGTGTTCGTGTCGGTCATATACTTAACGGATCGTGTTCGTGTTTGGCCTTTATCGTGTCGTGTCGTGTCGTTATCGTGTCGACCCGATAACGACCTGAAACGCACGAATTGTCAGCCCTATGTTTTTGTAAAAATAATATTAGATACAATATAATTAAACTTGATCAATATTATTAATAATAAAGAATTGAAATTTAAAAAAAAATAGTATAAATCCTAGTATGAAATAATCAACTGCCTAATAACAAATTTCTAACTGAAAACTGAAAATAAAATACGAAAAAATAGTCCTTCCGTATTTATTTGGCACAATTTACTTCCACAGTCCACAATATTTTTGCCACTTCCATTTTAGTGACAGGGAAAGACAACATACTTAATTTTCACTCACAAAAATGGGATTCATATTTAAAAACCCTTTAATCAACCAAACTTATGGCATGGCAATAAGGTCATAGGTGGAGCTCTAAACCCTAATTGGGTAACAATCAACCATAAGTAATAATGACTACTTATGTATAATTCCAAGAACAATGAAAATGAAGTGCTGTGCATTAGTGCATATGTTTCATATACTTCTCAAATTTGCAACCAAGTTAAATGCATAATTATCATTGATCATCAAGATTCCGAAAAGCATGTTGATATTTCATGTGATTATTTCTTTCTGATCAGGAAATAAGCTCATGTTTGAATCCGAAAAGGACGAATGGCGGCCAGAACCGGATAAAGTCATTGGCTGCGGCTATAATCCGGTCCAGAAGAAAGTTTTCTTCACAGTTGATTCGCAACTAGCACATGAAATCCACTGCAAGACTGAGGAATTTGGCTATCCACTATATCCAACACTAGCCTCAAGCACTGATATTAAGGTTTTAGTCAACCTCGGGCAGATCCCTTTTAAATTCGCGCCTGGAAACATACAAAGGACTCCAAACCCATGCTTCATAGGTCCTGGCCTGGCAATCTCTCCAGCCTTTGGCTATAGTAATATTACTGAAGATAGCAAGGAGCTCTTTTCAATGGGTAGGATCGATTCGCAATGGCTACAAAGGAGTGTAACAAGAAATTATAATACGGTTAGTAGTGTTAAGTCTTTAGAATTTGATCAGGAGTCTGACGGTGATTTATTTGAGATCGTGTTGGATAGTACGGGACGATCTCCGTATACTAGGACGTGTTAATAGTTTTCCGGAATATTTCAACAGGAGAATGTAATCCCCTATAGTGTGGTACATATTACTCTAGGTTGAGGAGGCCTTTGGGTTCTTTGTGCAATATAACCATATAACCAAAATAGGGAAAAAAAATAATAACTTTCCAATGGGAGCCACTACTTCTTTAGGCTCTATACGATTTATATCATACACATGAATTTTATAGCATGTTTCTAGCTCTAAATCAAATGAATGTAGTGTTATCTAGACTCATTCGCATGACCGAACTGTCCCATCTAATAACATTTGTTTCAACTTGAAATAGCTCGATTAGCAAAAAAAACATTAATGGCTCGGAATATTAACAAAATTCTCACATCCAAAAAAACATTCAACCAAAATCCGTCAAAAATACAACTCGTCACACCAGAAGATGGAATTAATCATCACAAAACTATGTACGGCTCAACTCACAATTCTATAAATATGGACACTGAAACATATCAAAACCGCCAATCCATAATATTATTAGGAAGTTAGTTAGCGCCAACGCAACACGGTACTACATACACAAATCACTATCCGGTCTCAGCTGATTCTCATCCATATGTGGAATTCATAATTTTTTTTATTAAGGAAGCCTGATAAGAGAGCCATCTTGTCATTTTTGTATCACATGCGGTCACTCCATATCAAAAACTGCTCATTGCACATGCATACAGCACCAACATACACTTCCCCGCCCTTATCAGCACATTGCACGAACAATAAAATTATTAGAGCTTCATCATTAGAGCTTCATCAGGAAAAACAACAGACGGACTGAAGGTTCACCTGCAACGATCGGGACGGCAACCAAAAGAAAGATGGGGGACGGAACTTCGACGTTGGCGACTCATCGCCTGAAGAGGGCAAATATGATTGGAATGGCCTTTAAACTATTTTTTGTCCTCAAGTCTAATCAAGTTTTCCAGTGAGTTATTGTGTAGTTAAGTATTGACATTTGTCCTTAACTCTAATTACACGTTATTTATTTTAGTCGTCTATTCTATATATATCTTATTTATTTTTAGTCATTCTAATAAAAGTACAACACTTTTTAAACCAAATAGTCTCGGTTATTATTTTATTTTTATTTGCCCAATAAATTATTATTTTATTACAATAAGAATATTAATTCAAGAAATATTAGATAAATTTAATCAAATATTTATATTATATTTTGAAAGTGGATAAAACCTATCCGCTACATAACTGTAGTATAATAATTTTTCCCAAAAATATTGTTGGTCCAGAAATCCAAGTCCAAGACCGCTCACGTCCAGTCCCAAGTTCAATTGTCAAAAACAAAGATCCAAAGCCCATGACATAAGACCCAGATCGATCGAGTTCTTTAACTACAGTGGCAGATTTGTGTTCCACACCTTAGGAGCACATAGATAGTTGTTCCCCTACAATGTGGTGGTGGGGTATGAGTTTAGAACAAGTACTACAAGTCTATATCCATATAGCAAGGTTGGCACTTTGTTAAGTGTTCTTGTGATGTAATTTCGCAACTGCAACTCCACAAGTAGGACCGAATTTTTAAATCCAAGTCTAAAACTCAAACAAAACACACCAAAAAGTGCACCTAAAATTAGGGACGACAATTTTGACCCCACATAAGAGGTGGATTCGGTTCCATTCGATTCGGTTTTTGATCAAAATCGAGAACCGAACCAACTATTTGGTTTCGGTTTGGTTCGATTCTTTTTGAAGTTCGATCCAGTTAAATTCAATTTTATAAATATTCAGTTCGTTTTCGATTTTGTTTTTTTGTTTTTCGATTCTTCACAATATAGATTCAAATATTATATGCAATAGATAGAGTTATTTATAAAAAAAAGTCAGCAAGAAAAACCAAAAGAATATAATACACTAGATAAAGTATATCGCATGCCATTAAAATAAATGTTATATTGTAGAAAAAAAATTCGGGACTCGGAGAGGACGCAGCAAAGAGACGGATAGGGGTGTCGAGTGGTTCGGTTCTGGTTAATCGAACCACAATTTTCGGTTAACCGGAACCATAAACGTTCCGAAATAGGAACCACTAACCACACCACTTTAAATTTCGGTTAACCGAAACCACATCGATTATATATGGTTCCGGTTCGGTTAACCTTAAAAATTATTTTTTTTTATCCGAAAAAAACTGAAATAATCAATTCTAAAATGCTAAAATTAATCTTTTAAAACAAAAATAGTAGACAACGACACAAGTAATCCATAAATCTAACAACTGTAAGTCAAAATTAATCAATAAATCCAACAATTGCAAAACAACCACAAACGGAGAATTGATGTGGGGTAATTAATTTACATATTATAAATTCAATTGAATTTCTTTTTAGAATAAAATATATAATTATAATTTATTAATTTATCATAATTTCGGTTTGTGGTTCTGTGGTTCTAGAACCATTCGGTTCCGATTAACCACTAACCATATTTTTTTTGAAGTAGGAACCACAAACCGCACCCTAACCACAAATAGTGGTTCTCGGTTAACCGGAACCACGTCGGTTCGATTCGGTTCCGATTAAAACCACTAACCACGAACCTTTTAGACAGCCCTAGAGACGGAGTCACGAAGATCAGATGTCTGACAGGGAGAAGAGAAAGGAGAGGCGAGGCGATTGAGAAAAATTACTGAAATTACCGTGGATTGATGTCCTGGGCGAGGCGACTTAATCGAGCAACTTAATCTAGTTTACTGAAGAGAGGAGAGGCGAGGCGATGTCGATTTCGCAAGGGAGAAAGAATCAAACAAACCCTACTCTCGCCGTCGGCTTTTATCTTCCGCATTACCTAACAAAATAATGTCGTTTACTTATAAATAACCAAAACTATGTCATTTCAATATGTTGACCTTGACTTCGATCTTTTTTTATCCAGTTCGGTTTAACCCCAAACCGGTAACCGAAGCGAACAAGTTCGATCCAATTCCGTTTTTCTGTTTTTTGGTCCGGTCTTCTTCAATTTCGGTTTTAGGGTTCTATTTTCGGTTATTCTCAGTTCGATTTTCCATTTTTGATTCTGAAATACCACCCCTACCCCACACTGCCCGCCCTGACCTGTTCGTATGTATGGGTCAGAGAGGCGGGACGGCTCTGGATATCCCTTTTGCCATATGTGTACCCGCTATTTTTCAATATACTTAAAATATATATATATATATATATATATATTTAATGATATATTTTACTCCCTCAGTCATGGCTAGAGCCTTACGTTTGTTCATTTTGGGCGTCCCAACCAATTTTTTTAACCCACGCGGCCCGTAGCGCGCCATAACCCAAGCCGACAACGGCGCGATCGGGTGATCTTTGGCAAACTTACCTCTAGATTGGGGGTGAGCTCGAGCCTCTTGGGGGGAGACTCAGGACAGGGGACGATCCTCCTTGTGTGCGTGTGTGGGTTAAAAAAAAAAAAAAAACCAAAGACATTTTTTTCTTGTGCAATTTTTGTCTTTACATACCTTGCACAATAACAATTGCCGCTCAATTAAACAACTAACACACAATTAATGGTCAACTTGTAGGGGAATTTGGAGTATATTTATATTAATAATGATAAGTTTTATAAATTATACTCTATTATTCCCTCAAATTTATTGCTACCTTTTCTTTATGATAAGTCCCCTAATGTGTTCCTATACCAGCTACTGCCCTACAAAAAATTCCAAATTTTGCCCTCAACAACTCTAAAGTGGGACTCTTCTCCATTCACAATACACTAGCTCTACAACTTTTATAAAAAAATCATGTTAAAGGTTCCCATAAGCAAATTTAGAGAACAAAGTGAGTATGTATTATAAAAATAAAACACAAAAATAAAAAAATCATAAAACTATTTATTTTATTATATTAAAATAGTATTTTCTTCTATGCAGATCGACCCGCCCCGCGCCGCCACCCGCGGTGGTCGACCCACCCCACCCCTTCACCCATAGAGTGGACCTTAGTCTTCGAGTACCCGCCCTACCCCGCCCCATTGCAACCGCTACCCAAAATGTCCCCGCAGCAAGAAACTAGTGATGTTTTGTAATAGCCTTTAATTATGTCTATACAAACTCAGAAACAAACAAGTCTGATAGTGTTTTACCAAATCAGAAGATTTGATGGGACTAGGATTTAGAACAATTTACGTTAGTAAGCTGTATGACATTACAGAGAAAAAACCAAAAGGATAATATAATGAAATATACTAAACAAATATATATATAGTTCAAATGTCATCACCACCTTCATACACCAAGCAATCCTATTGCATTAGCCATTATGCCAGTTCAATTAGCCAAACTGTTTCAGAGCACCTCAACATAAAGTTAATCAAACCTAGGACACACCAAAACCCACAACAAAAGAGTCAAAATCATACAAAAACAAATCCCCGCTAAATAAAAATAGTGACGACACAATTAACAAGTAAAAAATAATTCAGAGTTAGAATCTAAGAAATTACACCAGAGCAATGCTGCTCTCTCCACCAGGGGGCTTGCGGACTCCACCGTAGAAGTCGCGAGATTCAACTTTTCCATCGGAAAATATGTTACTGCCAGTCATCTCCCGCAATTTTGCTGGAGTCAGTGTTTTCTCGGCAGAAGAAGGGGGTGCATCTCCCTTGAAAATGTTGTTTCCAGAAAGCTCCGTAAATTTCTGGTTAGGTATCTTCTTTGCCGTCTTCAGCACGGGTTCTTCACCCGAAGCACCATTGCTCTGGCCTCCAAAATCCTTCCAAAGGAGAGCCAATGTTCTAACTCAATAACCAATCACATACTGAAAATCTAAATATAATATAATAATAATAATAATAATAACAGAAGAAGCATTTATTTTTTAATAGAGTTCAAACCGATTTTCATTTATCATAAAACAGTCTCCTGTGTTCTGCATCAGCTATGTATTCATAAGTTGAATTTTTCCTAATACATCTTTCCAGTTGTCCCTTTAAGTTGATTTTAAACAAGTACGTGAAATTGTCACAAGGCACTGGCCTACTAGGTGTGGACATGGGTCTGGGACATAGAGGCCCAGGGTTCGATTCCCCCTCCCAAGTGTAGCATGTTATGGCCTTGGAGAAAAACTCTGTTGATCTCTGCCCAACATCCATAGTTTTGTGCCCTATACCAAAGGTCCTCCTCAGAGACTAGGGGGTTTGAGTGGTGGGTGGGGGAAAAAAAAAATATTGTGAATTTTTAACTATAACCCATCTTACTCATACCATTAGTGAAATAATATCAAGGAATGGAAAATACATACACCGTGTGGCGTGGGTTCTCCAATAGTGATGCTTTCTCTTAATGCAAGGGCTCGAGCAGTCAATGGCCTTGGTTGAATTTCGGGTGGTGGAGCAAAAATATCATTCCCACTCAACTCCTTGTTTTTCGCAAATGAAATTTGTTTCCTCAACTTTGCATCAGACTCGCTCTCAAGATTCCCACTTAACTCCCTCTGTTTTGCAACTTCAGGCAGAGTGGCAGGCTTCTTGGGAGAAACTGTTTCTTCTTTCCCAAAAGATATGTGACTGATTCCAGCCAATGTTTGCTAGTGTCGACATTAATCATCAATTAGTTATTGAAATTCAATATATGTATATAAATAATAATAATAATAATAAATGATAATAATTAACCAGCTGAAGTTCAGATATGTACCTGGTACGTGCGCAGCCCAGTTTTGTTTGCAAAGATCTGATCATCATCCTCGGTTTCTGAAGTTCCGTTTTCTGTTTTGCCTTTAAAAATACCACTGCCAGTCATTTCCTTCATTTTATAGTCTGAGCAAGGTTTCCTGGAAGTACATGAATGCAGAAGGGATTTCAGTTTTTCTTACCAAAAGCTAAAATAGAGAAGCACGATTATAATGATGATGTCACATATGAAATTACATCTTGAATCACCATTCTTTTTGGTGAATCAATTCTGATTCACCTTTTTATACAGAAGAAAAGAAAAATGCTAAAACTAGTGGTGCAAGAACCTATACCCATTGCATGTGATGGCTCATATGATAACTATTAGGCAGGTCTCAAAAAAACATAAAATGGGAATGACACCATTCATCATGTGTATGATTGACAAACTATATGCAAATATCTGAATGATGCCCTGCAAGTTGATAAATAATGGCCATAACAATGTGTCAAGCAAACATCTAACCGTCTTTCATGATTTTGTTCACAATACCATAGTCAGAAATAGAGGACACACAGAATGCATACAAAATCATAAAGATATGAGAAGTTTTTGTGACGTTTAGATCCAAGCTCAGAAATTCATAAAGATATAATAAGCTTTTTTAACATTATGCGTGTGGATTTTGCACATCTTCAACTTTCAACGATCATTCATAAAGTTGTGCAGTAATAAGAGACTAAGAATAAGTTTGTCACTTCCCTGTGCTTCGCCTAAAAGTATCCAGACACAAATGGTAAATGATTTATTGGCTTTAGGAAAACGATTTAGAACAAGATGTATCATATAATTGACCAAGTAAAGATGTCTTGCTACAAATGAGAGATCTGCTAAAAAATGAAAGGAAGAATCATTTTTTCTGAAAGTATAGACTTAATTCAAATTAGTTGATGCCAACGCACAATTATGTAAACACGTGTACGTTTCGACTCAACCACACAGCAATATATAACTTCGGAAAGACATTAATCTGAATAGATAAGATTGCGACAGGAATGGCATTCGATGGGAAACTTTGTCACTTTGCTTTTTATATGCATGAAGTTAGGGTGTTTACTGATGTTAAACAATTCATCGACACTAATCCTCATGTCGCCGACACCCACATAGTTGGGTGCGCTTGATGATGATGATGGTGATGATGGTGATCGATCTAAATAGATGCAAGGAAATATAGGTTGCACGAATTTTTCAAAAGGTCGGTGAAATATCAAGATCACCAAAAAATGGCAAAGATACCGTTATAATTTAGTAAATCTGGACTAAATAAGATCGAATTGCCGCACAAATTTGAATCCATATTGAAAACATTACACTGTATTTGACTCTAAAATTTTTATCTTTACAGAATGCAAAGCCAACAAAACCTCCAGCATTTATCGCCACGGAATTTTTAAATACAATGTGTTTAAAAGAAAAGAAAAATGATACAATCACAACCGTTGTAACGGTTGTGTTTGTTTTGAACTATTGATGATGTGGGTGGTGGGGTAGGTGATGGAATAAATAATGAATTTAGTAATAAATGTATGGTGAGATGATGTGTTGTAAAGTTTGGTTGTGTAAACTGATTGTGTATGTATCATAGTTGGAAAGGAAAACTTAGTGGATCTCTCACCTTTTATTTAAGCTCTCGACTTCTTCATCAGTAACCTGACCTCCAAAAACCACCTTTCTGATCCCATCTGACGGCTGTCATTTCATTCCAATTTTAGGTATCCCAAAATAAAGTTGAGAACGAAAAGTGACCTAGTAAACGGGATGTTCAATTAGTTACCTGGTGAGAGCGGGCGGAAGAACGGGAGGCAGTGGCCGGTGAATTTTCCGGCGGATTCTCCGACCAGGTGAGTAGATCTGCCGTCGAAGTGTGAGGCTTCCTCACCGGCGTGTTCCTGTCCATTTCCGATAAAAATATCTACTGCTTCAATTAAAACGAAATAGAAATTCTGCTTGCTGTTGCTTTTCCCGAGATGGAGATCTTAAATCTAAAGAATGACGTCGTACGTTTGAAGGTTTTCTATGGAGCTAGAGAGAGAAAGTGAGGGAGTACTGCTGATGGGTGTTATGGTTTTATAAAAAAATCCTCTGTTCTGGGGTTTTCTTTAAGAAAAGGGAACCGTATTGTCAGAACCGGAGAGAAAAATGAGAGGGGCTTTAGATTACGTGGTGGGCATTGATTGGTGAAAGTGGGGGTAGGACTCTTTTTGAAATTTATTATTCTTTTTTTTTTTTTTTTTATGACCCAGGTTGAATCATGGGGGTTGTAGGTCCGATCCCTCATTCCTACTGCTTAAATCGCAGTTATCGCCAAGAACCCGGTTTTGAGGATGCTTCAACTGAATAAACATACAAGGTTTAAATCCCTGAAAAGAGCGGATGCTCCCACGAGGATTCGAACCCACGCTACATGCCACCAGCGCGAAAGATATCCCCCTCCTTTGCCACTCAGGCGTGTGCCCTGGGGGATTTGAAATTTATTATTCTGCTTCTATACAAGGTTTTGAAGGGTCGGCATGTGCTAGGATTGGGTGGCACGTGACAGTGACAGATGAGGGACCCGCTGATGGAGTGCGTCGTACAATATGCCATCTCCAAACAATGGAGGCTATGGAATTGGAGCTATAAACAACTATACCATTTCTGCCACTTAGGGGGGAGGGAGTGGGGCTCGGGTAAGGGAATCGGGTACCCTTACCTGAACGGTAACACCGTCGTCGGCGCATCGGGTAAGACGGGCGGGTTACAATCTCGGCTTCTGAAGCCGAACGGTGAGGAGGGTGTCTTTTTGAAAAAAATGGTCGTTGAACGGCTACTTTCAATAAAAAAAAAAAAAAAATCCTTTAAAATCAAACCTTTTCAACTCATTTTTTCAAAATAAAAACACACAAAACACAAATAAAAACACACACACTAATCTTTCAAAAACACAAAACCATGGATCCAAGAAGAGGTAAAAAAACTTCCACCTCGCAACCACAACAAACTCCGTTAGGATTTAGCTAATTTTATTCTCAAGCATCCCCGAATCAATTTTACGTTCCACAACCCCCATCTCCACATCCATTTTACCAATATAATATGGGTCCACCTCAAATGAATCATCAACACTACAACATCACTACTACAAGCGAGTTCTCCCCGTTCGAAAATATTGATGAAGACGTAGAGTACGTACCCGAAACACAACCACTACCAAACGAAGAAGACGAAGATGAGGAAGTTCAAGAAGTCGATCTGAGAGGGAAGAAAAAAGCATTCGGGGGGAGGAGGCCCCGTGAACTTTGGTCGCCGGCACAAGAGGAGGCTTTGGCGAAAGTATGGATTCAAATCTCCGAATGTGGTGTTGTCGGTAATGAACAAAAGTCCGACGGTTTTTGGAAACGGATTCTCAAGCATTACGAGGGAACTATGGGCTCGAGTTCACGAACTTTTCATTCGTTGAATACCAAGTGGAAAACAATGAACACGGCCATGGGTATTTTCAACGGCTACTACCTCCAAGCGATACAAACTATACTTTTTATTTTACGTAATCTATATTTTTTATTTTACATAATCTATATTTTTATTTTGTATATAATGTAGAAACGTGCTAAGGCTAGTGGGTGCAACGACTTGGACGTGGTGAGGCAAGCTGAGTCCGATTACTATACAGCAAAAAAAAAGACAATTTACTCATACCTTGGCGTGGGAGGTTGTCAGAGGTCATGACAAATGGACGAAGCAATAATGTTTTCAAGATATTGCCGGTGCGACAAGCAACTCTTCAAAAAGGAAGTCGGGGGAGTATGAATCGGCAAGCAACACCGTTCCCGACATGAATGAAGACCCCAACCCTCCACTTTCATCAAGAAAGATGAAAAAGAAGCAAGGCGCATCCTCGTCGATCTCAAGTGTTGCGGATGAATTCAACTCCTACACACAAAAGAAGACACAATATTTGGAAGAAAAACGCGAGAAGGATGCTTTGGCAAAACAATTGTTGGCTACACAAATCGAGGGGGCGAAGTTCAAGAATGCACAACGGGAGATGAAGTTTTTTTTGGAGCCGCATGATCACATTCGCGATCCCGCTATGTTGGAATTCGTTGTTAACCAAAAACGTGAAATTGCGGCCAAACACGGATGAGCTTGCAATTTTTAAGTTGTAGTTTCAACTTGTTTTAATTTCAACTTATGTAATGTTTTTTTTTTAAGTTGTAGTTTCAATTTTTAAGTTGTAGTTTTTTTTAAGTATTATGTAATGTTTTTTTTTAATGAAATAGTATGTTTTTATTTTAAATATTGTATGTGATTTTATGTATGAAAAAAAAAATCGGGTACTAGGTGACCACTCCCTCCACTTAGGGTAGTGTTAGGGTAAAATTGGGTAGTTTTGAATTGGAGGGTTTTTATTGGATAGAGGTGATGTGGCACCTAGGGTACTAGGTGACCACTCCCTCCTCCCTTACAGATACAAATTACGAATTCGATTTCCATCCGCTTCTACTTTTTTATATAGAATCGAATTTAAAAAGAACAACAAGAATATGTGCACATGTATGTAATATCTTTATTATATATTCTCCCGTCCTCTTGTCGGTTAGTGCTGGGATGAGAGAATCTTGAAGATTGTAGCGTACAAGGTGGCGAAAAGAGAGGCTAAGAAGGCAGTGGCTAAGGCTAAATATGAGGCTTACGAGGAGATGTACAAGCGCCTAGACACCAAAGAAGGAGCGAATGCTATTTTTAAACTAGCGAAAGCTAGGGAAAGAGGGCGGCGCGACCTGGGTCCCGTTAAGTTTATTAAGGATGATTTGGGTCAAGTGTTAGTGAACGATGTGGCTATTAAGGAGCGGTGGAATAGGTATTTTTTCGAACTTTTCAATGAGGCTAGAGGTAGTGACTCGGTGGTGCAAGGAGTTAGTCTATCTTCTGCTCGTTCGTTTAGTTCCTGTGAGAGCATCAACAAGGAGGAAGTTAAGTGTGCCCTAATGAAAATGGGTAGAGCTAAGGCTGTAGGCCCGGATCAGATCCCTATTGAGGTGTGGCTTTGTTTGGGGGAAGTCGGAGTTCAGTGGCCAGCAGAGCTGTTCAACATCGTCCTCAGAGGCTCTAAGATGCCGACAGAGTGGAGGCATAGTATTGTCGTGCCTTTTTTTAAGAACAAATGCGATGCTCAGAGTTGTAGTAACTATAGGGGTATTAAACTCCTCAGTCATACGATGAAACTTTGGGAAAGAGTGGTGGAATGCAGGGTTAGAAGAGAAGTTGAGATCTCAGAGAACCAATTTGGCTTCATGCCGGGAAGGTCCACGACTGAGGCCATTCATCTCGTCAGACGCCTTATGGAGAAGTTTAGAGAGCGGCGTAAGGACCTCCATATGGTGTTCATAGATCTAGAGAAGGCTTATGATAGCATTCCGCGCGATGTTATTTGGAGGAGCCTAATAGAGAGGAGGGTGTCGTTGTCGTTCGTTAGGTCGATCCAAGACATGTACTCCCAATCTAGAATGTGCGTTAGGACCCCAGTTGGTGATACCCAGTATTTTCCGGTTGAGATAGGGCTACAACAGGGGTCGGCGCTAAGCCCTCTTCTCTTCGCTCTAATCCTTGACGTCATTTCGCGAGGGATTCAAGATGGCATCCCGTGGTGCATGTTTTTTGCTGACGACATTGTGTTAGTGGCGGAGTCGAGGAGGGAGGTGAACGCGAAGTTGGAGCTTTGGAGGGCTAAGTTAGAATCCCATGGGCTTGCGTGTGATCTGGTCTAAGACCGAGTATCTCTGGTGTAACTTTAGTGGTGAGGCCAACGAGGAAGATGTTGAGGTAATGATTGCGGATCAGATCGTACCCCATACGGATAAGTTCAAGTATTTGGGTTCGATCATTCAGAAGGAAGGTGAGTGTGAAGATGATGTCACGCATCGCATCAAGGCGGGGTGGCTAAGGTGGAGAGCAGCGACATGGGTCCTGTGCGACAAGAAAGTCCCTCTAAAGTTGAAGGGTAAATTCTATAGAGCGGCAATCCGACCTGCAATGTTGTATGGCTCTGAATGTTGGGCGATGAAGAAGTCGCTTGAGAGCAAGTTGGAAGTGGATGAAATGAGAATGTTACGTTGGTCGTGTGGTCGCGCAATGTTAGATAGAATTGCGAACGGGGTTTTCAGGATCGCGCTGGAAGTGGCGCCCATTTCAGCGAAAGTTAGGGAAGGGAGATTGAGATGGTTTGGCCACGTCCGCAGGAGTCAGGCATCTGCTCCGGTGAGGAGGGTAGAGAGTTTAATGGTTGTCGGGGAGAGGAGGAGAGGCAGACCGAGGAGGACGTGGGAGGAGCAATTGAGATTAGATTTGAAGGCCTTAAACCTTTCCGAGACCATGACTGTTGATAGGTGCGCTTGGAGGCGCCAGATCAGAGTTGTGGATTCTTTTGTAGGGAGCGGTGCTGTAGTTGAGAGCCTCGGAGTTGGGTTGTCTCGGTTAAGTTTGACCTAGAGCATTGCATTTTTACTTTTATTGTATATTTTATCCTATTGTCTTTGCGTGTGGTGTATTTTTGACAGGGAGCTGTGCGCAGAGTCAACCTCTCTTTTGTTAGAGCAGCGTTCATCAGGAGTGAAGTAGCCAGATTCCACTTAGGTAAGTCCCATGTGGATCAAGCCATGGGCTCAGATATGGTCTCGAGCTTTTTCGAATCTTATGTTTTCCTTTGTATTTATCACACAAGATTCTGCTGTGCACTAAGCTGGAGGTCTTCACGGAAACAGCCTCCATACCGTAATAAGTAGGGGCATGGTCTGCGTACATCTTACCCTCCCCAGACCCTGCTCTGAGCGGGATATACTGGGTATGTTTGGTTTGGTTTGGTTTTTTCCCGTCCTCTTAGTATAATCACTTTTTATTATTTTCGTTTGTTCGCAAAGAATAGATACAATCTATTCTTAGTATATTTATTTTACCTTTTCTTTCTATAAAATCTTATTCTCTCTCTCCACTAAACACACCACTTTTTCTATAAAGTCATACTCTCTCTACTCAACACACCCTTTATTAGAACTCGTATCACTCACTTAGATGCCTATACTTGAGGGACGACGAGAGTATTAAAATTAACCCTTCATTTTTCCTATTTAAAACATTATTCAAAAATAAAAAAGTAATCAAAACATATCTGAAATATCAGAAAATATTTAACTTTTATCATTATTTAATATTAGCATCATTCGATTATTTTAACAAAATCTTACCACCGTACTATTAATTGATTAAATCAGCAACAAAATTAAAAAAAAAAAAGCAATTATTCTGCATTTCAAAATATTATCATATTTAACATTACAAAAAATCATTCAATACACACACACATATATATATATATATATATATATATATATATATATATATTCAATGGAATTAAATATGATTAAAACATAATATTATTAAATTACATTTGTAGATTAAGATAATGACAAATATAACAATTATAAGATAATCACAATTTATAATAATACTCCATCCATCCAATAAGAGTGTACTCAATTTTTATGGGCACGTGTTTTAAAAAGAGTTAAGTAGTAGTGGATTCGAGTGGAGAAAGAGTCTCATTTTTTGTTGTATGTGTATGTTAATTATTGTTGTTGATTAATTAAAGGATAAATAGTGTGGGTCATCCTAATGTTGTTGTAATTAAGTTGAAAAGGTGGAGTAAAAGTATAAATGATATTTTCTAAAAATGAAACGGGCACACTCTTGTGGGACGGACGAAAATGGTAAATTGAGCACACTCGGGAGTATCCATTATCTCATCATATCTCCAAAATCGAGCCATCAGCAAATTTTTTATTTTGAATTTAATTTATCTGATTAAATTATTAGTTTATTACTATTATTAATCAATTCCAATTTATATTTTAGGCCTATAAAATTAAATTATTTTATGCATTACAGGAAACAAAAGAGGTTAAAAAAAGTAATTCCTTATTATTTATCTTCGGTTGCCTACAATTCTCTTAGTATAATTATTGAGTTAGATAAAATAAATTAGAATATTATAAATTACGATTGGAAATTTAATTAATAGGTACAACTATTATTACAACATAACCACAACATAAACGAACATTACGATTGATCAGATGTAATTAATTCAGACTTGATAGAATCAGGTTTGTATATTAAATTAAATTATGGAGATGTATGTTATTCATTCAGGACAATGTTAAGTAGGGCTATGAAATGGGACAAAAATGATCATGATTAGACTTGAAAACTACGTAACTTGAGTAGAGATCCTCATCAAAAGTAATTCAGGACACAAAAGGCTGATTCTGAGGATGTCACTTAGGCTTTCTGATCCGATATTGCCTTTCAAATTCACAAGAAGACGATTCATCCTCATTATGTCGTTTGCAATGATGGTAAACAAGAATCAAGATCAGTATCTCTCACAATTTTGACCATTTCTTAGAAATCTATTTTCTGTCATGGTCACCTCTATGTTGCTATGTCAAGGGCTACTCACCCTAAGGGACTTAAGATCTCGATATACGAGAAAAAGAGCAATATGACTACTACGATGTCAAACGTAGTATATAGAGAAATCTTTTGTGATTTAGAAAATAATTGTACATATATATTTGTTTATTTCATAAATTATTGACCGCTCTAGTAATTTCTTCTTTGTTTAATCTTTTAAAGCACTCAAATTAGAGTAATATTTATTTGTATGCTTTTGAAGAAATTGGATATTCAAGTACTTTGGCATCAAAATTGTTGCAAATACACTGAAATTCCCCTAATTTTTCATGCTAAATTTGGTAATTGGATTAACTAACCCCTAAAACATAAAATAATCCTTTGGCTTTAGTCATCGGTATGTTTGGATGACCACTTAATTTAGATTATAATCTTAATATAGATTAAAGTTGGTCAAATAATCTAATTTGACCTTCAAAATCTTGTTTTGATGGTGCTAATTTAATCTAGATTATAATCTTAATCTAGATTAAATTCAAACGCTTTCGAATATAGCTTTCAACCCAAAGCTACTAGATTTTATTTTTCCATTCCGATTTTACCCTTAATGTATATTATATATATATTATACAAATTTTATTTTTCTATTCCGATTTTACCCTTAATAAATATTTGTATAAAATTTGTATAATAATATAAGTGATAACATAAAAAAACCTAAAATACCATTAGAAGTTGAAAACAAAATAAATAATAATATTGCATAATGTCAAAGAATAATAAGCAACATAAGAGTTAATATATAAATATTAAGGTTGTTTTTGTAATATTATAATATAACAATAAATATAAAAGATGTACGTTTATGTAATTTTATAAATTTCAGATAGTATGATAGCTAGTTTTGCCAAACACTTTTAAATACAATAATCTAAATTATCATACTACAGCTAGATTATCAATTTTCAGCTAGATTATCTGATATAATATAGATTATTGGTTTTCAACTAAATTATCAACAATCAGCTAGATTATCAGTTAATGCATCCAAACATACCCATCATCTCCTGCAAAATCACATGATTCGCATTAAAATGGGACTAATGTCGAGAATTCAAAAGATATTGGACTAAAAAATGAAATTGACTAATTAGAGGACTAAATCACCAAGTAGTCAGCTAGAGATGTTAAACGGGCTAGCCCTAGCGGTTCCGGGCTAGCCCTAGCGGGCTTCGGGCTAAACGGTCCGGGTTAAAAAAGCCCGGATTTAAACGGGCTAGGAAATATTGGCCCTAACCCTAACCCTAACGGGTTTCGGGCTAAACGGGCTAAATATTTAAAAAATCTATTTTTTATTTTTTTATAAGTAAAAAAAACAATAACAATATATTTTATATATATAGTAACAACTATATTATAATAAATATAAAAAAATACACTTTTATGTATATATATATATACACTATATTAACAAATACAGTAATAATATATATTATATATAATATTAATATATATTATATACAAAAGTCCGACGGTTTTTGGAAACGGATTCTCAAGCATTACGAGGGAACTATGGGTTCGAGTTCACGAACTTTTCATTCGTTGAATACCAAGTGGAAAACAATGAACACGGCCATGGGTATTTTCAACGGCTACTACCTCCAAGCGATACAAACTATACTTTTTATTTTACGTAATCTATATTTTTTATTTTACATAATCTATATTTTTTATTTTGTATATAATGTAGAAACGTGCTAAGGCTAGTGGGTGCAACGACTTGGACGTGGTGAGGCAAGCTGAGTCCGATTACTATACAGCAAAAAAAAGACAATTTACTCATACCTTGGCGTGGGAGGTTGTCAGAGGTCATGACAAATGGACGAAGCAAGAATGTTTTCAAGATATTGCCGGTGCGACAAGCAACTCTTCAAAAAGGAAGTCGGGGGAGTATGAATCGGCAAGCAACACCGTTCCCGACATGAATGAAGACCACAACCCTCCACTTTCATCAAGAAAGATGAAAAAGAAGCAAGGCGCATCCTCGTCGATCTCAAGTGTTGCGGATGAATTCAACTCCTACACACAAAAGAAGACACAATATTTGGAAGAAAAACGCGAGAAGGATGCTTTGGCAAAACAATTGTTGGCTACACAAATCGAGGGGGCGAAGTTCAAGAATGCACAACGGGAGATGAAGTTTTTTTTGGAGCCGCATGATCACATTCGCGATCCCGCTATGTTGGAATTCGTTGTTAACCAAAAACGTGAAATTGCGGCCAAACACGGATGAGCTTGCAATTTTTAAGTTGTAGTTTCAACTTGTTTTAATTTCAACTTATGTAATGTTTTTTTTTTAAGTTGTAGTTTCAATTTTTAAGTTGTAGTTTTTTTTAAGTATTATGTAATGTTTTTTTTAATGAAATGGTATGTTTTTATTTTAAATATTGTATGTGATTTTATGTATGAAAAAAAAATCGGGTACTAGGTGACCACTCCCTCCACTTAGGGTAGTGTTAGGGTAAAATTGGATAGTTTTGAGTTGGAGGGTTTTATTGGATAGAGGTGATGTGACACCTAGGTTACTAAGTGACCACTCCCTCCTCCCTTACAGATACAAATTACGAATTCGATTTCCATCCGCTTCTACTTTTTTATATAGAATCGAATTTAAAAAGAACAACAAGAATATGTGCACCTGTATGTAATATCTTTATTATATATTCTCCCGTCCTCTTGTCGGTTAGTGCTGGGATGAGAGAATCTTGAAGATTGTAGCGTACAAGGTGGCGAAAAGAGAGGCTAAGAAGGCAGTGGCTAAGGCTAAATATGAGGCTTACGAGGAGATGTACAAGCGCCTAGACACCAAAGAAGGAGCGAATGCTATTTTTAAACTAGCGAAAGCTAGGGAAAGAGGGCGGCGCGACCTGGGTCCCGTTAAGTTTATTAAGGATGATTTGGGTCAAGTGTTAGTGAACGATGTGGCTATTAAGGAGCGGTGGAATAGGTATTTTTTCGAACTTTTCAATGAGGCTAGAGGTAGTGACTCGGTGGTGCAAGGAGTTAGTCTATCTTCTGCTCGTTCGTTTAGTTCTTGTGAGAGCATCAGCAAGGAGGAAGTTAAGTGTGCCCTAATGAAAATGGGTAGAGCTAAGGCTGTAGGCCCGGATCAGATCCCTATTGAGGTGTGGCTTTGTTTGGGGGAAGTCGGAGTTCAGTGGCTAGCAGAGCTGTTCAACATCGTCCTCAGAGGCTCTAAGATGCCGACAGAGTGGAGGCATAGTATTGTCGTGCCTTTTTTTAAGAACAAAGGCGATGCTCAGAGTTGTAGTAACTATAGGGGTATTAAACTCCTCAGTCATACTATGAAACTTTGGGAAAGAGTGGTGGAATGCAGGGTTAGAAGAGAAGTTGAGATCTCAGAGAACCAATTTGGCTTCATGCCGGGGAGGTCCACGACTGAGGCCATTCATCTCGTCAGACGCCTTATGGAGAAGTTTAGAGAGCGGCGTAAGGACCTCCATATGGTGTTCATAGATCTAGAGAAGGCTTATGATAGCATTCCCCGCGATGTTATTTGGAGGAGCCTAATAGAGAGGAGGGTGTCGTTGCCGTTCGTTAGGTCGATCCAAGACATGTACTCCCAAGCTAGAACGTGCGTTAGGACCCCAGTTGGTGATACCCAGTATTTTCCGGTTGAGATAGGGCTACAACAGGGGTCGGCGCTAAGCCCTCTTCTCTTCGCTCTAATCCTTGACGTCATTTCGCGAGGGATTCAAGATGGCATCCCGTGGTGCATGCTTTTTGCTGACGACATTGTGTTAGTGGCGGAGTCGAGGAGGGAGGTGAACGCGAAGTTGGAGCTTTGGAGGGCTAAGTTAGAATCCCATGGGCTTGCGTGTGAGCCGGTCTAAGACCGAGTATCTCTGGTGTAACCTTAGTGGTGAGGCCAACGAGGAAGATGTTGAGGTAATGATTGCGGATCAGATCGTACCCCGTACGGATAAGTTCAAGTATTTGGGTTCGATCATTCAGAAAGAAGGTGAGTGTGAAGATGATGTCACGCATCGCATCAAGGCGGGGTGGCTAAGGTGGAGAGCAGCGACATGGGTCCTGTGCGACAAGAAAGTCCCTCTAAAGTTGAAGGGTAAATTCTATAGAGCGGCAATCCGACCTGCAATGTTGTATGGCTCTGAATGTTGGGCGATAAAGAAGTCGCTTGAGAGCAAGTTGGAAGTGGATGAAATGAGAATGTTACGTTGGTCGTGTGGTCGCACAATGTTAGATAGAATTGCGAACGGGGTTTTCAGGATCGCGCTGGAAGTGGCGCCCATTTCAGCGAAAGTTAGGGAAGGGAGATTGAGATGGTTTGGCCACGTCCGCAGGAGTCAGGCATCTGCTCCGGTGAGGAGGGTCGAGAGTTTAATGGTTGTCGGGGATAGGAGGAGAGGCAGACCGAGGAGGACGTGGGAGGAGCAACTGAGATTAGATTTGAAGGCCTTAAACCTTTCCGACACCATGACTGTTGATAGGTGCGCTTGGAGGCGCCAGATCAGAGTTGTGGATTCTTTTGTAGGGAGCGGTGCTGTAGTTGAGATCCTCAGAGTTGGGTTGTCTCGGTTAAGTTTGACCTAGAGCATTGCATTTTTACTTTTATTGTATATTTTATCCTATTGTCTTTGCGTGTGGTGTATTTTTGACAGGGAGCTGTGCGCAGAGTCAACCTCTCTTTTGTTAGAGCAGCGTTCATCAGGAGTGAAGTAGCCAGATTCCACTTAGGTAAGTCCCATGTGGATCAAGCCATGGGCTCAGATATGGTCTCGAGCTTTTTCGAATCTTATGTTTTCCTTTGTATTTATCACACAAGATTCTGCTGTGCACTAAGCTGGAGGTCTTCACGGAAACAGCCTCCCTACCGTAATAAGTAGGGGCATGGTCTGCGTACATCTTACCCTCCCCAGACCCTGCTCTGAGCGGGATATACTGGGTATGTTTGGTTTGATTTGTTTTTTTTCCCGTCCTCTTAGTATAATCACTTTTTATTATTTTCGTTTGTTCGCAAAGAATAGATACAATCTATTTTTAGTATATTTATTTTACCTTTTCTTTCTATAAAATCTTATTCTCTCTTTCCACTAAACACACCACTTTTTCTATAAAGCCATACTCTCTCTACTCAACACACCCTTTATTAGAACTCATATCACTCACTTAGATGCCTATACTTGAGGGACGACGAGAGTATTAAAATTAACCCTTCATTTTTCCTATTTAAAACATTATTCAAAAATAAAAAAGTAATCAAAACATATCTGAAATATCAGAAAATATTTAACTTTTATCATTATTTAATATTAGCATCATTCGATTATTTTAACAAAATCTTACCACCGTACTATTAATTGATTAAATCAGCAACAAAATTAAGAAAAAAGCAATTATTCTGCATTTCAAAATATTATCATATTTAACATTAAAAAAATCATTCAATACACACACACACACACACACACACACACATATATATATATATATATTCAATGGAATTAAATATGATTAAAACATAATATTATTAAATTACATTTGTAGATTAAGATAATGACAAATATAACAATTATAAGATAATCACAATTTATAATAATACTCCATCCATCCAATAAGAGTGTACTCAATTTTTATGGGCACGTGTTTTAAAAAGAGTTAAGTAGTAGTGGATTCGAGTGGAGAAAGAGTCTCATTTTTTGTTGTATGTGTATGTTAATTATTGTTGTTGATTAATTAAAGGATAAATAGTGTGGGTCATCCTAATGTTGTTGTAATTAAGTTGAAAAGGTGGAGTAAAAGTATAAATGATATTTTCTAAAAATGAAACGGCACACTCTTGTGACGGATTTAAAATGGTAAATTGAGCACACTCGGGAGTATCCATTATCTCATCATATCTCCAAAATCGAGCCATCAGCAAATTTTTTATTTTGAATTTAATTTATCTGATTAAATTATTAGTTTATTACTATTATTAATCAATTCCAATTTATATTTTAGGCCTATAAAATTAAATTATTTTATGCATTACATGAAACAAAAGAGGTTAAAAAAAGTAATTCCTTATTATTTATCTTCGGTTGCTTACAATTCTCTTAGTATAATTATTGAGTTAGATAAAATAAATTAGAATATTATAAATTACGATTGGAAATTTAATTAATAGGTACAACTATTATTACAATATAACCACAACATAAACGAACATTACGATTGATCAGATGTAATTAATTCAGACTTGATAGAATCAGGTTTGTATATTAAATTAAATTATGGAGATGTATGTTATTCATTCAGGACAATGTTAAGTAGGGCTATGAAATGGGACAAAAATGATCATGATTAGACTTGAAAACTACGTAACTTGAGTAGAGATCCTCATCAAAAGTAATTCAGGACACAAAAGGCTGATTCTGAGAATGTCACTTAGGCTTTCTGATCCGATATTGCCTTTCAAATTCACAAGAAGACGATTCATCCTCATTATGTCGTTTGCAATGATGGTAAACAAGAATCAAGATCAGTATCTCTCACAATTTTGACCATTTCTTAGAAATCTATTTTCTGTCATGGTCACCTCTATGTTGCTATGTCAAGGGCTACTCACCCTAAGGGACTTAAGATCTCGATATACGAGAAAAAGAGCAATATGACTACTACGATGTCAAACGTAGTATATAGAGAGATCTTTTGTGATTTAGAAAATAATTGTACATATATATTTGTTTATTTCATAAATTATTGACCGCTCTAGTAATTTCTTCTTTGTTTAATCTTTTAAAGCACTCAAATTAGAGTAATATTTATTTGTATGCTTTTGAAGAAATTGGATATTCAAGTACTTTGGCATCAAAATTGTTGCAAATACACTGAAATTCCCCCTAATTTTTCACGCTAAATTTGGTAATTGGATTAACTAACCCCTAAAACATAAAATAATCCTTTGGCTTTAGTCATCGGTATGTTTGGATGACCACTTAATTTAGATTATAATCTTAATATAGATTAAAGTTGGTCAAATAATCTAATTTGACCTTCAAAATCTTGTTTTGATGGTGCTAATTTAATCTAGATTATAATCTTAATCTAGATTAAATTCAAACGCTTTCGAATATAGCTTTCAACCCAAAGCTACTAGATTTTATTTTTCCATTCCGATTTTACCCTTAATGTATATTATATATATATATTATACAAATTTTATTTTTCTATTCCGATTTTACCCTTAATAAATATTTGTATAAAATTTGTATAATAATATAAGTGATAACATAAAAAACCTAAAATACCATTAGAAGTTGAAAACAAAATAAATAATAATATTGCATAATGTCAAAGAATAATAAGCAACATAAGAGTTAATATATAAATATTAAGGTTGTTTTTGTAATATTATAATATAACAATAAATATAAAAGATGTACGTTTATGTAATTTTATAAATTTCAGATAGTATGATAGCTAGTTTTGCCAAACACTTTTAAATACAATAATCTAAATTATCATACTACAGCTAGATTATCAATTTTCAGCTAGATTATCTGATATAATCTAGATTATTGGTTTTCAACTAAATTATCAACAATCAGCTAGATTATCAGTTAATGCATCCAATGTAATAACCCGTAATTTTGATTTCCGGTAATTTCTTTTTTTTCGGCGGAAGTCCGTTTTGACGACTCTCTCATGACCGTTTCGTCATTTCGAGAATGATTAATTCTGCACTTTTTGTCATCCGAGCTCGTTTCGGTGTCGTTTTGTTGAGTTCCGTGCTTTTTAGCGGTTTTTCCGCACTTGAGTTGGATTCTTGCGAATCTCGTCCGAAACTGTTGTTTGGACTTTCTCGTAAGTTCATTTAATGTTATTATTCATGTTGCAAGCTTCGGCTTGGTGTTTCGATCATGTATCGTGTATTTCGGACGTTTTGGGCCATTTTCGTAATTTCCCAAAGTTTGGGGTAATTACTTTCCGTTGTCGAATTTTGGGCCTTCGGGTGGCCGGAATCGTGTGTTCTCTTAGTGCTCAGATTCGTCTTTTCGAGTACTTCGTAACCGTATCTTCGATTCGTACTCAGGTTCGGGTTTCGGGGTCGTTCGGGCCGTCGGAGTTGGTCCCGGCCGAGTCATGGCCGGGCATGCTCGGGCTAGGCCAGCCCTGGCCGAGTAACGTGCGGTAGTGATCGGCGATACGTCGTAAGGCCGATTACGTACGTAAGGCCCTGGCCGTGCGTGCGTAACGTTCGGCATTTTCCAATCGATGAGTTCGGCCACGGCGATTCGTCGTAAGCCATGGCGATTACGTCACGTAACCGATCGGCTATTTAAGGCTGCGGGACGTTTTCTTGACCATTTCTCCTTCTTTTCCTTCCCGTACGCGGCTGTGGGTGTGTATAGCTTGGAGAGATGTTGTTGGACAATCAATCCATGAAGTTTTGGAGTTCATATCATCAATGATTAATCCTATAACATCCTCCAATCTACCGAATCAGGTCAGATTTCCTAGAAATCTAGTTTTGGGGAATTTGGGTATTTTGGTTGTTTTCGTCCGATTAATCCGATTTAACTTAGGATTGTGATGGATTGATGATTATTTATATGTTTTATATCATTTCCTTTATTATTCCATGGTTGGATCGTATCGATTCGTTGTTTGGGTCGAGTTCTTGACCGACGCCTTGAAGGTGTCCGGTAAAATGTCTTAGAGGGGTTTTCGGGCGTTCTACGATTATCCTTCCTCGTATGATCGATGATTTATTGATTATATTGTTGTTAGGGTCGAGTTTCTTGTGAAGAAACCGTGTTGAACCCTTCCGTTCGTTGTCGTCTTCCTTTTCGTTAGCATCGGGCGTTCCGAAGCTTTCCGGTTGAGCCGTGTTCGTCGTGATACTTGCGTGCCGATTTTGAGGCAAGTACCTTGCCCATACTTTTCTTATTTTGTGGATATGATGATCGGTGATCGTATTGGTGTGTTTGTTTGGTTGTTTGAAATGAAGTTTCAAAAGATTTCGGTTTGGCCTCGTTAAAGGCTTTCTTTCAAAATGCGTGTGTGTTTTGTGAACGGCGTGTTTTGGGAATTGATTATGATTTGATTATTTTGAACGTTGAAGTCTTTGATGATGATACTCCTGTGTTTAAAGTTATGGGATCGTGTATTCCGTATTTAATCATTGTTGTGGTGTTTTTGAAGAGTTTGATAATGGTGTCGAGTTAATGGCCATCTCTAGTGAGTATTCTTAATGAACTTACATTCTTAGCATGTTAGTATTGCATGAGTAACGTGTGTGTGTATGCTCACTACGGGTTAGATCCGATGGGGTCTCGGTAGGGGTCTACAAGAGACGTGGATCGACGAGCTTGCTTTTAACCACTACGGGTTAGATCCGACGGGGTCTCGGTAGGGGTCCACAGAGACGTGGATCGACGGTTAATTGTGGTGCATTTTGCAAATGTGATTTGATATTGGCATTTCCGGAAATGAGTGCTTTTGAACGGTTTTCATGATTGCATGCATTGACTAAGTGTGTAAGAGGTAAGTTGTTCGTTTGGCCTACTTGGCTAGGATGGCTATAGAGTATTTTGTTGTTTGTGTTAAATCCTTTAATTGTGGATTTTGATGTTGGAAGACGAGCCTTGTGGTCGTTCTTGTGTACTGTGAGTTGATGAGATTTGGGGCTAAAATCCCAATGGTTTTGTAAAGGTCATTTGACGGATTTGGGGCTAAAATCCCAACGGTTTGGTAAAGGTTATTTTACGGAAAGTAAACTTTTGGGGCGATGACCCCTTTTGTCTTTTGGATTTTGAAAAGTAGGATTTGATAATCCTAAATTGTTTTCTATTAAAACTCTCGATGGCATTCTAAACCGTTTTATAAATTATTTCCATTGATTTATGATATTTCGATTTTGAAAGGTTTTTCTCAAACTCTTGCCTCGGGAAGTACTTTTCGTTCCGTTTGGATCTTTGAGGATTCCTGGTTATTGTTATTCGTGGAATGTGAATTGTATGGCTCGTATTTTTTTGCACTTATACTTGCACTAGCAAAACAGTGGAGTTTTGCTAACCCCCGAGTATTCGGGGGGTGGATGTCTATTTTTGCATTCAGGTTTTGGAGCATAGCACAGGGTCGGCACGAAGGATGATGAAAGATGAACGATACTAATCACACGAGAATCCGTTGATGTCGTACTGGTCTAGTTGTATTTTCTTTTCACGCAGATCTTTTCCCGTGATGCGGAGTTTATTGTATTTGGACCCCTGCGTGGGTATGTGTTTGGAATTGAGTTGTATGTTATTATTGAAAGACCAAATTGGTCTACTGTGTCATTTTAGCCTGAAAGGCGATGTCTAGATGTTTGATTTTAGTTATCAGCCTGGTAGATCCTCGAGGAGAGGGTCTACGACGTGTAATATCCCTGAGCGGATTGGGGTTGGTACATCCAAACATACCCATCATCTCCTGCAAAATCACATGATTCGCATTAAAATGGGACTAATGTCGAGAATTCAAAAGATATTGGACTAAAAAATGAAATTGACTAATTAGAGGACCAAATCACCAAGTAGTCAGCTAAAGATGTTAAGCGAAATTTAGCCACTGTGATTCACTTAGCCACTAGCGGAATTTAAGCAGTCCGGGTTAAAAGCCGGATTTAAACGGCTAGAAATATTGGCCCTCTAACCCCTAACGGGTTTCGGGCTAAACGGGCTAAACGGGCTAAATATTAAAAAATCTATTTTTTATTTTTTATAAGTAAAAAAAACAATAACAATATATTTTATATATATAGTAACAACTATATTATAATAAATATAAAAAAAAATACACTTTTATGTATATATATATATATATACACTATATTAACAAGTACAGTAATAATATATATTATATATAATATTAATATATATTATATATATAATATTAATATAGTGTATATATATAATATTAATATAATATATATATATATATATATATATATATATATATATATATATATATAGCAATTTCTAACGGGCTAAACTGGTCCAGGATTAAAAGTTTCTGATTTAAACGGTAAATATCTACTTAACCCGATTTTTTGGCGGCAACTGATTCCTCTGCCTGTTCCGTTTAACATCTCTAGTCACAGCTAAAGTATGAGAGAAACTATTTCGCCACACAAACTGCAAAATAAGTATCATCCCCTGGCAAATTTCGACAAATCATAAGAAGACTTATTTCACATATTCAAGTTGCATGTGTACTTGTTCTCACACTTTTAAAATACATAAATATAATCCGTCACCTCAAATTTATTCCTAACTATATAAATATAGTCGCATTATGTTCTAAGTTCTAGATCTGCCACTCGAAATTTAATATAATGCAAATAATTTTTTAAGTTGAAATTCTCCTTACTTCATCTTAAATTGAGAGAATAAAATTTAGAATTTAGTTTTCGAAGACCATGGTCTGCTACCTATATTTCCAAATTTAACATTTCTATTGAAAATCGTCTGAGCATTTAGTTAACTAAAATATTTGAACTAATTTTATTTTTAGAATGCATTTGAAGAAAAGTCTCATCGAATTATACAAATATTCAACAAAAAAGCAACTACCTATAAAAGTTTTCAATAACGAACAAATAAGTAAAAGAATTTAGTTAAGTTCATCCTAAAGGTAAAATTAATTGAAGAATTACACAAAGGTAAAATAAATTTTATATAGAATAACTCATAAATCAATTAAAAACTGATTAATAAAAGTAACAGAAAAATAATGAGAATTGCTTCCCCCTCCTCACAGCCATGTTTACCCCCCCCCCCCCCCCCTTTTCAATTTTGTCCTTTGCTTTAGTTTTTTGTTTTGTTTTTATACATTCTTAATTTATTTGTTTTTTTTTTCTTTGAATTTTTATTTTAATTTATTATTACCAAAATTAATAAATTTTATTATTTATTTATTTTTATTTATATTATTTATGATTAAAAAATAACTACGACACAAAATAATAAATAATAAAAACAAAAAATACGATCAACATTGATAAATAAATTATTCAATTACATTATTTGGTCATCAAATCTAACCAAGATTGTATTCTTTCTCATATGGATCAGCCATCATTTACAATCTTCACTCACATTATTCCACCGTAAAATTAGAATTGGTGGTACAGAATAATCGGAGTTCAAAAAAACTTGATCAAAATAATTATCATTAACTAATGTAATTGCTATATGTTGACGTTGTTGAAATGGAAATGGAGCTGACCTAAATGGCAAGTGTGTAACAACTTCCACTAAGATGAGTAAATGCATGTAGCACAATATTATATCGTGTTGCAATGACAACCTCATACATAATGTCCATCCAACTCTACTGTGGTGCCGTAGATTCGAAGAAATTTAGTGCTCGCATCATATTATCGGCAGCATCTCGTTCAAGATAAACACGATCGTAGAACTCCAAATTTTGTTCAATTTCATAGTAAAGATATGCCCGAACTTGCTTCCAACCATCTTCTGAATTATATCCGACTTGTGCGGCTATCACCCTATATCCACAGTTACCATCCCCAAGAACATCAACTGTATGACTCACGTGACTCCAATATGCACTTGGCATTTGTGTGATATATGGATCATTGATTTCTTTTCCTGAATTTCGTGTACAGTGTTCGTAGACTCAAAGCAAGAGCGCATCCTCGGCTGACTTTGCTCTTTTTACTAGGCCGACCTTTGTTTTTTTTGCTGTAGGGTGGTTCTTGATATTTGCACTTAGATGGATCTTCCATGTCAATCATTTTATCTAACATATGATATCTCATAGTTAGATCCATTTTATCCAACTGCGTCTTTAACGTTGTCATTCTATCGGGGGATCTTGCCTCATTTGGCAAAGCAGAGGTCATGGATAATCTTTTCCAGTGGCAGTGGATCTCGCCTATTGGAATTGACAAGAATTGTGATTGAAAAAACGATAAGCGATGCTTACATGGTAAACCATATACAAATTTGAAACTACAATTACAATTGTCCAAATATTGTCCTTCGACCTTCTTCAACTCATTAGAGATCAGGTGGAGTGCCTCCAAGTATACGCAGCCTGGTATTTTCGTAGATTTCATTTTTAAAATTATGACATCTCATAATACGCGATCTTTCAAATGATGTTTTGATATATCCAAATTCCCGAATCAACATCTTGTCGATTTTTCGACAGTTGTGTCGATCGAAGACATCGTATCACCCAAATATTTTTTCAATCTTGAATTGGCTGACTCAACCCTGAAAATTTATAAAATTGTGTTATAATATGAAATCAAGATAGATAAATACTAGTATTTTAAGTACATAACATAATACCTTTGACTTGAACGACATCCGATGTGCATATAATTATTCGTCTAAGCGTAGATAAATCGATCACTGTAAGGCAATAACCATGTTGGCCATAGATATTCTATCAACAACTTCCATTCATGTTCAAAAGAACCCAGATCATATGACATATAAACTTTGTGCCAAGACTGATTAAAGTTAGTCCATTCGGCACCTAAGAAGGGACTACATTTTTTCATGACATTTTTATTTATGTGTCATATGCAGATAATGTGATGTGCGTTGGGAAAAAACTTCTCCTATTGAATATACTAGTGCCAAATCTCGATCAGTAACAAGCAGAGAATGGCATTAATGCCCCTTTTTCAAGCATATTTTTTTTTAGACAATTTAAATGTCAAGTGTATCGTTCTGTTAGTTCATCACACATATAGCCAAACATAAGTGAATAAGTTGGCTTTGTGTACGTGATACCCACAACCTCCAAGAAAGGAATTCGATATTCATTCGTCTTGTAAGTGACGTCAATAACAAGTACCGTAGGAAATTGAGCATATATCTCAATACTATCTCCATGATCCAAACAATATCTGTAATTGCTTGTGTCTCCGGATGCACATGGTACATATGAAAATAACATGCATGTATAAAAAATAGTTAGTTAGTAGATGGACAAATTATATTAATATTTAAAATGAAAAAAAAACTTAATTACCTTTATGAATTAATTGAGATAAAGCATATTGGACGTTGCTTAATAAATTGGCCTTCCTTTCGCTTTGTACTGCATTGTAAATATTTTTAATGCCTGTAGTATTAGACGGGTAACGTTCCTTCAAAGCGCTCGGAATAAACCGAGGTGCAGTAATCTCGGCCATTTTACCCACAGTGCACTTTTCATCGCGTGTTAGTCTTGGTGTGTACTCATGATCCTCTAAATATTGTGCTGGGGCATGATTATGCTCTCCGCACACAACAGTAATTCCCCATAAAATACCATATGTAGGAATCGGTACACCTCGTAGAGAGAATGGACAACCATTTTTTCGTACTAGTACATCTTTTTAAAGTTTCTCCACTTTTTAATATCTTGGTGGTTGATATTTTCCGCCCTTTTCACGAATGAGAGTGCATTTCGGGAGTTTGTTACCTATTTTCTTTGCGGATTTATCAATAACTATGACGAATCTATTTTTTCTTCTTATTGTACTCACCCAATTTAACATATCATCTCTACTTTCAAAAATTTGTAAAAAAACAAAAAGAGTAAAACTAATTAAATGAGCAACACACACACACACACACACATATATATATATATATATATATATACACACTAAACTAATTAAATGAAAAGAGCAAAACAAAAAAATATATTTTAAAAACGTCTTTACTATATTTTCAAATAAAAAGAGTAATATATAAATATACGAAAAAAGAGCAATATATACATATAAAAAAAATGACGAAACACGAAAAAAAAGGATATTTATACGAAGCATACCTGATCAGTGGTAAATTCACACGACATGCTCCCATTATTTGCTGAATTATGTTCTTCCATTTATTATAAACAGAATAGTGTTTCACAAATGTGAACAAATAAGTGATATTACATGAGAAATTTAAGAAGAAAATATAGAGAGATGATGAGTTATACTTCTTCTTCACTCACTATTTATACTAATTTAAACTACCAAATAATAAAAATTATTGACATGACAATTCAATAAGTAGTATAGATTAGGGAACTATTTTGTTGAAAGACTTTGAAGTGAGTCATGACAATTCAATAGGTATATATAGGGGTGTTCAAAAATACCCGACCCGAACTACCCGGCCCAACTACCCGATGACCCGAAACAAATATTCCGGGTATTTTTAAAAATTTTAATTTTTTTTTCGGGCCGGGTACCCGACCCGGAAAAAAGTTATATAATCGGGCCGGATCATGGGCCGACTTCTTGCGTAAAATCGGGTACCCGAAAACCCGATTATTTTTTAATAGTTATTTTTTTTATAAATTTAATTATTTAATTTGTAATTATATGAAACTTTATCTTTCAAATAATATAAATTATATTTGATATGAGAATTCATATTAATTATATTTTCAGTAATGGTATTTATTCTCAATAGTTTGGAAATTTACAAAAAGATAAAATCTTTAAATAAAAATAATATATTCTTTCATATATATAATTAAATATTGAATTAAGCATAATTATATAAAAAAATAATATATATAAAAAATTTAGTCGGTTTTGAGATTTACTTATTGTATGGAAAATATTTATAATGTATTTAGTACTCAGGGAATTAATTTATATAATAAATTATAAATTAAAATTACAAATTATTTATAAAAATTTAAAATTAGTGGTATTAAATTTTGGGCCGGGTACCCTATGATCCGACCCGAAAAAATAAGGTACCCGCTTTTTCGGGTACCCGACTTTTTGGGTCGGGTCATGGGCCGAATTTATTATTACCCGCATAACCGGGTACCCGAAAAATCGGGTACCCGGTTATGAACACCCCTAGGTATATATAGGTTAAGGAACTATTTTGTTGAAAGACTTTGAAATGACAATTCGATAGGTAGATATAGATTAGGGAACTATTTTTTTGAAAGATTTTAAAATGACAATTCAATTGGTAGCTAATAATAATAATATATATCAAGATAATAATATATAATCCGAATAATAATATATATTATTTATATAGATGACTGTGTCAATATTTTTTATAAATATAAATATATTGTATAAAAAAATTATAGTCATAATAATACATTCACAAATAAATAAAAATAAATATAAAATAGTAAAAGAAATTATCGAAAAAATATCAGTAAAAAAATTGAAAAAAGATACAAAGTATTATTATTTATACATACATATTATTCAATATATATATATATATGTGTGTTAAAAAAATGGGAAGGACAAAAAAGACAATTTGCTCTTTTTTATCTAAAGGGGTTAGTAAAAGCGGGAGGGGGGGGGGGATTAGCACACTCCAAAATAATACTCTCTAGTCTCCACACTAGGTTGTCAGGTGGATAATATGGAGCCGGATATGACTATATTCGTATTCGGATTCGGCATTTAGTAAAGGTATTCGAATCAGTATATGGATTCGAAAATATCCGGACTGACCGGATACGGATAATATCCGGCAGATGCTATCCGGATATGAATAATATCCGTAACCGCCACTTTCTTTTTAATCTTCAAAAATTTAATGCAGGAGGAGGGATTTCAAACCTGGTGGAGCTTCTTCTCCATATCAAATTCTTAATGCCAACACCACTTGGGTAACCTGATTGTTGTATTAGAAAGGTAAATAATTAATAAGTAAGGATAACTTATACCCCATGCTTATATTTTAATATTAGAAATAAAGAATGAAGACATGTGACAAAGTATGATGGGGAGTAACATGCTTATATTTTGTAATTATATATTAAAATTATATTAAAAATATACTATATTATATATAATTAATTTCGGATACGGATATTTTCGGATACGGATGCGCCTATATCCATATTCGTATCTGGAATCTTCGGATACGAATAATATTCATATCCGCTTTTTTCGGATACGGATAATATCCATTTTTCCGAATACGAATACAAATATTTCGAATGGATATTAAATTTTTCGGATTTTTTTGACAGTCCTACTTCAGGCAACAAGGAGAGAACATTTTTCTAAAAAAAAAAAAAGAATTATGACGTGTGTATAGTTCCGCGAGTGCTTTGTAAGATTGCTTTTCAATCATTTATAATAATCCAATAATGGTACATAGACTTGCCAAAATAAGCCTGCGCCATGGTTGGGCACGCCCATTTTCGGTGATCGGCTCATATTTTTAGCGCAAAAAATCGGGCTTGGCTTCTACCAATTTAGCCCGACCGTTGAGGCCCTGCCCGTGGGCGGCCCGCCCGGCCCAATTTTTTTGTTTATATATATATATTATAATATATATATATGTTATCTGTAATTATAATATCTAAATTTTTTCTTTATTTGTTAGATTATATATATATATATTAATTAATTATTGATGTAATTTTATTTTTTTATGGGACTTTATGATTACTTTATAGTATCTCATAGCAATAATAATATTATTTTAGGATTTTTATAAGAAAGTACTAGTGATAAATGATATGATGATCAAATAAAAATATTTGTATATTTGTCTTTTGATTGTAATAGTGTAGTAAATAAAAATAATTGTACATTTATTTATCTGATTGTGATAGTATAGTGAATAATATAATAATTAAGGTTCGAAAAATATTTCTATATTTATTCAGAATTAATATTTCAAAAAAAAAAAAGTCGAGGCCCGCGGGCCGGGCCGAGCCACGGGCCTAATATTTTTGGCCCAAAAAAATCGGGCCTTTTTGGCCCGACCTAGATTTGGCCCGCCCGTTTTTCGCCCGACCCGTTTGGACCGAGCCCGCTCGTTTGCCTGGTCTAATGGTACATGCACGATAATATACACAAGTAAATTTTACCACACGATTTCATTAGATGTTTATTATCAAATTTATTACTTATTTTATCATATATCTCACTACTCATATGATCAGTGGTCTAAAATAACTACAAACGGCATAACAATTGTGATTGTACCATTTTTCTTTGTAACTTTCTCGTTTTATATTTTTTTCTTCTAATTGCTAGTTGTGTCTGAACTTATGTTGCACGGCTGCATGTAGGGATGTGCAGAAAAACCGATCCGAAAAACCGAACCAAAAATCCAAAAATCTGATCCGAACCAGTTCGATCTGATGTATTCGGATCGGGTTTCGGATTAGAATTTTACAGATCCGAAAATTTCGGATCGGATCGGATCAAATCCGCATATTTTTAAATTAATCCGATCGAACCGAAATATATAATTTTTTTTTTATTTTCAGGTAAAACGCCACTTGGAATGAAAACACACTTTATACTAATCTGATGAGACAAATAAATTACACACATCGGTCTCAGCCTGATAGATCCTTGACAAAGAGTCTAGGGTGTGTGATATTCCCGGTGGATCTTCGGGGATGTTACAAATAGTAGAGTAATTATTAAATAAATATTAAGATTAAATTCATTACTAATGCTACCTCCATTTTCTTATAACTGCAACATCTGGACTTTCACGTTTGCCAATGCACAACTTTGATTATTAATATTTTCAATTCTTTATTTTTAAAAATGATAAGAAGTTGATATTTTGAAAGTATATTTCGAGATGAATCTAACAAGATCTCACACGACTATATTTTTTTATATATAAAAATCACAAAAGATAGTCAAAAAAGAGTATGTGAACACTATAATAGTCAACACGTTGCAATAATAAGAAAACGGAGGAAGTATATATTAATTAATTAATAAATAATACTAATTATTATAATAATAATTCTTTTTATCATTATTTAATAATATCATTAATTAATTAATTAATTAATTAATCATCAAGTAATTAATGTTAATTACTATTATAATTATACAATTTTAGTGAGTATTATTTAACATTGTTAATTATTGTTGAAAAAAATAAGTATGTAAAAATTATTATTATTAAATAATTATTACTAAATATAAATACATTATTATTAGTATCCTAATAGTAAAAGTTATTAACTCTTATTTAATAATAGTTCCTATTGTTTTTAATTTTGGTTTTGATATTTAACTCATATGAGGGATAAATGATCAATTAAATCATTAAGACATGTATGTGTATTTTCATCACCCTTTTTCCCTTTGGATATTGAGTTTTGGCCAAAATCAGATGAAAAAAGGGGAAATAGAGTGACTCGGTGACAGAGGGATTACGAGTGAAGAAAGAGTTCCATAAAATTATGTTGTTGAGGATAATAAGGATTTTGTGGGGGGTAATTTCGTAAAGGAAAATGCTAGATTGCGATTGACATTGCCATAATAGATGACATAAAGGGGTGTAAGTGACATAATTGCCGATTGTGAATGTTACAAAATGGTAGAAAAGTAAGAATAAAAATGTCATTTTGGCTTGTTAAGTAATTGCTTATGTAATTCGTTATGGCTCGGTAGCCGGGTTGTTTCATAAAAGGCATAGAAACATATATGGAAAACGTACATAAAAAGAAGGGTAAGAACAAATTTAAAGGACGTTAAGAGTATATAATAATACAATATCATCTTGATATCCTCTTTTTATATTTAAATAATACGACTAAATATTATAAAGAGACGTTCAGAGCATGACAGGAATCCTAGAAGATGGATATATGAACCCATATTGCCAATCATATAAATCCATATTAAAACATATTGGTAGACATTAGGATTTGTACAAACCCATATTGCTAAATATTAAGGATATATCTCCCGGATGTCCTGATTTACAATAGAGGGTTATATGCGAGCCAAGCATAGAAACCCCTAATGGCCCGAAATTTTACAGCCTTTACTAAATATGAATTAAGTCATAATTCAAACCGGTATATGACTTTATTTAACGAATTACATCCTACTAAACACCTTCTAATAGTATAACAATATGCCTCTTGTTTTTATAAGATAAAAATCATTTGCTACAGATTCAATATATATATATATATATATATATATATATATATGTGTGTGTGTGTGTGTGTGTGTGTTCCAGGATATCCTTCCCTTATTGGTGTCTTACTTAATACTGGTTGTAGAGGGATACAAAGATGGAAGGTTCTAGACCCTTCTAGAGGTAGTAGGATCCTATTAGATGTCTTACCTTATCTAGGAATCCTATGTATGGAAGGACTCTCATTGTAATGCCTATATACGTTGGCTATGAATCGCCTAAAATTATCCGCTATTTGGAACCTTTGACAGGAGATCTATTTACTGCAAGATTTGCACACTGTCACTTTGATGAGACAAACTTCCCATCGTTAGTGGGAGAGAGGAATCGTACAATTCCAGTTGAACGCCAGGAAGTTGTCTGGCGTGCTCCCTCCTTGCCTCATCAAGATCCCCGCATGGCTCAATCCGAGCCAGAAGTGCAACGTGTTCTCAGTCTTTAGAAAGTTGCTAATTCGATGCCCGACAGCTTTACTGATACCGCGAAAGTGACAAGATCCACCATTCGCGCTGCGAATTTTCCTGCAAGGTTAGAAGTCCCAGTTATAGGGCAAGGTTGAGCCGCCCAAAGGAATGATGCCCCCGGCATCGACCTTAGTGGTGGGACGGCTGCTTCGGCTGCTCTTATCATTGCTCGAAAGAGGGGGAGGCCAGTGGGTAGAAAGTGTAACACCCCCAGATTTAACCGGGAACATTACAGCGCCGTGGGCCCCGAGATGAAACCCACAAGGCTGAAGGAAATTTTCGCAAACATTAACAAATGCCCAAGAGGCCAACGACGGTACTATCTTTAAAAATTCACAAAGACTTATAAAATCCATTTATCAAAAACCGTCGTAAAAACTCATTTGAAATCGCAAGGCCAAACTGCCGACACTCAAAAGTTTAGAAAACGATTTCCAAAGTAACCTCAGTTACCAGATACCAAAAGAGCATTTCAAAATACTCACGCAGCGGAAAAAGACCAACCATAAAGATACTCTAGCAGCGGAATATAACAACTGATCAGGAAACTCGATACATAAATACATGCTCTAGCCAGTATCCTCCGGGAAGCTCATCTCTTCATGACCGCTACAAGCTCGATATCCAAAGAACCTAAAAAGAAAACCCACGACGGGGTCAGCCATAATATCCAACAATGATAACCGTCACATCACATCAATAATTACATACCAATGAGAATACAAAATAAGAGTACGACCAATGTAATCTTATCGTAGTAACTTTACTTACTCAAGTAATTCTCATCAGAATAACCATTATCACAGTTTCACATCTCGTACTCGATTAACCAATAAACTCGAACATAATATCTGTATTGTACCTCAAACAATACTCAAGATTCTCAAACTATCATCACCAACTCACGATACGGATATATACCATTTCTGACCAATACGATCCATCGAATAACATCATCAAATCCCAAAACGATAACCGATTGTCCATCAAAGACAAATACCAAAGGAAATACGGAACATACCTCAAGATATGAAGTGCCACGACAATCATATCAGTCTAATCCAAGATCAGATCAATGCAATACGGACATGGTCCTAACACAAGACCTACAAATGCATACTCATATGACAACGTCAATATGATCACAACAATAACAATGATGTATACTCAATGGAAATCCGACGATCCATCGCCCTCAGCATAGATCCCCTTGATGATCCTATCAGATCATCATAAGGTGGATAACCAACAATACACATATGAACAACCACATGATAAAATCAATGATGCGAATTCACAAGATTCCATCAACACAATACTGGTAATCCAACGATCCAAACCTCAAGATAGATCCCCATGATGATCCCGTCGAACCAACGCGTGGTGGAAAACCTATCCAACGATCCAGCGCCCTCAGCATAGATCCTCATGATGATCCCGTCGAACCAACGCATGATGGACATTTGATCCAGCGCCCTCAGCATAGATCCTCATAATCCCATCGGATTATTTACACAACATAAACAACACAATATGCATACACATATGCAAATCAACACGTTCATCAACATGAACAACATAACATGCACGACAACATGACAATTTACTAGGACGACTTCATGTTCAACAACATGAAAGAAAATGTGCGAGACCAAAATAAATAACATTAAACCATAATCAATATGGAATACTTGCCCCGAGTCCTTCGGGAGCAACCTCATGTCCAATCATCACCGACGATTATCCTCAATGCTCGGCGATCCAAACGTACAATGAACTATAGATACTCATATCCTCGTCTTTACCATAATGTAACCTCGATACTCGAACATACCAATAATTGAGATAAAGCATATACATTATGATTTACCTCCCGTAATCGAAAGAACGATATGCGATCCGAATACCCGCAGTTCACAATAATAATCATCGCTATATGCATTATAAACGAAATGAAATCAAAACCATTCATTAAATATTATAATCGAGCAATTAATAACTTGCCTCGATACCGATACCACGAAGTCATTGCCGAACACATTGCCTTTGTCTACGAGCTCCTCAGCCCCGATCAAAAGCAATACAATGGACATACTCGAACACGACCGCAATATCCGGTTATAATCACCGATCAACAATCTCAACCTATCGAAGAAATCAAATAACACATATCCGATAACAATCAACAACTGACAAAACTAACCAATCGAACTCAACGGTTCAACACAACCTCGAATAAACACAGTCAGAACCAACCAAGTCAAACCATCACGAATTCATAATCAAAACACAAAAATACTGCACTGTCTGCCTACTTAGCGCACGTTAAACGCATAACGTAGCGTGCGCTAAGTTGCTCCCGTTAGCGTGCGCTAATGCTGTACAATGGCATGCATTCCAAGCATCAACTAACATCTTGCGACTATGAATCCGAATGAAGGGAGACATAAATCTCCATATCTCTTGAAGATAAACGACACCATAACTATCACAATGATCATATCAATGTCCATATATCAATAACAACATCAACAATCAAACCGACTCGATAACAAGGATCATATCATACTCAATCTGGAATTCAACCTAGTATCATGATTCATCTCATCTAAATCGACCAATATAATTACCAAGATTCAGAAATCCATCTTAGATCGGGTTAAATGAATCAACATCCTTATAGTATGAAGAATCTTAACTAACATCCGAAACTATTATCAAAATTCCATTGAATCTCATATAACATCATCATCTGATTATCCAACATGCTCCTCACATGTAATCATCCAAGAAAAACGAACCACCATCAAAGGGATACGAAAATTACCTGGATTGGATGAACTAAGAATAAGAACACTTGACTCCATTCCAAGAATCATGAATAACTTGAAGAACAAGGCTTGAATCCATGCTCTCCATCTTAATCTTGTTAAAGATCATCATCTCACCGTGTTTGGGAACCTCAAGAACCTCCCAAATCTCTCTCTATCGACTGAAGGAGAAAGAATGGACTAAATGCATCTCAAAACCCGTCTGTCCCCTTATATATAATACATTACTAGCGTGCGCTAACATCTCATGTTTAGCGTGCGCTACCGCCTTAGCGTGCGCTAACTGAATTTGTTAACGTGCGCTATCGCAGTCCAGAGGCTACTGCCTCGCTTCGTAAACTAGTTTAGGTACGTAATGCCCATGCATTAACGTACGCAAAACATCATGTCTAGCGTACGCAAATCCTTGCCCTTAGCGTGCGCTATCCGAAGTTGACTTACTACAGTATTCACCTACCCCTCGTGTCCCCACATGCCGAAAGCAACCAATAAAGCCGAGATTCCCTGTTGACCGATCTGATATTAGCGTGCGCTATCAACATGCATTAGCGTGCGCTAATGCTTTACGACAAACATCAGTTGACTTTGTCGGCACATGCGCCGAAAGTGATCGGGTCCACACATAGATTCCCTCTAAGCTGTTCTACACTAGCGTACGGTAACCTCTGAACGTAGCGTGCGCTAGACCTGCACGATAGCGTGCGCTATCCATGAATATTAGCGTGCGCTAATAAGGCTATACTTAGCCATTTTCAGCTATTCTTGTCCAACGTCTCAACATACAGAATACGAACATACGGCATACCAAATATACATACTCCTTCCAATAATACTCTCATACGATACACAATATCCTCAACTGCAATTGTCGACCAAGTACAGTAATTATACCAATACAGATGTCTTAGCCCTTCATTATTTTATCCATACTATACAGATTCCACGCTCTACAGCATAACTCGGATAAAATAATATTAAACAACAGTAGTAGAAATTCCGGATATTACATTCTACACCACTTAAAATAAGTTTCGGCCTCGAAACTCGCAAGCCGTCATAAAAACAAACAAATATACCGTTCAACCCAAAATATCCCAAAACCATCACGACAATGATCAATCATCATCACTATAAAATAACCACAACAGCATACTTACCAATGCACAAAATCAACGATCTCCTGAGATACTAGCTAGTGACCTCACTATAAAGTCTCAATACACTTTATAATCACAATTCCTTGAGTCTCAACAAAATATATCATCTTCGGATGAAACAATCTGCCCGAATCAAATTCTGTCTGTCTGATTACATAATCAGGTCCCAATTTCGATAAGATGAATAATACACAATACATCTGCGAAACAACCGCCCAATACAACGACACGAATTCCGAAACGTCAACACAAAATCCGAACGCTCAGATGATCGCCAAAAATGATCAACTAATAAATCAACCGAATTTATCATCAACATGATAAATTCCCATATGACCAACCAGAGGTCAAAACACAATCGAGAATATCATCAACATGATAAACTCCAATATGACCAACCAGAGGTCAAAACACAATCGAGAATACCTTTAAACGGTAAGCTCCAACACGATGAACACCGAACCACAGAGACATATATACGAAAAAGCAAAATTCTCAAAACGACACACCGATCACATACAGTGGATTTCAATAAACATATCCGACTGGTGAACATACCCCTCGGCGTACGAACAATCAATCTCAAATCGTCGAACATCCTAAATCATACATGAAGTGGGAATGACCAATCAGCACGGCTGAAAATTCAAAAGTAGTAAAGTCACGCTACTACCACATCAATAACGCCACATAGCACATATGCTCCAGTTTTACAAAGTCCAAAGTTCCAAAATTACATCCTGCACATGAATCTACAACACGCAGTATATTTCTCTTATCTGATCAATCAACCGATCATCCTTGCATAACCAATCTACCATACTAAACTTCGAATCTCTTTTCCTTGTACCCTCGATATGATATGCCCGATGCACTAAATGCGTATTTACATCAATCACATTTTCAAAACCAGTTTGAAATCATATATTCTTGTCACGAAGACAATTTTCGAAAGTTCTTTCAAGAGTTTGAAAACTCAAAACATAAATTTTCGTAAGACCACGAAATCAATTTTAAAAATTAAATCGGCTCGCTGGTGCCAAGTTCTCGATAAAAATTCATTTCGAATACACACGATTAAATAAAATAGAATTTATGCAAATGCTTGTGCATATCCATACTCCTGTATACCACTTCGGCTCGTCACCAATATCCACTGATATTCCATCAGAAAACCACACGATAGAGTTCCAAAATCTCAAATGTATAGACTCTGATAAAAACTCCTCTCCACATACTACTCGCAACGTAAATCCTTAATCCATCCTGGATCACCTCAAATATGATATGACAAAATATTGAAACAAATCAACAAATCAAACACAACGAAAGACTTCCCGAGAAGTTTCATTTGAACAAGTAAACCAAAAACCTCAAAAGGTAGGAACAAAATAGATAAACGATTGATAAAGAGTTTTACAAATCTCGGGAGTTTTAGAAAACAGAAAAGCTTTCTTTTGAAATATTATGGTCTCAGCCCGTATCTTGTTCCGCATTACAAGAAGTTTAAAAAGTAGAAAACTCTTTTCGGACTCGAAGTCCTGAGTTACAAAACTATTTCAAAATCGATTGGGTCTCGGCCCAAAAATCATTTTTCGTAAAACATCCGTGAAATATTCATTTTGAAAAGTATATTTTCAAATGCTCAAAAGCAGTTCATATATCTCAAAATGAATTAACATGCTACATGTTCTTCTCAACCATGCACAATATTTCTCCCCAAATGCACAATTCCGTTCCAAAATCTAACCAACATACTGATTTCCAAAATCATAGTTTCTCAAAATCATCAATCCTATCCCACCCTGACATATCATACTGTAACGCATGATATCTGCTGAATCTCAAAACATATCAACTTAGAATGGCAATAAATATCAATGAAATTCAAAAATCCAAATACTTACAGATCGTGAAGCCGACGATTCCCCGTGATACTGGCACATGTCTCGACTCAAGAAAATACTCGACACAGATATTTTCAAAACACACGTTTTGCAAACTCAGTGCAACTCAAGAACACAATATATCACGTTCCAGAGAATCTCGTTAACATCATTTGGAAAAGTTATAACAAGCCCAGTACGATACTGGCAAATCCGATAACGCACAAACCTGAGTGAACAACAAAGACTAACGGCTCTAACATTTGTCAATCGACAACTCGAATGACGCAACAAAAACACGACCCAACTCGACCCAAATGCCTAGGTTTTCTCAACCTAAGCTCTGATACCATATTCTGTAACACCCCCAGATTTAACCGGGAACATTACAGCGTCGTGGGCCCCGAGATGGAACCCACAAGGCTGAAGGAAATTTTCGCAAACATTAACAAATGCCCAAGAGGCCAACGACGGTACTATCTTTAAAAATTCACAAAGACTTATAAAATCCATTTATCAAAAACCGTCGTAAAAACTCATTTGAAATCGCAAGGCCAAACTGCCGACACTCAAAAGTTTAGAAAACGATTTCCAAAGTAACCTCGCTACTGGATACCAAAAGAGCATTTCAAAATACTCACGCAATGGAAAAAGACCAACCATAAAGATACTCTAGCAAATGAATATAACAACCGATCAGAAACTCGATACATAAATACATGCTCTAGCCAGTATCCTCCTGAAGCTCATCTCTTCATGACCGCTACAAGCTCGATATCCAAAGAACCTAAAAAGAAAACCCACGACGGTCACCATAATATCCAACAATGATAACCGTCACATCACATCAATAATTACATACCAATGAGAATACAAAATAAGAGTACGACCAATGTAATCTTATCGTAGTAACTTTACTTACTCAAGTAATTCTCATCAGAATAACCATTATCACAGTTTCACATCTCGTACTCGATTAACCAATAAACTCGAACATAATATCTGTATTGTACCTCAAACAATACTCAAGATTCTCAAACTATCATCACCAACTCACGATACGGATATATACCATTTCTGACCAATACGATCCATCGAATAACATCATCAAATCCCAAAACGATAACCGATTGTCCATCAAAGACAAATACCAAAGGAAATACGGAACATACCTCAAGATATGAAGTGCCACGACAATCATATCACTAATCCAAGATCGATCAATGCAATACGGACATGGTCCTAACACAAGACCTACAAATGCAAACTCATATGACAACTTCAATATGATAACAACAATAACAATTAAGAATACTCAATGGAAAACATACGATCAATCGCCCTCAAAGATAGATCCCCTTGATGATCCTATCGATCATCATAAGGTGGATAACCAACAATACACATATGAACAACCACATGATAAAATCAATGATGCGAATTCACAAGATTCCATCAACACAATCTGTAATCCAACGATCCAGGCGCCTCAAGATAGATCCCCATGATGATCCCGTCGAACCAACGCATGGTGGAAAACTCCCAACAATCCAGCGCCCTCAAAGATAGATCCTCATGATGATCCCGTCGAACCAACGCATGATGGACATTTGATCCAGCGCCCTCAGCATAGATCCTCATAATCCCATCGGATTATTTACACAACATAAACAACACAATATGCATACACATATGCAAATCAACACGTTCATCAACATGAACAACATAACATGCACGACAACATGACAATTTACTAGGACGACTTCATGTTCAACAACATGAAAGAAAATGTGCGAGACCAAAATAAATAACATTAAACCATAATCAATATGGAATACTTGCCCCGAGTCCTTCGGGAGCAACCTCATGTCCAATCATCACCGACGATTATCCTCAATGCTCGGCGATCCAAACGTACAATGAACTATAGATACACATATCCTCGTCTTTACCATAATGTAACCTCGATACTCGAACATACCAATAACTGAGATAAAGCATATACATTATGATTTACCTCCCAGAATCGAAAGAACGATATGCGATCCGAATTCCTCGAGTTCTCATTAATTATCATCTCTATATGCATTATAAACGAAATGAAAGTGAAAGCATTCATTATTTATTATAATCGAGCAAGTAATAACTTGCCTCGATACCGATACCAAGAAGTCATTGCCGAACACATTGCCTTTGTCTACGAGCTCCTCGGCCGATCAAAAGCAATACAATGGACATACTCGAACACGACCGCAATATCCGGTTATAATCACCGATCAACAATCTCAACCTATCGAAGAAATCAAATAACACATATCCGATAACAATCAACAACCGACAAAACTAACTAATCGAACTCAACGGTTCAACACAACCTCGAATAAACACAATGTAACCAACCAAGTCAAACCATCACGAATTCATAATCAAAACACAAAATATCGCACTGCCTACTTAGCGCACGTTAAACGCATAACGTGGCGTGCGCTAAGTTGCTCCCGTTAGCGTGCGCTAATGCCGTCTGATGGCATGCATTCCAAGCATCGACTAACATCTTGCGACTACGAATCCGAATGAAGGGAGACATAAATCTCCATATCTCTTGAAGATAAACGACACCATAACTATCACAATGATCATATCAATGTCCATATATCAATAACAACATCAACAATCAAACCGACTCGATAACAAGGATCATATCATACTCAACTGAATTCAACCTAGTATCATGATTCATCTCATCTAAATCGACCAATATAATTACCAAGATTCAGAAATCCATCTTAGATCGGGTTAAATGAATCAACATCCTTATAGTATGAAGAATCTTAACTAACATCCGAAACTATTATCAAAATTCCATTGAATCTCATATAACATCATCATCTGATTATCCAACATGCTCCTCACATGTAATCATCCAAGAAAAACGAACCACCATCAAAGGGATACGAAAATTACCTGGATTGGATGAACTAAGAATAAGAACACTTGACTCCATTCCAAGAATCATGAATAACTTGAAGAACAAGGCTTGAATCCATGCTCTCCATCTTAATCTTGTTAAAGATCATCATCTCACCGTGTTTGGGAACCTCAAGAACCTCCCAAATCTCTCTCTATCGACTGAAGGAGAAAGAATGGACTAAATGCATCTCAAAACCCGTCTGTCCCCTTATATATAATACATTACTAGCGTGCGCTAACATCTCATGTTTAGCGTGCGCTACCGCCTTAGCGTGCGCTAACTGACTTTGTTAACGTGCGCTATCGCAGTCCAGAGGCTACTGCCTCGCTTCGTAAACTAGTTTAGGTACGTAATGCCCATGCATTAACGTACGCAAAACATCATGTCTAGCGTACGCAAATCCTTGCCCTTAGCGTGCGCTATCCGAAGTTGACTTACTACAGTATTCACCTACCCATCGTGTCCCCACATGCCGAAAGCAACCAATAAAGCCGAGATTCCCTGTTGACCGATCTGATATTAGCGTGCGCTATCAACATGCATTAGCGTGCGCTAATGCTTTACGACAAACATCAGTTGACTTTGTCGGCACATGCGCCGAAAGTGACCGGGTCCACACATAGATTCCCTCTGAGCTGTTCTACACTAGCGTACGCTAACCTCTGAACGTAGCGTGTGCTAGACCTGCACGATAGCGTGCGCTATCCATGAATATTAGCGTGCGCTAATAAGGTTATACTTAGCCATTTTCAGCTATTCTTGTCCAACGTCTCAACATACAGAATACGAACATACGGCATACCAAATATACATACTCCTTCCAATAATACTCTCATACGATACACAATATCCTCAACTGCAATTGTCGACCAAGTACAGTAATTATACCAATACAGATGTCTTAGCCCTTCATTATTTTATCCATACTGTACAGATTCCACGCTCTACAGCATAACTCGGATAAAATAATATTAAACAACAGTAGTAGAAATTCCGGATATTACAGAAAGGATACCGAACCTCGAAAGAGAAGAGGAACGGAGGCACAAAATCCTCTCATTATCGACGTAATGACTCCGTCACACGAGATTATCTTTGACTACAGATATGTCCTCGAATCAACAATGGAACAATTGATGGACGCATCGGAAACTTTGTTGATGTCAGAGAATAAAGAAATCTCGATGCAATGTACGAGTGAATACGTACTATTGGACAGGTCGTCCACGCTAGTCGATGATGCTTTTGCCTACTCCATCACTCAAGAAATTATTGAAGACGACAATGCTGAGCCGCGCTCGGTTGCTTAATCTCAACAACGAGCCGATTGGCTGAAATGGAAATATGCAATGCAAGCTGAACTAGACTCAATGGCTAAACGTGAGGTATTTGGCCGTATCGAGCCAGTACCCGTGGGCGTTAAACCAGTTGGACATAAGTGGATCTTTATTCGTAAACGCAATAATAAGAATGAGGTCATGCGTTACAAAGCGAGACTAGTTGCCCAAGGCTTCTCGCAGCGCCCTGACATTGACTACGAGGAGACATATTCTCCCGTTATGGGCATCATCACTTTTCGCTACTTAGTCAGTTTGGTATTGTCCAAAAAACTGAATATGCAGCTTATGGATGTGGTTACATCATATCTTTATGGTGATCTAGATACAGATATTTATATGAAAGTCCCCAAAGGGATTTCGTTGCCCAAATCAAGTAGCTCTAAACCATTGAGCGCTTACGCTGTGAAGCTGTGTCGTTTACTGTATGGGTTGAAACAATCCGGAAGGATGTGGTATAACCACCTACGTGAATACTTGGTTGGAAAGGGATACGAGAAAAGTGATATATGCCCATGCATTTTTGTAAAAAGAACAGATATAGGATTCGTGATTGTAGCCGTCTATGTAGATGACATGAATGTTATCGGTACCATAGATGAGGTCAATGAAATGGCCCGCTATCTTAAAACCGAATTCGAGATGAAAGACCTAGGAAGGACTCGATTCTGCTTGGGCTTAGATCTAGAACATCGAGATGATGGTATACTCATTCATCAATCTGCCTATGTCCAGAAAATGCTCAAGCGATTTAGTATGGACAAGGCACATCCTCTTGCTACCCTCATGGTTGGTCGAAGTCTGGAAATGAACAAGGATCCGTTTCGTCCTAAAGAGGAGGATGAAGAGGTCCTTGGAGCAGAAACACCGTACCTTAGCGCAATCGGTGTGTTGTTGTATCTGGCTCAATGTACTCGCCCAGACATCGCATTCTCTATAAATCTGTTAGCGAGATTTAGCTCCGCTCCCACGATAAGGCACTGGAATGGAGTAAAACACATCTTTCGATACTTGAAAGGCTCCAGTGATCTTGGATTGTTCTTTCCCTACGCAAGAGAGAGCGATATTCCGAAAGAAATTGTTGAGGTTAAGACCATGCATACCGACCGTCGATCTTCCTCTGATATTGCAGCTAAGCATGGCAGCTTGACTACCAGAAGTGCTAGTGCGAGCAATCTTACCCCCTATGCAGAGAATCCTAACAATATGTTAGTTGGATTTGCTGATGTCGGTTATTTCTCTGACCCGCATAAAGGACGTTCCCAAACTGGTTATGTGGTCACTATTGGGAATACGACGATATCTTGGCGATCTACCAAGCAGACCCTGGTCGCTACTTCCTCGAACCATGCAGAGATAATTGCATTGCACGAATCCGTAAGAGAGTGCATTTGGCTTCAGTCAGTCGTAGACCATATACGAGGAACTTGTGGATTAGATCCCCTACAGCAACCCCTACTTGTATCTTTGAGGACAATGCGGCATGCACTGAGCAGATGAAGTTAGGTTTCATTAAGGGTGACAATACCAAGCATATCGCGCCAAAGTTCTTTTATAATCAGCAACAGCAGAAATTGCTGAATATCGAAGTGAAACAAGTGGGTTCCGATGAGAATATCGCAGACGTGTTCACTAAGTCTCTGCCAAAATCTACATTTGAGAAACATGTGAGAAGCATCGGCATGTGTCGATTATCCGAGCTCAACTAATGATAGCTCGTTGGGATGAGCTGTTATGTATACCTTCGGGGGAGTATACTTCACATGATTCTGACATTTGTAGTTGGTGCGTTGTGCTCTTTTTCCTCACCAAGTCTTTGTTTTTCCACGGGATTTTGTTTGACTTGGAAATATTTTTTACCGAGGCAACATCTTATGCACCATGATAGTATTAGTGCTCGACACAGGGGAGTGTTCCGGGATATCCTTCCCTTATTGGTGTTGACCGCGCTGTCGTGACACGTCAAAATTAGTTATTTATATTTTCCTCGGCTTACTTCTACTAACTAGTAGTATCGGCAAGTAAGGGTCGATCCCACGGAGAACGGTAAATCAATTAAACTAATTAAGGATTAAATATTTTGTGCAATTAAAATAAAATAAAAACGAGAGGGGGGGGTTTGTTTCTGATCTTAACTAAAATAAATTGCGTAAGATAAAATAAAATAAAATAAGCAAAGGGAATAAAATACGAAAATATCAATTAAAGAATAATCTAGTCCTTAGCTCCGTTATCCACTGTTTCGAATTAATTCAAGTTTCAATGCAGCGCTTATCCCTTCTCAAATCTCATGAACTCCTATTCCGAAGCCAACAACAAGCTCTGTTGACCCCAATTATTTCTTAAGTTTATTCAATTAAAACAAGCTCTTTAATTGAACCTATCTATACGGTGGATTCAAAACAAGCTCTTCAAATCTCGCTCGCTAGATGCATTAAAAACCAAAATAATGGAATAGGCAAGATATTAAGTTCAGAAGCTCGACTTAAGGGATCTCGATTTTGTGTTACCCAATTGGGAAAAATCAATTGTTCGCTACTTGTGAAATTAAAATTGCAACAATTACGGATTACAACTCAATTTCTAGCATAAGACATAAAACTCCTAATCTAGTTGGCCAAACCAAATCAAGAAATTAAATGGCATAATCATGAATTCAATAACACAAAAATAATTCAAGAGAATTCGAGTTGAGAATACGCTGCGGGATTAAAACATGAATAATTCAAATACGGTTTCAAACTTCACTAAGAACTAGAATATGAAATTAGCCGGACATGTTGGCTATAGAAAACAGCAAATTAAAGATAGACATGAGAAGAAAGAAATTCAAACGGTATAGTCTTCTTCTTCCACGTCGGAATTGGCTCGGTTGCTCCGGCGAAAATTCGGTTCGGTCGTCCCTCGTGATTTCTTTTGTGTCCAACCGTGAAAATTGCTCCTTAGAATTCTGCTCCTGCCGTGAATTTGCTGTTCCAGAAGTTGATTTTTATTCCAGCCCTGCTCCCTTTTATAATTATTCCTCATCTCATAGTTTCCTTCTTTAATTAGGACTCTTTCCTTCTTAAGTTTTAATTTCCTTGGAGTCTTTCTTCCCAAATCTATTCCAATTCCTTTTCCCAGCATATGGACCGATTTATTGCCTTGTGGAACTGATTGGGCGATTTTTGAGTCGTTTCTTGGGCCCAAGTAAGGTTATTTTCGTAATAGGTGACTGCACGGCGTGAATCGACACTTGGGCCACCCAGTCTTTTGCGGATTTTCTTTATTTAAGCCCAAATCACCTTGGCTTGCTCCGTTTGATGATCCAATTTATTCCTTAAGCTTAAAAACTCCATCAAACACCTAAATTAAACAACAAATTGCCAAGTGAAATAAATTGCATCCAAAATATAAATATATGGAAAATAATCAAGTGTGCCAACATAAAATCCATTAAAACCTTATAATTAACAATGATTTTGGCACACTATTTTGTCTGTCAAATCTCCCCAAACTTAAACCAATGCTTGTCCTCAAGCATAATTCGAGTGAAAGAATTTCAAGAAAAATGTATTGAAAAATCCAAGATGATAGCTATATTCAAGGGAGAATAAATAATCATGAACAAGTAAGAAGAAAATTAAAGTACCTCAACTAATCTCAACATCTTCATTGGCATCAAGTGAGAGAAAATTCAATGGCCTCACAAGGGGTCACTCTCGCTCAAGTAGATATAGGGATTATTAAGCAATCACTCACGTCAAAACATGGTGTGTTCTTACCATATACTCGCACAAAAATCAAATCTCCACTACTTAGATGAACTCATGCATATAATCAAAAGGACTTTATGGTTGTAACGGGGCTTTAGGTATGGTAGGATAAAAAGGATGAATAAAGGATTCGTTGGTCAAGACTAATCATGAAGTTAAGTGCATAACAAATCCTACAAACAATGAATCACCGTCCTTCCTTTCGCACCCTTTTGGATACATACATGTAATCGCATAGCCACGAAAGATCAATTGAGGTCAGTGGCTTTAACAACATTCGAGGGGGGTATTTTTTACGGCCGCCCCCCTAATTTTTTTTTTTTTTTTTTTTTGGCTTCGGCCTTTATTTTTTTTTTCATCTCAATTTCAGCACTTTGTTTTTTCTTGTCACTTCACCACCCACTTTTTGATAATTTCTCGTCCTTCCCTCGACTTGTTATACACCTAATTCACAACCAAATCTTGACCAAGGGTTCAAACGATGAATTTTCACCAAAAATTAGATAATGACTAATCAAATGTGCTAGATCAAAGAATAAGGCTTAGGTCCAAATGGGCTTCTAATGGCGATTATGTCGAGGTGGGAAAATATAAGCCAAATGGGTTATTCCTAATTTGCCTTTATCACTTTACTGCATGAGAACACTAACATAGTCTTGACATGAATAATTGATCAAGTTCTAGCATGGACACAACATGTTCGACTCCACAAGAAGAAATAGTGAGCATGTATATGTATAATTATTTATATATGTGTGTATTTTGCTCTACGGCTCGAAACTCACGAATAAAAAGGGCTTGTGCCATGAATCCCTCACACTTTTATCCAAATCCAAAATCAAGACTAGTGAACTACCCTAATTAAAATCAAACTAGTCAATCATATTCATTTCCTATGTCAGGCCATACTTAAATCCCCAATACACGAACTTGATTCAATCACACAAATTTAGCTAAGGACAATTTTAAATATATTACATCACACTTTCCAAATTCAATTAATCATTCCGACTCCAATTTCCCCAAACTTAAAATTCAGCACACGACTCTAAAGAAAGGAAGGAAGAGAAAAAGAAAAATAAAAGATAGTAAAAAGTCTAGAGTAGGAATCACCGGGCTAATGGGGGAGAAGGGCTTCCATCTGCTCGGTTCGGTCCTCCATCCCATGTTTCTTGTGCATCTCCATCGCATTAGCTTCAACATCTTGACGGCGATCTCGAACGGGCGGTGCTTGGGGCTGATGTCGACTGAAAAGAGAGATTGAGAAGTTAGGGGTTGCAGAGTAAAAAGAAGATACCGAGAAAGAGAGAAACGGAGAGCGAGAAAAAGAAAAAGAAAGAAGGAAGGGAATAAAAATAAAAATAAGGGAAATAGTAGAATAGAAAAAAAATAAAAGGGATAGCATAAAATAAAAAAAATAAAGAAAGGTAGAAATAAAATACGAAATGCAAGATATAGATTACCACTTACCTATAATAAATAATAAAAAGAAAATTGGACTAAAAAAATAAAAGAAGTAAAAAAAAAGATTGGGTTGCCTCCCAACAAGCGCCTTTTTTTTTTACGTCGTTGGCTCGACGAAGAACTTCCCTTTTTAGTGAACACACCAAGGAGGTTTTGGTATGGGTCTTAATAGATGTACGACTGATGACTCGTCTTCTTGAACCACACCAAACTTTCTCGGAGTGTTTATTGAAAACTTTCCTCCCTTGAGATGCTCATCGAAGGCTAACTCTGGTTCACTTTTTCCATATAATTTCTCATATATTGGCTGTAATTCTCTTTGAAGCTCCGGATCTTCCCGTTTTTGTGGCAATTTCTTTTAAAATACAACGGACACATTTTCTCCCATCACCACCTTCCCGTTCCCTTTTAACCTCCGTTTGTTGGTGCATAAGTCTTTAAGGAACTTTGCGTATTTTGGAATTTGTTGAACTGCGTAGAGTAAGGGAATATTGATCTCAACCTTTCGGAATACCTCTAGGTTTTGCTTCTCTTTATTCACGATCTCTGCCTATTTGACCCTAGATGGAATATGTAACTCGTTAGTCTCAAAAGGAGGCGATTTTGGACGATTTTACCTTCTTTGTCCAGCAGATTCGCCTTTGGGTGCCGATTACGCAGGCGTCACAGTGTTGATCTGTTCAGTGGTTTTTTCCTCCTCGTTTTCAGCTTCCTCCACCTCCTTAGGCTCCTTAAGCTGCTTCCCACTCCTTAGAGTTACAACACTCACGTTCCTTAGGTTCGGTTCAGGTTGGGATGGCAATTTCCCACAATTTTGGTTTTCCAAGCGGCTCACAGTGGTGGCTAGTTGACTCATTTGATTTACGAGAATTTTGATACTCGATTTAGTGTCATGCTGGAATTGCATAGTATTTGCCACAAGGGTCTTCATCATTTCCTCCAAAGATGGTGTCGAATTTTCAGTGGGTTGCTTGTAGAATTGTTCCCTATTTTGTGGAGGTGCCTCTTGTTGGTTTTTCCATCGAAAGTTAGGGTGATCCCTCCATCCTGGGTTGTATGTGTTTGAGAACGGATCGTTTTTCCTCCCATAAGAATTTTCGGTCCCAATTGCATTGGCGTACGCTTCAATTTCATCAAGCAAAATCCGACAATTCTCCGTTGTATGCTCCGTGGTCTTGCAGAGACGACATGGTACGATTGGTTTGTTGTTTCCTACAGCAAGTTTTCTAACAAAAGTAGTTAGCTCATTCAATTTTTCCTCAAGGGACGAGTCATGGATCTCCTTCACCATCCTGATCGGTGCATCGCGACAACCAAATTGTTGTGAATTGGCCGCCATGTTGGATATGAGAGCCCTTGCGGCCGAAGGAGTTTTGTCAACTAGGGCTCCTCCACTTGCTGCATCTATCATGTTTCGCTCCATCGGATTAAGTCCTTCGTAAAAATACTGAATCAGGAGTTGCTCGCTAATTTGATGTTTCGGGCACCGAGATACCAACTGTTTGAATCGTTCCCAATATTCATGCAACGTTTCTCCGGTCATTTGCCTTGCACCACATATTTCTTTCCTTAGGTTGGCCGCTCGAGATCTTTGGAAAATATTTTTGTAGAAATAAGATCTCCATCTCGTTCCACGTTGTGATGGTGGCCGACGGTAAATAAAATAACCAATCCTTAGCCGAATCTTTTAATGAGAAGGGGAAGGCTCTAAGCTTGATTTGTTCTTCGGTGACAGATTCGGCTTCATGCTTGAACAAACGACATGGAATTCCTTGAGATGTTTGTGCGGGTCCTCTCCTGATAGACCATGAAATGCGGGTAGCAAGTGAATCAATCCCGACTTTAGTTCAAAGGTGTTGTTGTTGTCAATAGCCGGGATCGTGATGCACGGTGGTTGTTGAGGTAGCTCTGGGTTGGCTAATTGCTTGACGTCTTTTCGGCGTTATTTGCCATGACTCCAATTTCGTCCTCGACTCACTCGGTGATGTTTCGAGGGAAAATGGTAGGTGCACGAGTGCTTCTTTGGCTTCTTTTGCTTTCTGCCTGAAAACACGATCTCGTTTGGTGATTTCTGGAAAATATTGTAAATTTTTATCTCCACGTGACCTTGTATTCATGCAAAACTAAAACAAACGGATTAGTGCTGTGACAATTAAAATGAATTTCGGAATCGCCTTTGGGTGACCCAGTGTCGAAATTGCAGAAAGTTTTTAACCCAAAATAAGTAAAATTAATTCAACACCGTTCCCCGGCAACGGCGCCAAAATTTTTGACCGCGCTGTCGTGACACGTCAAAATTAGTTATTTATATTTTCCTCGGCTTACTTCTACTAACTAGTAGTATCGGCAAGTAAGGGTCGATCCCACAGAGAACGGTAAATCAATTAAACTAATTAAGGATTAAATATTTTGTGCAATTAAAATAAAATAAAAACGAGAGGGGGGGGTTTGTTTCTGATCTTAACTAAAATAAATTGCGTAAGATAAAATAAAATAAAATAAGCAAAGGGAATAAAATACGAAAATATCAATTAAAGAATAATCTAGTCCTTAGCTCCGTTATCCACCACCACAACAACAACAACATCTAAGCCTTAGTCCCAAAATGATTTGGGGTCGGCTAACATGAATCAAACTTTGAAACCGTCAATAATCGTTACATAAATAACATAAAAGGAAAAAAGAGGGAAAAAGTAGAGAAAAAAGCAAATAAAATAAGAGAATGAATGAAAAAAAAAAAGAAAAAAAAAGAAAAAAAGAAAAAAAAAAGAAAAAAAGATAACATGAAATAAAAGAAAATAGGAATTAAAAAAAAAAAAAAGAATAAGACTCCATCCACCATCCGTATTCTTTCCCGCCACATTTGCCTCTCCATCGCCATACTTTCTCCAATTCCAAGAAACCGCATATCATTTTCAATCATCTTTATCCAAGTTTTCTTGGGTCTTCCTCTACCTTTCACAACATTACTTGCTCCCCAACTTTCTAACCTCCTCACTGGGGCATCAATAGGTCCTCTTCTCACATGACCAAACCATCGTAATCGATTCTCCATCATCTTGTCTTCTATAGACGCAACTCTTACCTTCTCTCTGATCACCTCATTTCTGAGCCGATCCTTTTTTGTATGACCACACATCCATCGTAGCATACGCATCTCTGCCACATTCATCTTTTGAACGTGACACATTTCTGACCCAACACTCGGTGCCATATAACAGCGCGAGCCTAATTGCCGTGCGGTAAAATTTACCCTTTAATCTATGAGGCATGCCGGATCACATAAAACCCCTGTGGCACTCTTCCACTTCAACCACCACCCGCCTTTATTCTCATGAGCCACATCGCCATCTAGCTCTCCATCCTTTTGGATAATAGATCCGAATCTGAAAGAAAGTGGATCCATGAACAACTTTCCCATCAAATGTGATCATCCCCGCCTCTCTATCAACTTTTCGCTAAACCTACACTCCATATATTCGGTCTTATACTTTCGGCTAAAGCCTCGAGCTTCCAAAGTATCCCTCCAAAGTTCCAATTTACATTGCACTCCAACCTTCGTTTCATCAATCAACACAATATCATCTGCGAACATCATACACCACGGAACGTCATTTTGAATTTCTCTTGTCAATTCGTCCATGACTATGGCAAAGAGAAAAGGACTAAGAGCAGATCCTTGATGCACCCCAATCGTAATAGGGAATTCTTCCGTCCTCCCAACATTAGTACGTACACTTGTACTAGCTCCCTCATACATGTCCTTTATAATGTCAATATATTTCCGCGATACACCCTTCTTTGCTAAGGCCCACCAAAGTACTTCTCTTGGTACTTTATCATATGCCTTCTCTAAATCAATAAAAACCATATGCAAATCTTTCTTTTATCTCGATAATGTTCCATCAAGCTATAGGATAAGATAAATTGCTTCCATGGTCGATCTTCGAGGCATAAATCAAACCGATTTTCTGTTATCTTCACACATTTCGATCCTTTGTTCAATCACTCGTTCCCACAACTTCATGGTATGACTCATTAGTTTAATTCGCGATAATTAGAACAATCTTGAACATCACCTTTGTTCTTATACAAAGGGACGAGAATACTTTTCCTCCATGCTGATGGCATCTTATTGCTTCTCCAAATCTTATTGAAAAGCATAGTTACCCATTCGATCCCTCTCTCCCCCAAACACCTCCAAACTTCAATAGGTATACCATCTGGTCCTTCTGCTTTCTTTGACCCCATCTTCTTCAATGCAATTGTCACTTCACCCTTTTGGATTCTTCTCTTAAACTCTCGGTTAACCATACTTGAGGGGATGTTTAAATTCCCAATATCTTGTTCTTGATGGCCATTGAATAGGGTATCAAAGTATGACCTCCATCTCTCTTTTATCTTGAACCAAAACTTTTTGGTCAGTATCTTTTACACATTTAACTTTTCCAATATCTCGCGTCTTCTTCTCTCTCATTCGAGCAAGTTTATAGATATCTTTTTCCCCTTCTTTAGTATCTAATCTTGCATATAATTCTTGATTGACCTTTGATCGGGCATTTCGCACTGCCTTTTTAGCTTCTGTTCGAGCTTTCTTGTACTTCTCATAATTCTCATCGCTCGAGCATTTATCCAGTACCTTATAACATTCACGTTTGGTCTTTATCGCTTGCTTAACTTCATCATTCCACCAAGATGTGTCCTTACTTGATGGTCTGTTTCCTTTAGATTCTCCTAGGACTTCTTTTGCAACTTCCTTTATGTTGTGTTCCAACAAGTTCCACATCGAATCTATATCCATCTCCGTGCAATCAGACCAAATACCACTATCAGCAATCTTAGCCACAAAAGTATGTCGACTCTCCCCTTGGAGCTTCCACCACTTAATTCGAGGGTCAACTTGTGGTCTTCTCTTTCTTAAGTGCCTCTTACCTCGAAAGTCAAGCACCATAACCCTATGCTGTGTTGCAGCACTCTCACCGGGTATTACCTTGCAATTAGTAAAACTTTTCCTCCAAACATTCCTTACTAAAAAGAAATCAATCTGACTTGCATTACCTCCGTTTCTATATGTCATCAAATGAGAGTCCCTTTTCTCGAACCAAATGTTCATAATACCCAAGTCATGAGCTAATGCGAAATCCAATATATCATTTCCTGCTTCATTCCTGTCCCCAAAACCAAAGCCACCATGAATGCTCTCAAAGCCATCTCTGCTAACACCGACATGCCCATTGAGGTCACCACCAATGATCAATTTCTCACCCATAGGAATTCGTTCGACAACCTCTTCCAAATCTTCCCAAAATTCTTGTTTGATCGATGCATCCAATCCTACTTGTGGTGCATAAGCACTTATGATAGTTAGAAACTCATCCCCTATCACAAGCTTAATACTCATTATTCTATCGCTCTTTCTTGACACTTCCACCACATCATCAATGAATTCTTTATCAATGACGATACCCACTTCATTTCTACTTCTATCCTTTCCAGTACCAAAGCTTGTAACCCCAAGGAGCTAACACTCTTGCCTTCTCGCCAACCCACTTAGTCTCTTGTAGACACATTATGTGAATTCTCCTCCTTTTCATAACCTCCCCACTTCGCCGATCTCCCACAAAGAGCCAACGTTCCAAGTTCCAAACCGCACCTTACTACCCTTACTAGCCGCAAGAACTAACTTCTTTGTCCTGTCTCGTCCACGCTGCAAGGATTCTTGCACATTTGACACCACACCCATACTTCAAGTGGCGCGCGCTTAGGCGACGACCTAGCAACCTCGCATATTTTCCACTACACCCGGCCTATGAAGTGTAGCGCATCCTTGCTCATTTGACACCACCCTCGGATGTAAAGGTGGCGCGCCGCTTCGGGCGACGACCTAGCAACCCTCGCATACTTATCACCGCACCCGGCCTATGAAATGCGGCCGCTTCTGAGGAGACGCCCCAACGATTTTCAATGTTTGATTCATGTCCATGGAATGTGACGAGTTTTACGCTGGCTGCCACTAACCTACCGCAACCCTCCTCTTTTATCCGGGCTTGGGACCAGCAATGGATGTCAAGAAGACACCCACGGGCAGAGTTAGCTCCGTTATCCACCGTTTCGAATTAATTCAAGTTTCAATGCAGCGCTTATCCCTTCTCAAATCTCATGAACTCCTATTCCGAATCCAACAACAAGCTCTGTTGACCCCAATTATTTCTTAAGTTTATTCAATTAAAACAAGCTCTTTAATTGAACCTATCTATACGGTGGATTCAAAACAAGCTCTTCAAATCTCGCTCGCTAGATGCATTAAAAACCAAAATAATGGAATAGGCAAGATATTAAGTTCAGAAGCTCGACTTAAGGGATCTCGATTTTGTGTTACCCAATTGGGAAAAATCAATTGTTCGCTACTTGTGAAATTAAAATTGCAACAATTACGGATTACAACTCAATTTCTAGCATAAGACATAAAACTCCTAATCTAGTTGGCCAAACCAAATCAAGAAATTAAATGGCATAATCGTGAATTCAATAACACAAAAATAATTCAAGAGAATTCGAGTTGAGAATACGTCATGGATTAAAACATGAATAATTCAAATACGGTTTCAAACTTCACTAAGAACTAGAATATGAAATTAGCCGGACATGTTGGCTTTAGAAAACAACAAATTAAAGATAGACATGAGAAGAAAGAAATTCAAACGGTATAGTCTTCTTCTTCCACGTCGGAATTGGCTCGGTTGCTCCGGCGAAAATTCGGTTCGGTCGTCCCTCGTGATTTCTTTTGTGTCCAGCCGTGAAAATTGCTCCTTAGAATTCTGCTCCTGCCGTGAATTTGCTGTTCCAGAAGTTGATTTTTATTCCAGCCCTGCTCCCTTTTATAATTATTCCTCATCTCATAGTTTCCTTCTTTAATTAGGACTCTTTCCTTCTTAAGTTTTAATTTCCTTGGAGTCTTTCTTCCCAAATCTATTCCAATTCCTTTTCCCAGCATATGGACCGATTTATTGCCTTGTGGAACTGATTGGGCGATTTTTGAGTCGTTTCTTGGGCCCAAGTAAGGTTATTTTCGTAACAGGACTGCCACTGGGCCAGCGAACTGACACTGGGCCACCCAGTGCTGTGCGGGATTTTCTTTATTTAAGCCCAAATCACCTTGGCTTGCTCCGTTTGATGATCCAATTTATTCCTTAAGCTTAAAAACTCCATCAAACACCTAAATTAAACAACAAATTGCCAAGTGAAATAAATTGCATCCAAAATATAAATATATGGAAAATAATCAAGTGTGCCAACATAAAATCCATTAAAACCTTATAATTAACAATGATTTTGGCACACTATTTTTGTCCTGTCAGGTGTCTTACCTAATACTGGTTGTAGGGGATACAAAGATGGAAGGTTCTAGACCCTTCTAGAGGTAGTAGAATCCTATTAGATGTCTTACCTTACCTAGGAATCCTATGTATGGAAGGACTCTCATTGTAATGCCTATATAAAGGCTTCTCTATCAGTGTTATGAATACAATTGATTTGCTGTCTTTTACTTTCTCCTTAAACAATATATATATATATATATATATATATATATATATATATATATATATGGATTGACTATGGTGGAAACACTTAATGGTGAAATCTAGAAACCAATTGCATTATTAAGTAATTTCATTGCATATTTGTCATTATTCACGTGACTGTTCTCACGCTTAGATATGCAACAAATAATGCAATAAAAAATACATAAATACATAAAATTCTACTCATCTACAGCCGTTAGATCACTAATATCAATGACCTACAAAAGTTTCTAGATTTCACACGGTAATTAATTTTCATATGATCTATTTCATATATATATATATATTACTCACTACTCATATAGGTAATTTAGTACTAATACATCATCCAATTTTTTCATACATAATATGATATCTACAATAAAAAATAAAAAATCCAAATCATAAATAAATATCGGCACTATCATTACTTCTATATCACAACCAACCCTACATGTCCTATGGGTTCCGAATTTTACTTCTAAGTCGGTTTTTACGCTTCATGTATGTCCAGACAAGTCATAAATAGGTGTGACCGACCACCTCAACCCAATTACACCATTGATATCGACCAAAGGGACAGTTGCATCCAACCAATTACACTAGAATCTAGAAGTAATGAATACAGTCAAGAAAACATTGACAACAATGAATATAAACGGGAAATTATCTAAGTGGCCAGCGATTCTCTCCACCGGAGATTACACCCAGGTTCGACTCCCCCACTCCTATTCTCCCTTGTATCAAGTCGAATTTTTCGAAAGAAAAAAAGGGAAATTAACAGTATAGTTGAACTACTCCATTTTACTTCCCGTTTGTAGTGCGGAACAAACTAATTTCTTTCCATAACAACACTGTTCATTCAGTCCGTATTCCAATATACGGACTAAATAGCATCTTATAATGTAACAATCACTGAGTGACGTAGGCACGAAAGAGAGCTACGACTACGACGATCCTGAACTCGGTTCGAACTCGCTATCCTCCATTAGAACCACCTCCTTAATTTCCTGTATCATCTTCAAAACTTGCCACATAGTCGGCCTCTGCTCTGCAGAGTCCACGCTACACGCCAGAGCCACCTCAAGAAGCATTTCCGACCTATTCTCTCCACCATGTTCGTCCCTAACGGACCTCATCCAACACACCATTTCATCTGGCGTCGTGCTCGGATGCTCCCAAGGATGCTTTCCCGTCAGAAGCTCGAGCAGAAGAACCCCAAACGAGTAAACATCCGACTTGGTGGTCGCTTCGCGATTATTGAACTTGAGCATTTCCGGGGCTTTATAGGCGATGGAATTTGCGTCTTCTTCGGAAGACGGATAGGCTAGTGCGACGAGGCAATAGTCGGTTAGGCAGGCTTCGAAATCGGAGTTCAAGAGGACGTTGGAGGATTTAAGGTTGCCGTGGACGAGTCTCCGAGCTTGGTGGATGTAGCACAGGCCTTGAGCTGCATCTTCTGCTATTTTCATGCATGATGTCCAATGAAGTGGTTTTGCCTTGGATGAATTTGAACCTGTAATAAACAAAATGTGAAAGCCATGATTCATTGTCAAACAAAAAAAAATCTTAAAAATACAGTAGAACATAAACAAAATATTAAAATAATAGAAATTATTAATTAATCTGCGGAAAATTTAATACTATGTTCAATTGAGGCTATTAACTTGTGGACTGTATATGAAAGAAAAAACTGACCATGAATTAGAGAGAAAAGACTGCCATTGGGCTGATAATCATACACCAAAAGCCTCTCTTCCTTGGCCTGAAAATAAGCCCTGAGGGGTACCAAATTAGGGTGCCTCAGCCCACCAACGGATTCGATGTGCCCCTCGAAAACCTCCGGCCTTGTGCCCGCCAATCTCCCGCCGTCCAATCTCTTCACCGTAACAATCAAACGATTGTCAAGCACCGCCTTGTACGTGGTCCCCATCGAGCCCCTCCCCAGCAGCTCCGCACAAGCCCTCATCAGCTGGTCCAGCGTGTAAACCTTCGCCTCCCCCGCACAGAATGCTAAGCTCCCGCTCCTCCCCGCCATCTCCAACTGATGCTCCCCTTTCTCCTCTTGCACCCTCTTCACTTTCTGCGCCAGCTCATCGTTTTCTTCCTCGATTCTCGTCACGGCCTCGGCATTGCCCGTCACGCTAGCCTCCAGAGTCGTCCTCGTACTTTCACCAGATCTCCTACACTTCCCAACGGCGAAGACGGAGCATACCAGTGAAACGACGAAAAGGGACACCCCCACCGAAAACCCAATCACCAGAGCGACCCTCTTGTGCTTCTGCATCACGCCTTTGCTGCTCATTGCGGCGCCGGTCTGCAACTGGGCGGTCTGGCTCAGCTCCGCCGACACCGGCGGCGCGGCTCCGAAAAATGGCCGCGTCGAACGGCATTCCTTGTGGACGATCTCGCCGCAAAGACCGGGGTTTGTAGCAAACGACGTTGTGTTGAACCGGGAAAGAGTTGGAGTCACCGGGATTGCACCGGTGAGGTCGTTGTGAGAGACGTTGAAGATTTGCAGGGAGGAGTGGTTAAACGGCGGGACCGAACCGTTGAACCGGTTGAAATCGAGCCGGAGATAGTACAGCCGCTCCAAACCGTTCAGCGATAGGGGAATCGAACCGGACAGCATGTTGTAAGAAAGATCGAGGGTTTTGAGACGGCGGAGAGTGGAAATCGAAGGAGGGACGGCGCCGGAGAAATAGTTGCGAGAGAGAAAAAGAAGTTTGAGATTGATCAAACCGGAGAGATCAGGAATCGGACCTGTGAGCGAGTTGTTCCGGAGACTGAGAACCCGGAGCTGGGGGAGTTGGGTCAGAGTGTTGGGGCCAAAAACGCCGGCGAGCTTCATGTTTTGGAAGATCACTTTAACCGCCATGGAATCCGAGCACTGGACTCCTTCCCATTTACAGAAAGCAGAAGCGGTTTTAGGAGAAAAATCCAATTCATTTCGCAAATCAGCTTTTGACTTGAAATCCAGCAGTGCAGAAGCATCAGGTGGTAGTGATAGTTTCTTCCCTGGAGAAGAAGAAGAAAATGCCAGGAGGACGTAATGGTGGCGGCAGAGCGAGATGAAAATAAGCACATAACAATAGAAATATGACCACACCATTTTTCTGCAACACTATTTTGTGAGAAAAGAGTAGTAATTTTTTTTGTCGGTTTCGTTTTCTTGGATTTATTGTTGAATCTAGACAGACAGGTCTGTAGATTTTAATTCCAACCACAAGGATAGAGAGAGAGAGACTACATCTTCTAGATAGTAACATGTGAAGAAGAAGAAGAAGAAAAAAAAAGAAGAGAGGGAAATTCGGGAAGATGAGAATTAAAGCATGTAGGGAAAAGGGGGTGTAAGAAACAGAGACAGGAATCACGTGAAGGAGGAGAAGAGAGGTGTCTTCTCAACTGTCAGCTCGTGGATTTGTGTGTTTGTATATAATGTGGGTATGATTCTTGATTATATGATTTCTTTTTCTGATATTATTAATATTTCCAAGTGATATGTTCATTGGATATTCTAACCCAAAAAATAAGGGTTCACTAGATACATGAAAGTTTTCCTAGCCAAGAGTTCTATTTCATGCTTGCATAACGATTTCTACATTATTAAGCTGAAATTTATCTGCACATTGTTTGTCATATTTGAACCGAAGTATCATCTCAAAGTGGTTGGAGCACCATGGTCCAATCGTCCCGGCGATGAATTCGAGTCGAACATTCAAGTAACACGCTTAAGATCTATAATGATATGAGCATGCGTGCACATCTTTAAGTAACACGCCCGGCTGGCTATTTTGCCTCTAGTCGGGGTTTGCGTCAGGGCGACCCATCTCTCCGTCGCTCTTCGTGCTTGCTGCCGATTACTTATCGCGCTGCTTGGATCGCTTCATTCGTGACCATCCTTTGATGAGGTATAGGACTGCCGGACGGCCTTTCGCCATCTTGCACCTCTCCTATGTCGATGACATGATTATATTCACGCGGGCTGTGGATGATGGTCTCGTTGACCTTATGCGACTCATGGATCACTATTCCATGGCCTCCGGGCAGATGGTTAGCATCTAGAAGAGCACTTTTATCCTCGCTCGCCTCGTTGGCATCAGAGAGTTCATGATCTTACTGGTTTCCGCCAGGATGATCTCCCTATCACCTATCTTGGTGCACCCCTTTACAAAAACTTTATGAGACGAGAGCTCTTTGCTGGGGTGAAGCAACGACTGTTGGATAGGATCTCTGGTTGGTCCCATCGCCACCTTGCTTTTGGGGGTCGCTTGGCTCTTATTAAGAGCACTCTCTGCACGATTCATCTGCACCTTCTTCAGGTGTTGGACCCGCCCCAGTATGTTATCCAGGAGCTCGAGCAGATTATGGCGAGATACTTCTGGGGTGCTGTCGGTCCTAAGAGGAAGACGCATTGGGTTAGTTGTGTAACACCCCGAGATATTCGGAATAATTACAGCGCCGTAAACCCTTTAAGTAAGGATTTACAAGGCTAATTAAAAAAAAGAAAGTAAATCTAAGACATCAATACTGCGGAAGTTCAAGTTTGTGAAAACGCATAACCCGGTTCAACGAGTAATTAATACAACCATATCGAATTAATATCAATAAGACACGCGTACTCGAGTACAGAAACCAAACCAAGAAATCAAAACTCCAATAACACTAAACATCATGTTCAACATCATGAATAATCATACGCATGCTCCAAAAATACTAATATTAACATATCACGATACTTGACTCGAAGATGGCAAGAAACGATATACTTCAATGATCTCAACCCACTCGAAGGTCGCCTCCTTCGATCAACGTAGCAAGCTCGAACCTTAACAAAAGGAATGATATACAAATCATCTCAAGTCGAACAATGGCCTAACAATTCGGCCTACTACTAAAAGCTCAAAATAATCAATCTGCTCGATTGCTTAGCGCGCCACGATTTCACGTAACGCGGCGCTAAGCCGATCGTTAGCGACGCTATCGTATAAGACTAGCGTCGCTAGCCACGATCGCGATCGGCCGGGTCTCATAACGTACGCTACGCACGTTTCGTGCGTTAACTGAACCCCGATAGCGCACGTTAACTCACACATGTTAGCGTGTGCTAATTTTGCATGGCAGAATACTGCAAACCGAAAACTGGGTTGAATGATGAAGAACTCATGAATTCTACCGTGATAATACAAGTTATCCTCGGGCATATCATGCTAATAAGGTTTGTGGAAGTTTTATGATTATGAAATACAAATATATGGATAGTCATCTCCATATCATAATCCATCTACGATCTTCAAGAAATAATCTAAGTTCCGATCGTCTTACGTTCCAAAACACAAGATTCCAACGTGTACAACGTAGCAACTGGGTAATATCCGACATCGATCATAAATCGATTTGAACATGCTTAGGAGTCCTTATAATAAGATGGTTCGAAGGTTCATACGATATATAGTGCCGATACGTCAAAAGTATCCTTCTAACATGTGATGACCGATTATAACGAAATACTTGCTATCCAAACATGATTCAAACTTCCTTAGGAACATTACCAACATCGGTGAAGAATCACCTACCTCAAAGTAGTGAAGAACACGGAGGAAAATGAAGCAATCCAACACCGAAGGCTTGAACACCAATCTCCAATGATATACGATCTTCAATCTCGAACCAGGAGGTTGATACGAAGTGTTTAGGACGAAGGGAGTTATGTTCTAAGTGTAAGAGTTCGGGTTATGGGAGGAGAAGAATCAAATCACGAATAGGATGTCGCCCTATTTATAATAAATGGCTATTAGCGCACGCTAGTCCCTCGCCAGAAGTGCGCTAACGCCTCTGACTTAATCGAGTCGGCACTTAGCGTGCGCTATTCACATGTCTCAGCGTGCGCTAAGGCGTTGACTTGGCTTTTCCCGAAAGCCGTCTGTGTTCATTCGACACAATCCGACAAGGGTCCCCCGCCGATCTCACCTACCGCACGTCTCAATCGATCTGACCACGCATAGCGTGCGCTAATGACACTCTGTAGCGTGCGCTATGAATCCATGTTAGCGTACGCTACCCGTAGCCTATAGCGTGCGCTACATGCACAGAATTACAATCTTTATATCACATATACGAAATTATATGCTCGACAACATCGGATTATGAAATACGGAGAATAATACTCAGACAAAAGTACAATTATTACAATATCACAAGTTCCAATTACATAACAGAAATCTCGGGTATTACATCCTTCCTCCCTAAAAAGAAGTTTCGTCCCGAAACTTAAGATGAAAACAACTCCGGATATTTAGCCTTCATACCGTCCTCCGTTTCCCAAGTGGCCTCTTTGACTCCATGTCGTGACCATTGTACTTTAACCAAATGTATTGGTTTATTCCTCAGTTGTTTGATCCGGCTCTCAAGTATCTTGATTGGTCTCTCTTCGAAGGTGCCATCATTAGCTATCTCGATCTCGTCGAAATCAATGACGTGACTGGGGTCCGGTACATACTTCCGCAGTTGGGATACGTGAAACACATTGTGAACATGACTCAGCGATGGCGGTAAGGCCAACCGGTATGCTAAATCCCCAACTCTCTCTAGGATCTCAAATGGTCCGATATATCTCGGACTAAGCTTGCCTCTTCTCCCAAAACGGAAAATCCCTCGTGTAGGAGACACCTTCAATAGCACATGATCCCCAACGTCGAACTCTAGAGGACGGCGACGTACATCGGCATAAGACTTCTGTCGACTCTGGGCAGTCAACAGTCTCTCTCGAATCAAAGCTATCTTCTCTTGAGTCTGAATTATCAATTCTGGTTCCGTTCCGATCAAATCCGAAGAATCATCCCAACACAGGGGTGATCGGCATCTCCTCCCGTACAAAGCTTCAAATGGTGCCATTCTAATAGAAGCATGCCAACTATTATTGTAAGTGAATTCGATCAAGGGCAAGTGAACTTCCCAATCAATGACCAATCCAACGCACAAGCTCTAAGCATGTCTTCTACATTTGAATAGTCCTTTCTGATCGACCGTCTGCTTGGGGATGATAGTGTGCTAAAGTTGAGCTCGATCCCCAAAGCCTTGTGAACTGCTTTCCAGAAGTGCGACACGAAACGACCATCTCGATCCGAAATAATGGTCTTCGGCGTCCCATGCAATCTGACTATCTCCGCAATAAATACTCGCACCAATCTCTCGGGTCCCCATGTATCTTTGATCCCTAGGAAATGAGCCGACTTGGTTAGTCGATCAACTACAACCCAAATCGTGTTCATTCCTGTTCTAGTCCTTGGCATATTGGTGATGAAATCCATCGAAATGTCCTCCCACTTCCATTCAGGGATCGGAAGCGGCTTTAACATCCCGGCAGTCGCCGATGTTCAATCTTAACTCACGACAAGTCAAACACTTCGAAACGTACTCCGCTCGTCCTTCTTCATATTCCCCACCAAGTTTTGCTTTAAATCCTTATACATCTTATCACGCTGGGTGAATAGAATAGGGCGCGCTATGAGCTTCCTTCAGAATAGTCCGTCTCAGATCATCATCATCGGGAACGCAAAGTCGATTCTGAAATCTCAGAACTCCATCGTCTTGTAACACGAATCCTGGGGCTTTCCCTTTCTTTACTTCGTCACATAATCGAAGGATCAAAGAATCATCCAACTGCTTAGACTTGATCTCCTCGACTAGTGATGAAGTCAGTTCCATCATATAAAGTTGCCCTTGGATTCCTGGTGCCCATACTTCAATCCCCTCGCGGATCAGTTCTCGTTGAATACTGGTTTGGGATGTAAATGCTTCCAACACTCGAAGAGAAACGGGTTTTCGGCTTAAAGCATCGGCTACTACATTTGCTTTCCCCGGATGATAGAGAACCTCCAAGTCGTAATCCTTGATCAATTCCAGCCACCTTCTCTGCCTCATGTTTAATTCTTTCTGACTGAAAATGTATTTGAGGCTCTTATGATCTGTAAAGATCTGACAATGAGTGCCGTACAAATAATGTCGCCAAATTTTCAAGGCAAAGACCACAGCTGCTAGCTCCAGATCATGAGTCGGATAATTAACTTCGTACGGTTTCAATTGCCGAGAAGCATAAGCAATCACTTTATCCTTCTGCATCAACACACAACCCAAACCCTGATTTGAAGCGTCACTGTATACCATGAATCCATCAGTTCCCTCTGGCAAGCTAATATAGGTGTCGTCAGTCTCCTCTTAAGCTCGTCAAAACCAGCCTGGCACTTCTCATTCCAAATGAATTTTTGAGTTTTCTGTAATAGCTGGGTGAGCGGACGAGCAATTTTGGAAAATCCCTCTACAAAGCGGCGATAATATCCAGCAAGTCCTATGAAGCTTCGGACTTCTTTCACGTTTTTAGGAGCTTCCCACTCCAAGATTGCTTCGACTTTCTTCGGGTCCACCTGAACTCCGTCGGAGGATATCACATGCCCAAGGAAGGTTACTTCATTAAGCCAGAATTCGCATTTAGAAAGCTTAGCATACAGCTATTCCTTTCTCAAGATGCTCAAAACCACACGTAAATGTTCAGCATGTTCCTCTGCGTCCCTCGAATATATCAAGATGTCGTCAATGAAAACGACCACAAATTTATCCAAGTACTCCAAGAATACCTGATTCATCAATTGCATGAATACCGCAGGAGCATTGGTAAGTCCAAATGGCATCACTACAAATTCATAATGTCTGCATCGGATCCAAAGCGATTTCGGTATATTCGATTCCTTAATTCTCAATCGATGGTATCCCGATCGCAAGTCAATCTTCGAGAATACCTTTCCCTTGCGCTTGATCAAACAAGTCGTCGATCCGAGGTATAGGATACTTATTCTTGATCGTCATTTTGTTAAGCTCCTGTAATCAATACACATCGGAGGGATCCGTCTTTCTTCCGACAAAAGAACAGCGCTCCCCAAGGAGAAACGCTAGGTTGAATATAGCCCTTCCGTAACAATTCCTCCAGCTTGCTTCTTGAGTTCATACATCTCGGTTGGCGCCATGCGGTATGGTGCCCTGAAATAGGGCTGCTCCGTGCTCTAATTCGATGGTGAATTCCACTTCTCTTTGCGGAGGTAATCCAGGCAGTTCGTCAGGAAATACATCTGGGAATTCATTCACAAATGAAATAGACGAGAGCTCTACCCCTTCCTCTTTCCTCATGGCATAACACCAAAGTCCATGACATCCCTGTTTCAGTAATTTTTCGGCTTTCATTGCTTTGATCAATTTTCCCGAGCTTCCCGGTCTCCATCCTCGGAATAAGTGTTCGACTCATCAAAGAATGATAGAAATGACTCTCTCTGTAATTCAGATAGCTCCATAACGGTTGAGCCAATCGTCTCCGAGAATTAAATCATCACCGTAGATGTCAACAACAATGAGATTCGACGGCCAATCTCTCCTCCTATAGATACCGGAAAATCTCTAGCCTCTGTGGTTCCCACAATTCTCTCTCCACTCGGCAATCCCACAACATACGGTTCACAATCAAATAAGCACGATTTTTAAACGATTTACACGGTTCAATGATACAAAAGAATGTGTAGCTCCTAATCGAATAAAACACTAATCGGTTGCAAAAGGATCTCGAATCGCACTGATGCAACAAGCAGTGTTCGATCGCCGATCTCCTCATTTCAGACAAAGCGGAGGAACGGACCCAAAGACTGGATGTCTCTCTCTTCCCAACGTTCACTGCTGAAATCCACTGCGTCTGGTTCACACTTGTTTCTTCTGAATCCAGTGCCGGAGTGCGGTACCAAAGATCTAGTAGCGGCTCCACGTAAGGCCGCACGGTGCCCTTCTTGCCCACAATCGTAACAAGTCACGAAGATGCGGCAATCACGTCGAATATGCCTGCTCGACCACAATTGTAGCATTTCCTTGATGCGTCCGAAATCACGATGTTGTCCGAACTTCTTTCCGCCTTTAGAAGGATGTGGAGGTTTCTAGCCGAATAAAGGAAGACCGGCCTTGCGGGCCCCACCACTCTTGTTTTCTCGCAAAGTCACGGTCACATTCTCGCTTCTTTGCCTCTACCGATTTCTCCACCGCCGCCTCTTTCATGTCGTAGGCCGCTTTGTCTTGATACTGCCGCAACGTAGTACACTCGAATCCGACATGTCTTCTGAATCTTCGGCTTCATCCGCATATCAAAATGAAAAATCTTTTCGCCTCCGTTCACCAAGTGTCGTACACAAGTCACCGATGATTAAAAGTTTTAATTACATTTGTCACGTATGCCTCCGAACTCGTGGTGAGAAAACTCTCGGATCTTTGCCTCTCTAACGGACGAGGACAATCATGCTTCCATCATTAGTTTGAATTCCGTCAATCCGCATTATGATCCTCGGGTCGAATAGCCTCCCACCAATCAAAGGCCTCCCGGTCAGGAAAATACTGGGCAATGGGAACCTTCCGTCCCTGGGACAGCTTAAGACCCGCGAATATCTTCTCCAACTCCTTGAGCCGGTGATCCCAAGTAAGTGCCTCACAGATCCACAAATTTTGGCGGGTGCAATTTAACCACCTCAAGAAGCCATCTGTCTCCGGTTATCCTCGTGGTGCCGCTGTCCCATCGCCGTCTGCATGCGATCAACGACTGAGCGAACCGGTTTATCTGCGCCACCACTGTTGAAGCACTCCGGCATGTTAGGATTTGCGTCATCATTCGCCGATCCTTGCCGCCTCCGAATGGGAATCGGTTCGACTAGCCGATATTTCGGGGTAGTTGCGGAATCCTCATGTCTCATGTTACCACGTCACGGCCCGCGTCCACGCCCTCCTCTCAACATACTGTAAACGCAATTTCTCAATATCCGAATAAAATTTTTGAAATAAAGTCCGTCAATACTCACAAAACGGTAATTAAGTAAAACGGTAGTATACGAGATTAAGAGACTTACAACCACGGTCCACATGACGACTTGGTGAACAGTGATGTTACAAACGACCCGTAAATCAAATAACGTAAATGCACCCAACTAAAACCCGACTGCCAAGATATCCATGAATCTTAGCTCCGATACCATATTCTGTAACACCCCGAGATATTCGGAATAATTACAGCGCCGTAAACCCTTTAAGTAAGGATTTACAAGGCTAATTAAAAAAAAGAAAGTAAATCTAAGACATCAATACTGCGGAAGTTCAAGTTTGTGAAAACGTACAACTGGTTCAACGAGTAATTAATACAACCATATCGAATTAATATCAATAAGACACGCGTACTCGAGTACAGAAACCAAACCAAGAAATCAAAACTCCAATAACACTAAACATCATGTTCAACATCATGAATAATCATACGCATGCTCCAAAAATACCAATATTAACATATCACGATACTTGCCTCGAAGATGGCAAGAAACGATATACTTCAATGATCTCAACCCACTCGAAGGTCGCCTCCTTCGATCAACGTAGCAAGCTCGAACCTTAACAAAAGGAATGATATACAAATCATCTCAAGTCGAACAATGGCCTAACAATTCGGCCTACGGCCGAAAAGCTCAAAATAATCAATGCATGCGGATTGCTTAGCGCGCCACGCATTTCTACGTAACGCGGCGCTAAGCCGGATCGTTAGCGACGCTATCGTATAAGACTAGCGTGGCGCTAGCCACGGATCGCGCCTACTGGTCTCATAACGCACGCTACGCACGCTTTCGTGCGTTAATCGAACCCCGATAGCGCACGTTAACTCACACATGTTAGCGTGCGCTAATTTTGCATGGCGTAATCGCAAACCGAAATCGGGTTGAATGATGAAGAACTCATGAATTCTACCATGATAATACAAGTTATCCTCGGGCATATCATGCTAATAAGGTTTGTGGAAGTTTTATGATTATGAAATACAAATATACGGATAGTCATCTCCATATCATAATCCATCTACGATCTTCAAGAAATAATCTAAGTTCCGATCGTCTTACGTTCCAAAACACAAGATTCCAACGTGTACAACGTAGCAACCGGGTAATATCCGACATCGATCATAAATCGATTTGAACATGCTTAGGAGTCCTTATAATAAGATGGTTCAAGGTTCATACGATATATAGTGCCGATACGTCAAAAGTATCCTTCTAACATGTGATGACCGATTATAACGAAATACTTGCTATCCAAACATGATTCAAACTTCCTTAGAACATTACCAACATCGGTGAAGAATCACCTACCTCAAAGTAGTGAAGAACACGGAGGAAAATGAAGCAATCCAACACCGAAGGCTTGAACACCAATCTCCAATGATATACGATCTTCAATCTCGAACCAGGAGGTTGATACGAAGTGTTTAGGACGAAGGAGTTATGTTCTAAGTGTAAGAGTTCGGGTTATGGGAGGAGAAGAATCAAATCACGAATAGGATGCCGCCCTATTTATAATAAATGGCTATTAGCGCGCGCTAGTCCTCGCCAGAAGCGTGCGCTAATCATTGCTCGACTTAATCGAGTCGCACTTAGCGTGCGCTATTCACATGTCTCAGAAGGCGCTAAGGCGTTGACTTGGCTTTTCCCGAAAGCCGTCCAGGTTCATTCGACACAATCCGACAAGGGTCCCCCGGCCAGATCTCACCTACCGCACGTCTCAATCGATCTGACCACGCATAGCGTGCGCTAATGACACTCTGTAGCGTGCGCTATGAATCCATGTTAGCGTACGCTACCCGTAGCCTATAGCGTGCGCTACATGCACAGAATTACAATCTTTATATCACATATACGAAATTATACGCTCGACAACATCGGATTATGAAATACGGAGAATAATACTCAGACAAAAGTACAATTATTACAATATCACAAGTTCCAATTACATAACAGAAATCTCGGGTATTACAAGTTGGCGGCAGATTTATCGCTCGATCTCTGAGGGAGGCCTCGGGATTCGGAGCCTCTCGTATATGGCGAGAGCTTTTAGTTATAAGCTCTGGTGGCGTCTTCGCGCGGGCACGTCTTTGTGGGCGCAGTTTATGCTCCGCAAATACTGCTTCGCTGCCCTTCTACGCCTATGCATACTGCTCTTAAAGCTCATGCCAGCCGCCCTTGGCACCATCTCCTCCGCGTGGGTACCGAGGCTCAGGAGTTCATCTCTTGGACTCTCGGTAGTGGCAACGGGGGGGTCAATTTTTGGGATGACACTTGGATTGGGGATATGCCTATTTCATCTTATTGTCAGATTACTGGTAGACCCTATCTTAAGATTAATGATCTCTGGGTTGATGGGAGTTGGGACAGGGGTAGACTCGAGTCCATTGTGGGTGAGGAGTTAGGATTTACCCCTCAGTTCATACAGGATATTCTCGCGACTCCCATTGCCGAGGAGGATTCGGATAGCATGTGCTGGAATCTTACATCTTCGGGTGCCTTCTCATTGTCGTCTGCTTGGTTTCACATCAGGGTGAGGGATCAGGCTGTTGGTCCCCAGAATGATGAAGACTGTCCCCACTGTACCAACACGAGTCTTTTCTAGCGCGCTTTGTCCTCACTCACGCGCACCTGAGAAACTTCTCAGGGGGTCACCCATCCCATAACTACTCCAGGCCAAGCACGCTTAACTTTGGAGTTTCTATGAGATGGATACCAGAAAAGAAGATGCATCTTGTTGTTATGAGTAGTCCAAATCAATTCATTTAACCACTTTCTTAAGATTAATGATCTCTGGGTTGATGGGAGTTGGGACAGGGGTAGACTCGAGTCCATTGTGGGTGAGGAGTTAGGATTTACCCCTCAGTTCATACAGGATATTCTCGCGACTCCCATTGCCGAGGAGGATTCGGATAGCATGTGCTGGAATCTTACATCTTCGGGTGCCTTCTCATTGTCGTCTGCTTGGTTTCACATCAGGGTGAGGGATCAGGCTGTTGGTCCCCAGAATGATGAAGACTGTCCCCACTGTACCAACACGAGTCTTTTCTAGCGCGCTCACTACACCATATATGGCTTTCAACAACATTTTTTTTGATGCTACAAGCAAAAGTGTAGCCTTAGATGCCTTAAAATTGGTCAAATTTGATTTAAGGCTACATATTTTTCTAATGTTAGTATTGATATAAATTAGTGTTACCATAGACTGAATTGAATATCTAAGCTAACATAAAATTTGGTGTAGCCGTTGCTATTTAAAAAAAGTGTAACTAAACACTAAAATAAATATGTGTACTTGCTAAAATATTTTAGGTGGTCTAAATAAATTATTTTTAATTTTAGCGGGTCAACATACTCACATAGTCAATACTCACTCAACATACTTTCTCTAAAGTAAAAATATGAACTCTCTAAACACACCTTCTCTCTAAAACACACTTTCTACTAGGGGTGTTCAAAAATATCCGATACCCGATATCTGAAATTCGAATATCCGTTTTTTCGGATTCGGATTCGAATAGTATTTTCCAAAAAATTCGGATACTTCGGATATCCGAATCCGAAATATGTTATGCATCTATTACTTTTAGTCTTTTATCGTTTATCACTTTACCACTTTAATCATTTTTTTTTTATTTTCACCACTTTATCCAAAGAGCTAAAGGACAAACGAGTGGGATGGCATCATGTGTGCCAAACTTTGTGTGCCACATACTATGTAGTTTTAACTCTTTACTATTTTACGGTATATGTCCCATCAAACAGTAATTTTACTCCAACCATTTACACTAAATCCAAACCTATTTTACGGTATATGTCCCATCAAACATTAATTTTACTCCAACCATTTACACCAAACTCAAACCCAAAAGAATATTCCTGATATATTCTTTCTTACACAATTTTTTATACCTTTTCATTTATACCTATATATTTCTTTTAAATTATACATTGGCCCATACAATACTTTTCAATAACTAATTCATATAAATATAAAAATTGTTCGGATCTTTAATATAAAAAAATAAATTTTATTAAATAAGATCAACATTCCACAATTAATTTCAAGTTTATCCTTAACTAAATTAAATAAGATCATATTCCATGATTAATATAATAAAATTACATTAACACATTTAATCAAATTAATATTTCACATATTTCAAAAAATTAACATTCCTTTAAGAAAATTAAGCCCCATTTGATTACCTCAAAACAAAAATTTATTAAAATTAAGTGAAATTAAGTCTAAATAAAATTAATTAAGGAGGGCAATTTATTAAATTAAATCAATCAAAACAAGACTATTTTAATATTTTTTGAAATTTAAAATTAATATTTTTTTACGATTTCAACTGTATTAATTTATAGAGGTTCTATCGTAGTAGATTTGAGTAATCAAGTCTCACAATTGAATTGCAATTTTACTGTGAACTTCTAAAAGTCTATGTTGGAGACTTGAACGGATTTAACGGATGTCTGTAGGTGAATGTTCCACATATTTATTTTCTTTTTTCTTTTTTCAAACGTTTCAAAATTTTGGGTTCACTGTCAGCAAGAGGCTGAATATAGAATTGGACTGAAATAATAGAAATACAAAAAGTATATTTCAGACTAGGTATCTCAGAACTCTCTCGCGTCTCTCTCTACTTCTCACTGACCGCCGACTGCCTCTCTCTCTTGATATCTCTATTTCTTGCGATACCTCTATCACACACACACAGAAGAATCAACACATACACACTACACACACTCAAAAACACGCACACACAAAAAAGAAATTCAGCACACACACACAATACACCGCTCAGACCACGGGAGGACGAAAAGAGAGGGAAGGAAGGGAAGGCGCGCTCGGGCGGATGAAGCGGCGCGGCTAGCAGGTAAGTGGCGGTACTGGTTCGATTTGGGATGAACAAGTCTAATTAGTTTCTGCCATTTTACTGCAAATTTTTGGAATTTCATCATAGCCCAATTGAAATTAATTATTAATATATTAAAACAACCCTAAATCTATCATCTTCTCCATCATACGGACGCGCCGCTATCAACTTCTCCATCTTCTCTGCAACTTTTTTTCTTTCTTTCGATCCAACACTTCAAATCTTCCACAAAGGCTCCGAAATTTGAAGGAGTGAAATGCAATATTCAAGAATTTATGCATTTTGAATAAGTAAAACGCAAATCCATGCGTTAGGTTTATCTTTGATATTCGGGTATGGTTGACTCCCTTCATCCCCGTGCTCTAGTTTATCAAAGGATTAATGACTTTTGTGCTATAAAATCATATTTTTAGTTACTTTCTATGTTTTAGGACCAAAGTCATGGATAGTGGATGCACATCTTCTCGTTGTTTGGATTTTGAAAACGTTGATGAAGGATATCGGGTTCGAAATATATTGTTCATGTTTATACTTGGTATTTAATGTCTACTTTTAGGATATCGAGTTCGAAATATGTATGCTAATTTGCCTTCTATAATGCGATCTCTTATCACCGTAGGATCTGGAAGTAACCCATGTGAAAGAAGACGCCTTCTTGAAGCGAATATCAGTTGTCCTGCAATCTCAGAGCTACGGTAAATGACACTGTTTCTTCTTAGCTCTATGACGTGTTTCTTCGTAGCTTTAAGGATTTTGGGTGGTTAGCTTAATTTTCGTGTATTTCAGGGAATTTGGAGCAGCATGATCGCCCTGGCACTTCAAACTTCTTTGAGTATTCCTGCTACTTTATAAGACCAACTGGAACAAGGAAGGGAAACTGCAAGAAACGAAAATTGGTGGCTGAGAAGACAGCAGTATGTTGCGAACTTCACCTAGATAAGATTTATTTTTGCATTAGACTTTGTATAGTTTCTGCCTCTTACTGTAAACACTTTGGTGGTTCAGACTGCTTTCATTTTACGCTAGCTTTAAATTCAACTGAAGTTAACAAAAAAATTACTTTGGCTAGATGGACTCCACTTATGACCTTCAATTTAATGAAGGTCCTTGGATTTTAGCATGCATCAGTGTAGCATGGGATTTACACTTTGATTCAGGGATATAAAATGGGTTTTTACTTTTGGATTCTTGTTAGGCTCGTGAATATTCCATATGTTTCTGGCCTTGCCTCTTGTCGTGGTGAGTCATACAAATAATTTCAATACACTTATTCTAGCTTGACTAGTCATTGATTTTTTTCTTTATGCTAGATAGATATATTTTTTTCTTTGTGTTAAGGTTGCGACATGAAGGGCAAACTTTGGCATTTTTTTTTGAATGAATTTATAGTATTAACTAATTTTAGACAGTTCGACACTATAATTTTCATGCTACTGACCCCAACGTAGTTGGGACTAAGGTGCAATTGATGATGATGATGGATCGTTTGCTCCTCAATCTCCGCCGAGTGCTAGTCGGGGAAGAGGTCGGGGTCAGCCCTCTAAGGGGGGAGCTTCCAGTGTCGGCTCAGCCCACCCGCGTGTCTATGAGATGCGGAAAGCCGATGACCCAGCGGCTACCGTGGCGACAGGTACCGTTTATATTCTTTCTCATCCTGTCAGTGTGCTTTTCGATTCCGGTGCTACGCATTCGTTCATATCTTTGGATTGTGTGCGCCGTCTGAGTCTCGACTGTTTGACGCCTTGTGAACCCTTCATCGTTAAGCTTCCTAGCGGCGATAGGATCGTTGGTGATCAGGAGGTTCGAGACTGTTTAGTACTTATTTGTGAGAGGACTTGGCCCTCTAATCTTAATGTTGTGAGTATCGAGGGTGAGGATTTAATTCTTGGTGATGATTGGCTCGAGCGGCATGGTGCGATCATGAACTACCGCACGAGAATCATCACTATGTTAGCCGAGGATCAAGACAGAGCACTCTTTCGCGGGGCGAAAGAGGGGAAACCAGAAATTCGTCATTAATGCCTTGAAGGCGATGAGTCTCCTGCGAAAGGGGTGTACTGGTTATTGGTGCTATGCCTTGAAGGCGGAGGATGGTGGAGTCGAGATTTTGTCGATTCCAGTCGTTAATGAGTTTTCTAATGTTTTTCCTGACGAGTTACCGGGATTGCCACCGGATCGTGAGGTCGAGTTCGCTATAGAGTTAGAGCCGGGTGCGGCTCCTATTTCGAAGGCGCCCTATCGCATGGCACCTTCAGAGATGTCCGAGTTGAAGAAGCAGTTGAGTGAGCTTCTTGAGTCGGGGTATGTTCGACCGAGCGCCTCGCCTTGGGGCGCACCGGTCCTGTTTGTGCGAAAGAAGGATGGATCACTACGTTTGTGTATCGACTATCGCGAACTAAACAAGGTGACCATCAAAAACAAGTATCCTTTGCCGATGATTGGCGACTTGTTCGACCAGTTGCAGGGAGCTGCGGTGTTCTCGAAGATTGATTTGAAATCGGGGTACTATCAGCTCCGGGTGAGAGAGTCCGATGTGCCGAAGACAACTTTTCGGACGATATACGGACATTATGAGTTTGTAGTTATGCCTTTCGGGTTAACTAATGCGCCGGCGGTGTTCATGCAGTTGATGAACAAAGTCTTTATCGAGTATTTGGATAAGTGTGTCATCGTCTTCATTGACGATATTCTTATTTATTCGAGGAACGAGGAAGAGCATGCCCATCATTTGCGGATAGTGTTAGACATTTTGAGGGCCGAGCAACTCTATGCGAAGTTCTCGAAATGTGAGTTCTGGCTGAAGGAAGTGATGTTTTTGGGTCACGTGATTTCAGCCGAGGGGGTTCGTGTAGATCCACAGAAGATCGAGGCGGTGTTGGATTGGGCACCGCCCAAAAACATGAGAGAGCTCCGTAGTTTCTTGGGTTTGGCTGGCTACTACCGTAGGTTCGTCGAGGGTTTCTCGAAACTGGCTCGACCACTTACACAGTTGCTCCAGAAATCCGAGAAGTTCGTCTGGAATGACGAGAGGCAGTTCAGTTTTGAGGAATCAAGAAGCGTTTGGCTGCGGCCCGGTTTTGGCGTTGCCATGTGGCAACGAGGGTTTTGCCGTTTATAGCGATGCTTCGGTCGTGGTCTTGGGTGCGTATTAATGCGGACGGCAAGACCATTGCCTTTGCGTCGAGACAGCTTGAGGCCGTATGAGCCGAACTACCCTACTCATGATTTGGAGTTAGCGGCGATGCTTTTGCGCTCAAGATGTGGCGTCACTATCTTTTCGGCTCTGCATGTCAGATTTTTACCGATCATAAAAGTCTGAAATACATATTTACCCAGCGAGAGTTGAATATGAGGCAGAGGAGGTGGTTAGAGTTGATTAAGGATTATGACCTCGAAATCCTTCATCATCCGGGCAAGGCGAACGTCGTGGCTCACGCCTTGAGTCGGAAACCGGCGGCGTTGCGAATGCTTGAGATACTTACGTCTCAGTCTGAGCTTCGATGGGATTTGATCGAGTCAGATGTTGAAATCTTATTGCCTGGAGCCGTCGGGCAACTATGTGCTTTAGAGATTTCGTCATCTTTGATCGATGAAATTAAGCTGAAGCAGTCAGAGGATCCGATGATTACTCAAATCCGAGAGAACGTTCTTAAGGGAAAGTCTCCTGGGTTTGTGATTCACGAGGATGGTATTTTGAGATTCCAGAGTCGGCTTTGTGTGCCGAACGACTCAGAGATGAGACAGCGTATTTTGCGGGAGGCCCATGCTACACCTTACTCCGTTCATCCTGGTTCGAGTAAGACGTACAAGGACTTGAGAAGGAACTTCTGGTGGAATGACATGAAGGAAGAGGTCGCGCAGTTTGTAGCAAGGTGTTTGACTTGCCAGCAAGTCAAAATCGAGCATCGACCTACTGGCTTTTGCGATCACTTCGTTCCGGAATGGAAATGGGAAGATATATCGATGGATTTCATTACGAGTTTGCCGAGATCGAGATCGGGCATGAATATGGTTTGGGTGATTGTTGATCATCTGACCAAGTCGGCACATTTTCTGGGCATCAAGGACACTTGGGGCCCGGAGAAGTTGGCTCGTGTGTTTATCGCGCAGATTGTGAGACTTCACGCTACTCCGAAGTCTATTGTTTCGGATCATGATGGCCGTTTCGTATCGCACTTCTGGCAGGCGGTGCATAAGGCGTTGGGTACCCGGCTGCATTTGAGTACCTCTTTTCATCCCCAGTTAGATGGACAGTCGGAACGCACTATCCAGACGTTCGAGGACTTGTTGCGTGCCTGTGCTCTCGATTGGAGTAGTGACTGGGAGGAACATTTGCCGCTGATCGAATTCACGTACAACAACAGTTGGCACGCGTCGATTCGGATGGCACCGTATGAGGCACTTTATGGGCGGCGATGTCGATCACCGATTTGTTGGAATGAGACGTCCGATTTGGTCGGGACCGAGCCGGATGTCGTTTTAGAGACGAGGCGGAAGATAGAAGTAATTCGAGAACGGATGTTGATCGCCAGTCGGCGAGTCGTATGCCGACGTTAAATCGCCGACCTTTGGAATTCGAGGTGGGAGACCACGTTTTGCTAAAGGTGTCACCGACGAAGGGAGTTTTTCGTTTCGGGAAGAAAGGGAAGTTGAGTCCGAGATTTATCGGCCCCTTTGAGATCCTCGAGCGAGTCGGTGGGTTGGCATACCGTTTGGCGTTACCTCCGGCCTTGAGTCATGTTCATAGCGTTTTTCATGTTTCCCAGCTGAGGAAATATGTCCCGGATCCTAGTCACGTCATCGATTATGGTGAGATTGATGTCGCCGAGGATGTTACTTTTGAAGAGCGCCCTTTGAAGATTTTGGAGCATCGTGAGAAACGATTGAGGCATAAGACCATACCTTTGGTCAAGGTGCAGTGGTCGAGACACGGTGTCGATGAGGCAACTTGGGAAACCGAGGATAGCATGCGTGCTAGGTACCCGGAGTTGTTTGTTTCTTAAGTTTCGGGACGAAACTTATTTTTAGAGGGGTAGAATGTAATACCCGTAATTTTTTCTTTCCCTTGTATTTTCGTTTTTGGTGTATTTCTCGATCGTAGTGACCCTCGTGTACTTTTCAGCGTGTCCTTCCTGCCAAACTGTTGAACTGTATTCTCGTTATTGCAGCGTAACCGCCGTTTCGGGTTGCCGTGGATCCATTTCGTGTTGTTGGTTCCCGAATATTGATTCCTATCGTTTTATTCTCTTCCGGATCATTTTTATCATTTTGGCACCTAGGGGGTGTGGGCGCGGCACAAGATGTGCGTGCCGCGGCACACAAATTCCTTCATTGTTGGTCGAAAAATCAGACTGTGCCGCGGCACACCCATCCGGTGCCGCACGCTGTGCCAAGGCCGCGGCACACTCGTGTGTCTTCTGCGACCAAAACCCAATCAGACGGTGCCGCGGCACACGCAGCCGTGGCCGCAGACACCGCCGAAACACAGGAGTAAATTTTTGCTCGTGCCGCGGCACTTGGCTGTGCCGCGGCACACAAAGCGGTCAACTGTGCAATCTCGTCCTTATTAGACGAGATCGGCCGTCTTCTCCTTCATTTCACCTGCGCGAGAGAGAGAGAGACCTAGGAGGGGAGAACTTCTCAAGCATTCTTCATCCGGGGTCGACTTTCATCATTTCCCTTCGGTTGTGAGGCTCGGATAATCAATCTAACGCGTGTTCTACGGATCTTAGTACTTGAATCTTCAAAGGTAATAATTCTAGAACCCTATTTTCGATTAATTTGGGGGTTTTGGGTTTTACTTCCGATTCGTTCCGTTTTGTTGATGGATTCATGATGAATACGACTAATATTGTTAGTATCTTTAGTTTTCCTACGGATTCATGGATATTTTGCGGTTTTTACGGAATCGAGAGGGTTTGGTTGTGGTCCGCCCTCGTTGTTATTTTTGGTACGAATATACATAAATCGTAGGCGGGTTTCCGGGTGTATTCCATTTCCGTAATCGTCTAGAGTTGGTTGTGATTGTGTTATTCGAATCGTTAGGTTCATTTCCGCCGGTTCCTTGCGGTCGTGTTCAACTCTTCCGTTCCGTTCGTGTCATCGTCTATTTAATCGAGGCAAGTATCCTTATGAACTTACAATCTTGACATAGTAGTATTGTATGAGAAATGGTGTGTGTGTGTATGCTCACTACGGGTTAGATCCGACGGGGTCTCGGTAGGGGTCCACAAGAGACGTGGATCGACGAGCTTGCTTTTAACCACTACGGGTTAGATCCGACGGGGTCTCGGTAGGGGTCCACAGAGACGTGGATCGACGGTTAATTGTGGTGAAATTTTACAAATGTGATTTGATTTTGGCATTTACGGAAATGAGTGATTTCGAACGGTTTTATTTATTGCATGCATTTAATATATGTGTAAGATGTAAGTTGTTCATCTGGTTACTTGTACTAGCGTAATTGCTAACCCCTCTGGGGACCCGTTTTGGGGAAATTCGTTTTATGAATTTCAGGTCAGGTTCATCGGGACGAGCGGGCGCTGGACCAGTACACGGATGATGGCCATGCGTGATGATTGTGCATAAGTGACGTCTTAATGTCTTTTTGTCTTTTCATCTTTTGTGGCTTTTGAACTAATAGTTGTACTCGAGTACTTAAGAGTTCTTGTTCGTCCGGATTGTATTGTTGCCTATATGGTTGTATTGATTGATGATGTTATGTTTGACCGGTTGAACCGGGTGGATTATTCTGTTTTGCGTCTTTATGACATGGTGTTGTTTTGTCGTTTATGTGAGTCGATGAGTATGATGTTGTTCAGCCTGGTGGGTCCCATATAGGGATTCACGGCGCTGTAATATACCTCGAATATCTTGAGGGTGTTACATATATATATATATATATAAATGATACCCTAAAGATACCCTGGTCCTACCGGTCGAAAGTTGACTACGAGGAAGGTTCCTACCACCGACCACGCATTATGTATGAAAACCTCAGGACGTAACGTACGTAATCGCAACAAATTAGCGTACGTAATGCTACACAGGTAGCGTACGCTATGGCTATAAACTTAGCCAAAATTCTAAACTCGCCAAGCAACAACCAAACGACGAAACCAAACCGTCGACCAGTATAAATATTTCGATCCCGAAACATTCTAGTACAATATACATTGTATCGGTCCAAACAACAACACTTGTACAATTCCAAATGAATACGTACAACTCAACAGGAACACGAAAAAAAAAATTACCCCCCGGATATTACATATAGAATATTGATAAAAATTGGTCAACTCAAAATAATATAATTTTAAGTGTATAATGTACTTCATGACATTCACTAGTGATTTGTGATATTTATCATACAAGATGTGTGAATTTATATTAATATATCTTCAGGATATATATTAGAAGTAAACATGTAGTTAAATAAAATATAAACATGATATAAATAGACTTAACATTAAACATATAATTTTAAACATATAAATATTGAAAGTATTGGGATTAGTAGATTTCTGGTCTAATAAGTGGTGAATTTTATACGTCATTTACATTGATAATTTCTCTACTATCAATTTCTTTTCATCAGAAATTGTATGTGTCATTTGTCTCACTTGTTATCTCGGTAACATTTCAAACGATATTTTAGAAATCCATAAATTTATCGATACTTAGAAAATAATAGTGCATAATCTTCAAACCTTTTAGGGAGGAATTTAGTGGTTCTTCAGGAACTTTGAATAAATTTGGCACTACCTTTTTTTTCACACGGAAATTATCATTTATTTCTAAATATATCATGCATATTTGCACTTTGATGAGACAATAAATTATGACGACTATTTAATCCCAAGAAGTTGACATTCAATTCATAAAAAGAATAAATAAGATAAGCCAAGAATTTGAATGATGCGAATTCTTGAGGATATTTGATATTTTTATCACTAATTATATAGCAACGATCAGTTAAAACCATATTTCAGGTATGACATCATATCTCATATTGAAAAACACTCATGATATATTATAAGAGATAATAAAATATGAAACTACACAATAGATAAAATTACATATTTGACATACAATCATAAGATTATCATTATCGTGTCCTTATCATTAAAAGTTGATAATATCCACTTCAAGGGATAAAATTTATAAGTAATTATTCCCTACAATGATAAACTCTAAATTTTATCTACTTCGGGAGATAATTTCTACTGATATTATCTACTCTCGGAGACAATTTCTACGTATTGTTAGTATTTGAGCCATGTAATATTGAAGTTTATGATTTAATATTGTTCACTTCCGGGAACAGCTATCAATAAATATGATAGGAATATACAATCACTCACTAATCTTGCTACCATTGGAGCACAATCGGATATAATTGTGGAGTATATCATATCTTATACAATCTCGATAGAGAATACTCGCAAATCAGATTAATAATTTTTATTTGAGATATAAGTTATATTTTCCTTCAGGGATAATATCGTGCTACATCAAGAGCATAATAATTTAATTATGCTATTATTTTTAAGTAACAAATCAATATTCTTCAGGAATATTGTATTATCACATAAGTGATGTATAAATAAGAATTATTCGTTTAGAATAGTAATATTCTTCAAGAATATTACAATTAATTGTGCTACTTCGG